>CAHIKZ030001913.1:2742500-2912500 GCA_903632075.3 Acanthosepion pharaonis
GATGTTATTCTTCATTGTGGGTTTGTGCGTGTTTGTACGCCTGTATGTGTGTGTATGCATGCATACACATGCGTACATACACACACATACAGGCGTACAAACACCTTTTGTTTTTTTTTATTTTTAATAGTGGAATATACTTGTATTGTCAATTAATATTTCTCTATATTGTGAATACGGACAGGAATGTTCCTTTAAATGTTAGGCTATGGGACCTGAATCTGATATGTGTAGTGTACGTCTCCTCGATAACATAATATATCCAGATTATTCAACCAAATATGCTTGAATTAAAATATGCTTCTTCTTGAAGGGTCGCCAGATATCTTTGGCCTTTGTGGAACCATCTTGAATTCTTCCATTGCCACGAATTGTTTCCAGGGTATCTTCATCTTTGCGGAAAAGATTCCAACATTCCCATGCATGGCCTTGGTGTTTACATCCGTGATAATCTATCGATGGCCAGAGAATTGTCTCTCGATTAATCTTTCATGTGCTTCTGTCTTTCGCTATTAAACTCGGTCCCTGCTCGCTTCACTAGCAAAATCGAGCAACAGGTTGTTCTGTACTTGATTTATTTCTTACCTCTTCTCTTCGCTCTTGCTCAATTTTGCAACATTGTTCTCTTGCTAACTCGGTGGTAGCTATTTATATTTCCAACCAACTTTAATCAACAAAAATTGATATGCAATGTCAATCGCTATCTACTCTCCTCCTGAATGCTCTTTTTTTTTTCTTAACGCTCATTATTAATACTTTTGTTCCTAATCCTTTCACACCCTGTAAGCTCTTGCGCGTTAGTGGCTTTACTGCCTTGCATGGGGTGATACCGATTATAAAAGGATAAAGAGAGAGAAAAGAAGGAAAAGAAATAGGGAAAGAAAGAAAACGATGAAAAGGTGAAATAGCAATGCCATTATACAAGTGTATTTAGGCGTATATATATATATATATATATATATATATATATATATATATATATATATATATATATTGGGGGTGTATGTATGTATAAACATGCTTAAACTCAACATTTATTTGATTATTGGAAAAATGTTAAGAAAATGTAATCGTCAGAATTTATCAATTGAATTTCACCAAAACTTGTTTGCTTGAAATCCTGTTGCTTGAATACAATTTTTATATTTGTATTGAAACAGGTTTTTTATCAAATAAAGAGTTCATCTTGATATATTTTTCTTCTTGTTTCGCTTTCCCACAAGGCAGCGTATATTCTGTTCTTGTGCTTATAAAATCGCTCCCTGCTTAAGTTATATCAATTCTTA
Organism: Acanthosepion pharaonis; assembly: GCA_903632075.3. Classification (NCBI taxonomy): domain Eukaryota; kingdom Metazoa; phylum Mollusca; class Cephalopoda; order Sepiida; family Sepiidae; genus Acanthosepion; species Acanthosepion pharaonis. Next base: position 2,743,787 of record CAHIKZ030001913.1, read on the forward strand.
TTTTTAGTCGATTTTAGTTGGATGAAAAGTGCAAGAAACTTTATATTTAATCTGAATTTAGCTGCGGATTTAAACTCCAGAAATTAATGATAGTGTACACGAGAGATATTTCTTTGCAAAGTCTGGTCAACACAAATCTAACTTAACCCATTTCTTTTATCTCCGATAAACATTTCTGAGCAAAAAATAAACCTCCATGCCTGCATAAAACTTTTTTTTATCATTTTAAAAAGCGATGATAAGAATTGTAATAAACCTCAAGATATGATGAAAATGAAATGATGCATATTCATTTGTTGTTGAGAAATTAACCCAAAAATGTATAAATTCACATTCATCATATTACAATTTCAATCACTGCTTTTTAAAACAATAAATATTGCTGAGGTGTGTAGGTTGTTCAAATAAAAGCGGTGTCATGTCCTTTTGACAACCGGCTTTTGGGGGGAATTTTTTTTTTTGCAGGCACAAAGGCTCATGTTTGACCATTTTTTATCGTTCATCAAAATCATTAGATGGAGCTTGTTTATATTTGGGTCTATGTAAAGAGCCACCGGTTGTCTTGTCGTTTTGTCGAACTGCGGAAGGTCTTGCCCTTTGCAATGATTTGCACGATCCTCACCCTCAAGACAGTTAAACATTTCTTATCCATTGCAAATAAGTTGCTCTTTCAGAGCAGCTTAGGTTCCGGTAACAACATCCTGGAGGATACTAAGTGGTATAAATAGAATTTATATCTACCTTTTTCCCTCGTGTATAAACTGGCCCTGTTTCTACTTTGTTTTTGTTTTTGTTTTTATTCTAGTATAAATCTGACCTTTTCACTTTAGTGTAAACCAGACACTGGCCACCTTTCTCGAGACGAAATATAACAGAACCGATGTCGACATGTTTGACTTTAAAATCAAACATATGTCTAAATTTATAGCTATTTATTAAGCGTACTTTAGAAGTGGCACAAGGCCGAAAGTATGGAGAACCCAGTGACAGTCGAACTCAGTACACAGTCGTAATTGATCAAGTGAGACAAGCTTGCTAATTATTGCACCACATCGATGTGGTTTAATAATTAGCAAATTGTCGTCTAAATTATCCAAAAAGAAAAATAATACTGACATCTCATTCTAAAGATATATTTACTAAAATTACAGAAAAATATCTTCAAATACTAAAGGGTAAATTTATTCAATAAAATCACCACTGAATTCGATCATGGCAGAAGACCCTATGTCTGGCAAGAAGACTCTGCACCATGCCACACAAACAGGAGAACCAAGTCATAGCTGTCAGACAATTTCTGAGGGCACACTAGCTTGAAGTGAAGTAAGACTTTAATCTTGAAATTGGAGAGTTTTAGGCCAGCCTTTCAAGATGTCTCCCACTCTTACAAAAAGTGTAGGGCGATGATCAGCTACGTAATATCAATCTTCCTATATAACAAGGAATGCTGGACACTGATATAGTTTTAAAGGAAAAAAAAACGAAAAGGAAACTAATACTGATAATCAGAACGAGACAATTAAAATTGCTGGGAAGCATAATGAGGAAAGGCTGCTTAGAGAATTTGTCACCCACAAGGCATATTGAAGAGGAGCCGAGGTAAATTAAATGACTTTGTGTTTGTTCAAATGGATGTCAGAACTGGAAGAGGTGGTAATCAGACAGAATTTACTTAAAACTACAAAGGATAGAAAATTATGGAGGCCCATGATTGCCTACGTCTGATTGGAGCGAATAAGAAAAAAAATGTGAGAAAAAAATACGTGAGTCTAATATCCAATTATCAGTCATAAAAATTTAGATCTTCCATATTGAAGAAGGCTGAGAGTCTAAATTAATTATGGCGCCTAAAAACGTTCAGAAATAAATTATCATATAAATTAATGGTGATTAATTCTTCGTTTTATTCGATTTTATGTTACAAGATTTTTTTTTAAAAGCAATATGGCGGGCAAAGGAACTTTCGAGAAGCTGAAGATAACATTTATGATATTACCGCCATTGAATAGAATATTTTTAATTCTTTATTTTGAATGTTGCCACTTCCATTCAAATTACTGGGCCAACTTTCAAAATCGTTATTGTTATTGTTGTCCTGTTTTTCCAGTTTATATTATTTAGAGCTAAGATAGATAGATAGATAGATAGGTTGAAAGAAAAAAAAGAAAGAACGGCAGACAGAAAGGCAGACAAATAAACAGACAGACAGAGAGACAAAAGAAACATAGATAGATAGATAGATAGATAGATAGATAGATAGATAGATAGATAGATTGAAAGAAAGAAAGAAAGAAAGAAAGAAAGACAGAAAGGCAGACAAATAAACAGACAGAGATAGAGAGACAAAAAGAAACAAAGAAAGAGATAGATAGATAGATAGATAGATAGATAGATAGATAGATAGATAGATTGAAAGAAAGAAAGACGGACAGAAAGACAGAAAGGCAGGCAAATAAACAGACAGACAGACAAAAAGAAAGAAAGAAAGAAAGAAAGAGTTGGATAGATAGATAGACAGACAGATAGTAACAAACCAAATGAATTAACTAAAAATTGGCTGAACATTTAGCAACAATCAGATAAAATGCAAAACTAATGAAAAACTTGGCAAATAAAAATGTTTCACAAACCAGAGAAAGAAAAAAGGAAGCCTTGAATAAGTTTTAAAGAAAGAAAGGACGAAATAAATAAATAAATATTTGCTGGTCCCAAAGTAGAAAAATTGTAAGTTGAGATAACAGAAAGTAAGGTAAATGTTTGACTGATTCAGGTCGACAGAATTTTTTTCAGTAAAACGAGCAACCGAGGGAAAGTATTTGGAATCAGACAGATGAGGTCAGAGAGTCAGCCAAAATCATTTAACTTAACCCTTTTCTTTTTCTTTTTACAACTAACGAATGCTACACAAGTGTTCTCCAACCAAGTCGCCATATCGCTGTGACGGCATTTTCATTGTTTGCAGCCGACATTTTTTATTGTTGCTGATGGCGGTTTAGGGCGGAAATGGCTGTCAGTAGAAAATGAAATAAAAGAGAAAATCGATATCTTCATTTCAGTTCTTCATCGGAAATGGGTTCGGATCGATTAGCTATTAATCATGGAAAGTATGTGTTCGCAAAAGTAGCAAATCGTTGTATAAGAAAGGATGAAGAAAAAAGACAAAAAGCAGCATAAGCGGCAAAAGGGGAAAAACATGAATGAATACATTAGAGAAGTGAAGGAAAAGGGTGAAAATAGAGACAAAAAAAACATTTAAGGAAAAGAGAACAAGATCAAAGAATGATTTTAAAATAAAATAATCGTCAAACGGAGAGAGAAAGAAGAGAAATCTTTAAACGGAAAAGAAAGAAAGAAAATGTAAATAAAGTTAAACAATTTCAAAATGAAGGGATGAAAGAAAGAACAGTTAAGATAAACAGGAATCGAACAAAAGAAAGAAAAATTTTAAAAATAAAGAAGAAAGAAAGAAGAAACGTTAATCAAGATAAGAAATAATGGAGAAAGAAAGAAAGAAAGAAAGAAAGAAAGAAAGAAAGAAAGAAAGAAAGAAAGAGTAAATTAACATAAACAGTAATGGACAAAAACAAAGAAGGAAAGAAAGAAGTTAAAGAAATAAAAGAGAAAGGAAAGAAAAGTTATTAATATAAGCACTAATGGAGACAGATAAAAGGAAAAGAAAAAAAGAAAGTTAAGAATAAATGGAAAGAAAGAAAGAAAGAGACAAAGAAAAAAGCATATTTCAGTTGATAAGCGTTTAACTCGTATCGCGTCTAGATTGTCTGGCCTCTATTTTCTGTTTCCTTATCACAACTTTCTCAGGCAAAAGATTCAATCGACAAAAAAAAAAAAATCTCAAATCAATATAAAGTGGATTGATTCCGAATACAATGAATCTTTCTTTTATCGCTTGTGAGAATATGAATCGATATTTATTAAGTTTCTCTTTGTCTGACACAAGGGCGAATATCGCAAAATATTTCGGGCTATGATTGCAATTCTACCAATTCCCAAGTATTGAAGGCCCTGAAATAAAATCGTTGAGAAATATTTGAAGAAAGACTAATGGTAATGATAATATTAGCCGTTTCCCTATAAGGAAACATTTGCCTTTCATTAACCGAGTACTTCTTTCGATTGAAATTTATAAAACCTTTCTCTTAAAAAGGTTTCAGATTTCTCAACTCCGGTAGCTGTTATCGCTCTTTTCAGTATTGATAGGGGAGGGTCCTTAACTAACCTTTTGTTTGAAGTGGCATTGAATGTTAATATACAGAGTGTCCCAAAAAATTTGATATAATTTCGGAGGCCAATAATTTGGGCATTTCTTGTTGTAATCCCCTCAAATTTTCACAGAATGTATAGAAAGTGACCAAGATTTCATATTTAATGTTACATTTTTTGATCTGTTTTCTTGTTGAGCCCTGCTGTTCCTAAAGAGAAGTCATTTTGCGTCTTGGAATTATGCTCGCACACAGTCACCCAAGGCTATGCAGCGTGCCTTCAATGGAAAATTTGGAAAGACTTCACCAACTAGCAAACAAATCTGAACTTTGTACCAAAAATTTAAAGAGGAAGGCTACTTATTCAGAGCTAAAGGATCTTGTAGACCATCAGTAACGTCAGCGTGTTTGGCAAGAGCTTAACTACCTAATTACATGTGCCGTGTCACAGGCGGTGCCCATATTGAACACTTATGAAATCGGTCCCATAATAAATTTATGATGTTCAACACCTAAACTGTTCAATTTCATTGAGCTAGACTTTGTAGTTTTCAAAATAATTGCTTTTAAAATGTCATCATTTTTACATAATCAAATACAGGGTGTCCCAAATGCAATTATCTTGAAAACTACTAGCTTAATGATTTTTTTTTCCATTTTATTTGGTAGACCTCAAATGATGAAGCCGGGATGTTACCCGCTTCAGAAATAATATCAAACAATTTTAACTATAAACATGTTCGAGAAAGTATCTCCAAAGTATTGGATAAAATTTACGGAAACATTGTCAGGGAAAAACGATTAACGTTTCATTTAATTATTTTACTGAATATTCAGTTTATAAGAGGTTCAAGGGTCAGTTAGAGAGCTACTTAAGGAGGTTGCTGTGTGGATGTAAGAAGGGGAAATAAAAAAAAGGATTATTTACATACGGACGAGAAGTAAGTGTTGAACCGAGACTTGAAAAGATTAAAGTTGTAGAGTCTGTTTCATAAAGTAGCGGACCTTAAGAAGAAGCTGCCCAAACGGAACTTCCTCCTTACCAATGGCATTCGAAGGGAAGTTGACTCCTGGACAGAAAAACAAGAAACAAACCAACAAACAGAATCAAACAAAAAGACAAACAAAAAAAGATGGAAGGAAGAAAAATATCCAGAAAAAGTGAAGAAAGAAAGAATAAATTTTTATATTAACAGGCAAAAAAGAAAGAAAGAAAGAAAGAAATATGAAATGTATGGACGAATGAAATATATTAGGTTGAGGTCAAATGTAATTTCCGTTTTCGGGAACTAATTTTAAAGCCGAATGTATAAAGGTAATTATTAAATATAACGTGGCAAATAAGAATAATTTCCTTGTACACCGATATATGAACAATGTGAAGTTCAAAACGCCGTGGGTTAGCAAGGATGAAACTCCACAACTGACCGCTAAAACTGAGATCTATGGAAGAAGGGTAATGTGCGTGTGGTAGAATTATCAAGTATTATTCATTTATTTTCATTATTGAAAGGCGATGATACACTAAATGCACATTTATACATCCAGCAGCTGTAACCTGTCCATGAACGTTTGTTCAAAAAGCGCCCTACTTTCGTCAAAACGAAAAATATCAGTCACAGCACAAAGCCGCATACAGCAAGAATAACACGGGAAAACAATGTGGAACATATCTATATATCTATCATTCGTCCATGCTTACTTTGAGCTCCTTGATAAAATCAGTTATATTATTGATCCTGATCTGGCGGCTCGGCTCCAATCACTTTCCCATCGCCATAAGTTTGCCTTTCTGTGTCTTTTCTATAAATATTTCCATGGTACCTAGATTCTTTGAATTTAAGCTCAGTACTAGGCTAACGTCGAGATCACATCAATTTAGAGTTGAGCTGACGAGATGTAACTGTAAATTCTATGCTGGCAGTTTCTTCTCTCGCACATCTCGCTTGTGGAACTCCCATCCGGTTCCGTACTTTCCAGCCAAATTTGCAAATAAAGTGCAATGTCAATCGCTATCTACTCTCCTCCTGATTATTCTTTCCTCTTCCCACTCATTATTAATGTTTCTGTTCCTAATTCCTCCACACCCTGCCTTAGTGGCTTTAATGTCTTGTATGGGGTGATACTAATAATAAAAAAAACTCGGCTGATCTGCTTTACCCCATTCGCCATATTTACCTGGGGTTACCAAGGGATTAATGATTTTTTTCAATCACTACAAAATACCTTGACGGGAAACGTTTCTCTCGAGAAAACCAGATTCAAGAGATCATCGAAAATTTTTTCCACATCAAATGCTACGGGATATTGCTGAAAAAGGTATCGGAGAGCCGCTTGATAAGTGGAAGCAAAGACATTGCAAATAATTATAGATACGTAACTGAATACAATTTCATTGCCGTCCTTTATTTCTCACAGAATAAAATTAGTAAACGAAAACGGAACTTATTTTTGACTAATAACATTAAGAAAAGCGCACATCTTTTTCTATAATAAGATTTCTCGAATATTCAGGCCGGTAGACGTTTAACAAATAAACAGAGCGTCTACTCAAATCAGAGCATCAACCAAAATTGGCTTACGGCCAGATCACGTTGAAACATCGGTTTCCGTACAAAGTTAAGCGACGTCGAGCCTGGTCAGTAGCTAGAGGGGTGACCGTTGGATGTGCAGTGATGTAATGGTAATTCCTAATCGGAAAGCCGAGTTCCAACTCCAGTTGAGTCCGTTATATTCACTTACGCACTAACAAAAAGTTATGAATCCACCTCTTCTCTCCCATCTATGGGTTAATTAGTAAGATTTGTATCATTAAACCAGTGTTATCTCCAAAAAATGAAATAAAAATTTGCTTACTAAATATTTAGATTTCGGCATTAAATAACCCATGGAAGTTAATATGTCGCTAAAGAAAGACAATGAATCCACTCAAAATAACGCTTAAAGAATAAATTGCCTGCAAAACAAAAGTTAAGAGTTAGGGAAAAGAGTTTTAAACCTAAACAAACAGTAAACTAATTTTAAATATTCCACGAATTTTTACTAATATTTTAGCCTTTTTTATGTCTGAGATAAAATTCTTAATTATTTTTTTTCTTTTTCAAACCAATTTCCTCATCTTTTGTTGTTTCAACCACTTTACAAGCACTATTTTCATATTAAAGAAAAATGCACTTTCTTTAACCTTTACTACTGTATGTGACTTCATTTGCCGTGAAAAAAAGCTTATCCTACCACTGAAGATGACTGATCCCTGAATTTGAATTTATTTCATTTTCATAGTTGTGTTGTCATATCCTGCTATAGCAACAGAAAACACCTTTTAGTGAAATTAACAATAAGGTTACTGCAATTGAGAAGCCTTGAAAAAGAATACAGTGGAAAGAGAAGTAATGTTAATAATGCAGTGTGCTAAAGATTAATAAGATTTTTCGACAATATACCATTTAATAGATAGTCCACTCAAATATGAGCATCCACTAAAAATAATGCTTAAAGTGACAAAATCTGTCAGAATAATAAATAAAATATCCATTACTTCTTTAAAAAACAATATATAAATTTTACTGAATTTTCAAACCATATTTTGTTCTTGATAATGACTAATGATGGCCAAAAGATTTTGAACATCTACATGAAAATTATCAGCAGGGATAAAAGATACTCACAATTATCAGCTGTAATTCCACTCAATTTTGAAAGGGCAGAACAAATTGCCTGCAAGCAAAAAAAAGTAAAAGTTAAGAGTTAGGGAAAAGAGTTTTAAACCTAAACAAACAGTAAACCAATTTTACATATTCCACGACTTTTTACTAATATTTTTGCCTTTTTTTATCTCATGGTTTAAAATTGTCACAGATTAAATATCCTTAACTACCTCAATTTTCTCAAACATGAAACAAACTGTTGCCACTCATTTTGAAACTACCTCTTATATTTACACACTCTATTAAACGTTATTTTTCTTGGACACTCACATTGATATCTGTCTATATTTCTGAGATGAGGTATATACTATTTGCATTATTCGGACTATTGACCACACCTTTGTCGCCATATTTATTACAACGTTTCGGCCGAAACGTTGCAATAAATATGGCGACAAAGATGAGGACAATAGTCCGAATAATGTAAATAGTGTACTCACATTGCTTCTCAGTAAGTCTGTTAAAGCATGTCAGATCTAATAACAGTTCACTCTGCCCACATGGACAGAGGTTCGAATCCTGCTGGAGAGCGCATATATTTGTTTGATAAGATTTCATGAATATTCAGATCGGTAGAGAAAAATAAATAAATATAATGTTTAATAAATAAACAGAGTGTCTACTCCAATACGAGTATCCACTAAAATAATGTTTAAGTCATAAAATCTGTCGGATTAATAAACAAAAAAAATCATTACTTCTTTAAAACATCTATGAAGGGTGCGATGGGTAATTTTTCGCCATTTTATATTTCTAATGCACGTTGTTTGTTTTTAATTTTATCGACAGCACAATATAGTAGGTTAAGTTGGGCACCGTCTGGAAGAAAAAGTGCACCATGACCCAATTCACTCCGCCAGACATTTGGAAACTGTATGTACTGCTTGGCATTCGAACCGGAAGAACTAATGCAGGCATTTCAGTGTGTTTAGGTGTCAATCTGAGGACAGTGCAGAGGATTCCCAAAGAGTTGGATGAGTCTAGCAGTGATTGCGAAGATGTGTGGCGTGGAAACATTATGCTTCCATTTATCTTCCCACAGGGTCTCAGACTCAACACGAAGGCCTATATAATTTGCCTTGAGGAGGTAGTGCTACCCTGGGTCAAGAAGGTGGCTGCTGGAAGACTCATGTCTGGCAACAGGACTCTGCACCACAATCAGGAGAACCCAGTCATGGCTGTCAGACAATTTCTGCGACCATATCACCCCTTACATCTGGCCACCTAACTCCCCAGAGTGCACCCCCCCCCCCGATTCTTATCTGTGGGACGGAGTTGAACGCGAGACCCCAACAATACTCCCTTTAAAACCAAAGCTGAACTGAAGGCAAGCATTATGACAACATTCAGCAACTTAAACAAGGAGACCACCCAAAAAAGTTGCAGAAGATTCCAAAGTCGTCTGGAAGCCGCGGTTGAAGCCAATGGCGATTTTATTGAATATATTTACTATTTAGTATTTCAATATATTTTTTATGTAATTTTGGTACATATATCTGTTAAAATGAGATGTCAGTATTATTTAGATTTTTTGCGAAATTTAGACGACAATTTATCCATTGTACTCGGTATATATTTATATATACAGGAGGCACGGTGGTGTAATGGATAGCGGATTCGAAGAGCCGAGTTCGAATTGCAGGCGAATCCATTACATTCACTTACGTACTAATATTCTTCTCGTCACACCTATTGCTAAATAGCAAGACAGACAGGGTTCTATAGCCTTGGATGGCAACCGGTCTAGGAGACGGACAACTCTGAATTCAAAATCTGCGGAGTTGTGACACATTGTGCACCAGTTGCCTGTATTCTTCCAAAAAGTGTTGCAGGTTCTGCATAAAGTCATCGCCACTAAAATCAAATGATTTGTGCATGTAGTGTTGCTGTCAATTTCTAGAAAATTCTTCAGAGTCCAGCATATTTGTCTGTGCGAGTGTGCGAAACTAAAGAGAAAAGGGTAAATAAATAAGCAAAAAGAGAAAAGAAATAAAAAATTTAGTTGAAATCTAATTTCTCTAACACTACAGTTAATGTGAAAATCAACCGTTTAGACACTTAACGTTAATCACGTTTGTAACGCTAATCTAGATTTTGTTACGTCTGCTGAAAAGTTGTCGATTTGACCCACTTCCTAAAATCATTAAATTTAATTAGCTGACGATCGCTTCTCAGCAGGGCGGTTAATTGTAAATTTATTTAAGGGATTTTATTTGGGTACTGTATTAACTTCCTTCGTGGATAATTCTGTTAAATTCTCCCCAAATAATATTTTCCGAATATCTATTGAAATACACACACACACACACACATATATATATATATGTGTGTGTGTGTGTGTGTGTGTGTGTGAACATTGAAATCAACACTCGGAGGCAACAGGCTGTTTCATGCTAGACGCAATCGTCAATATACCACACCTTGAAACTATATATATATATATATATATATATGTGTGTGTGTGTGTGTGTGTGTGTGTGTGTGTGTGTGTGTGTGTGTGTATTTCCCAAACTAAATGCATGAATAAATACATCAAATTAAAATAATAAATAATTACATTCATAAAAAGTAAATAACTAAATATATATAATTTTAAATTACATTATATTTATCGGGTGTAGAGCTCACGTTAAATGCAGTCTTCAAATGACTTGAAGATTGCGTTTATACATGAAACAGTGTCGACGTTGAGTGTTAACTTCGATGGCTATATATATATATATATATATATATATATATATATATATGCCCATATATATATTTATGATAGAAATTATTAGGAGGATTTGAGATAATTATAATTAAGTAATTCATCGAGTCTAAAAGAAACCTCAACAGAATGCCGTTTCGTTCTATATTTGGGACTTATCAGCAGTGCGGTGGCGAAGAGATAGTGAATTAGACTCGATATAGCGCCGCTCGATCACATATTCCGTGGTGGAACTCATCCGAGTTTCCCTTACCCATAGGACCGTGCCCCCACGAGTCACGACTACTATCCCCAAGCCGCTCCATACAGAGCATTTATATATATAAAGCAGTTATTGGTCAGAGTTAAAAGTTGTATTAAAAGTGCTTAATACACATTTATTATTCAGAGCTTTTAAATTTCAAAGATTAGGAGATCAGCCAATCCCGTTGCCGCGGTTTCTATCTTTAGATACCCTCAGGTGATAGATTTGACCTAAGGATACATAACGGTTGAAACCATAGTAGCTTAATTGGCTGATCTCCTAATTTTACATGTATATATAGTCATCCACAGACAGACTATTTGGCTCCTGAGTGTGGCTAGACAGCCGATCGTTTCAAGCCAGGACGGAAAACCGACCGATTTGGCATCAAACGGAGATGCCTTTTGCTGCTCGGCATAGAGAAAGGCGAATTTTTGCCCATTTATTTTTTCATAAACACACCAGTGACCTAGAGGGCACAATCCCTTGGAAGAGTCTTGCACATACTTATAATTAAGTAATTCATCAACTCATCCACTACCGAGAATTGAAACCCGGACAGTTAAGTTATCATACCAACTTTTCCAACGGGCCTCGAGGTAACGAATCAGAATGGTGATGGCGACTGCTGATGAGCCCCAAATATAGGACGAAACGACCGTCCAGTGCTTTTTGCATTCTGTTGAGGTTTCTCCTTCGATGACTTAATTATAATTATCTCAAATCCTCCTAATTTCTATCATATATATATATATATATATATATATATATATATATATATATATATATATATATATATATATATATATATAGTGCGATGAATAAATTTTGTCTAAATTACGCAAAAAGAATATAACACTTACATTTCATTTTAACAGATATATTTACCAAAATTACACAGAAATATCTTGAAATACTAAAAGTAAATTCATCAATGAAATCGCCATTGGTTTCAGCCATGGCCTCCAGATGACTTAGGAATCTCCTGCATCTCTTCTGGACGGTCTCCTTGTTTTGTTGGTGAATGCTGCCATAATCCTTGCCCTCAGTTCATCTTTGGTGTTGCAAGAAATTTTGTTGATCGCTCGTTCAAATGCGGCTCCACACCAATCATGACAAATATATTTAGTAACATATGAAACGATTATTGCTGGTATGTTTAGTGGTATTACAACTATATTGATTAGAACGTTCACTTTCTGATCCTGAGGCCCAGGTTCGAATCTCACCACGGTTGATTTGTCAGGTCTGATGTTATCCATCTGAATGGGGCGGTACCTTTGGAAAGTGCCAGAAAACCATACCCCAGGTTGACCGAAGCCTTTTGAGTGAAACTGGGTAAATGGAACACTTGAGCTAGCACAAAGTTACAAGTCATCGTGGCCGAGGGTTTGAGTGTACTAGCCTTGCTCAGATTGTTGATCATGCTAGATAACACGCTCCCAAAAACTAGGTCTGCGCAGTATAGTTAAACAAGTTCGATGTTCCAGATTAGTTTCTTGGTTTCAATTTGAAATTTGAAAATATATTTTTCAATGACTGATTGCTTTCGGCTAACGTCAGCCATTTTAAAAAAGAATTTAAATAGACGCCCTGTTAATGCACATATACACATATTTATCTAACAATTGTCCGGTTACAATACCTGCATTGGGTCGATGAGTTATGATGACATCTTGCTTGCAGGACTGAAACACACAAGAGATGCGATTCAATGACTGTTTTACGAAGTGGAAAACTATAATCCACAGTCTGGTCTTTCTTTTCCCGCTTTCGTTCCTTAGTTCTTTATAGGTAAATTGTGTCTGAGGAGTTCTTATTGTGAAAGGTGTTAAGGCATCATAAAAAAAAACGAACAAGGAATGTGATCTAACCAACCAAACTGCATTCCACTTTTAAACTCTGAAATCACATCCGTGTATCAGTCGTGCTGACATGACGCTAAATTGTGAGTAAAAACACATGATGTTTTAATTCGGGGCTTATCCATACCGACAAAAAATGAGGATAATGTTTATTTCATTTTTCAAGTAATATATTTGTTTTTGAATTCTTGCATTTCCTTGTTTATTTCTACTACAGTCATGTTACTACAAGCATTAAACCGAATATAAGATAAGCAAATGACGCGGTTCTGATAGCAGACACGGAAAGGAAACTAAAAAAAAAACTCCTACAGAAGGTAGCGAAGGATGGCAATAAGAAGGGACTAAGTATAAACTACAAGAAAACAGAATGCATGGTCATTAGCAAAAAATAAAAAATAAATAAAAATAAATAGAGCCCAAAATGCAAATTACAGGCTGGGGATAGTAAAATGAAGCATGTCTAGAAATATAAATATCTAGGAAGTGTTCTAACAGAGCTGTTCTATCTCCGTGTGTGTGTGTGTGTGTGTGTGTGAAAATAGTGTGAATATATGAGAATATATATGTGTTTGTGCGTATGTATATATATATATATATATATATATATATATATCAAGGGAGAGATTGTGAGAATATATAGATCTAGACAATATGGATTTAGAAATCAGTGGGGTTTCCATTATCTATCTATCTAACTAGCTAGCTATATATCTATCACAGTCTAAACATATCTATATGTCATAGTCTGTTCCCTATCTATCCATTTATCTATCAATCTGTCTATATCAGTCTGTTCATATCTATCTATCTATCTATCTACAACTAGATAGACATGTTTTTAATTTTGTTAGTTTACCTCAAATCCAAAGAAGTTGAAATATGAGTAGATGGATTAGACTGCATAATTTTTTCAAGTAGGAATGACTTGCCTCTCTGAATATGTATTACAATTTACAAATTTAAAAGCAACAGACCTGGATTACCGTAATTGATTGCATATACGTGTACAGGTTCTAAAATGTGATGTTTATCAATAATACTCTACCATTTAAATTAATACACCACATATCCTTCTAATGGTTAATCTAGACTTGTACAATCGTGTAGATGCAGAATACTTCCTCAGATTCCATATTTCATTGAAATTGCATAAGTTAACTCAGTACATCAAGTGTTACAGGCTGGCTAATTGAGGGAGTCAAGCCTAGCCCCAGCATACTTCATGCATACCCAACTGGAGAAAAGGATGAAGATATCTTGCAAAGCATGTTGGGTAATACAGTCTCTATATAGTTGACCATTACCGTGCAAAATATTATATCGTCTCCCTGTTGCAACAATGACAACTAAATATCTTTAAAACTTATGTCCACTATTTACATACGAACGATTATCCTCACCTTTGTTGTTGTTATCACATCGTTTCGACCGTTGTGCCCTCCGGCCTTCATCATCTTTAAAATGTTCCTAACCTGAATGGTGATGACAAATGTTACTTTCACAAAAAGCAAGTGCGTGCTAGAATGCTAATTTTTGGCTTCCCCCCATCAAGTTGCCTCTGTATACATTTTGGAGGGGGGGTCACTTCCGAGGTCATCATGGCACGTGACAACAAGCATCATTTTCATGATCCAGAATCTGCTGCCATTATCAAAATATAAAGAGTATATTGGAGAAAGTGAGTGGCAGAGGAGAGACGTCAACCAGTTGGTCAACTACTCATCACCACGTGGTGGTCAGTCTCACTAAAGAATCTGGGAGCGGTCAGTCTTCTTCACTCGTCTATTCTGACCGTCTTCGCTCGTTTTAGCCTTATAATAAAGCTTAAAGAAAGAATTGTTAGAATTTCACGCCCACAAGTTTCAAACGACCTCTACTTGTTTCGGGTCGTCTGAGTTCTTAACAACATTCTGCAAAGGGAAGATGATTCCCATTGGTCTGTGTTGATACTTCTAGATTCACATGTTCTTCGATCTGTTGATTTCTTTTTATTATTTCATAACATGCAAGGCAATAAAGCCACTAAGATTCAGGGGGTATAAGAAAAAGATAAATATCATTACAAAGAGAGAACAATAAAAGGGTGTGAATTATGTAGGCAAATTATAATGATTGATGTAGCATCTACATTTCTGAAGAACAAAATGATGAGACCTAGCTGTCAATCTAGTACTGCGCTTAAATTCGTAATGTCGATGTACCAAAGAGAAAAGCTCATCGGAACGATTACCATTAAAATATTTATAGAAAAAGCGAAGGGATGGTGACTTATGCCGAGATGCCAGGTTAGGACCGATAACATTGCAGATTATTATTTAGATTTTATCAAGAATCTTTAAATCCATATAAGTACCAGACTAGATGTAACAGCAATATTCAATGCAAGGACAATGGTAGCTTTATATACGTGTTAGATAGATTCTGTGGACGTCGTGTGATCAATTCGATCATGGTAAACGACTCTACAAGGTTGCCGTCCAAAAGTTGGTCTACGGGTTCAGGAATGCGTATCTGACTAGTGTTTTATTGTTTATTATACAAAATATTTATTTATTTTTGTCTACCGGGCTATCTAATTAAATAATTATGCGCTCTCCGGTGAGGTTCGAACCTTCGTTCCCGGTTTAATAAACAAATGGATTGTCTATTCAGGTAAAAAAATAAAAAAAAAATAACGTTAAACGTCATCAAATCTGTGGGAATTTAAAAAATATACATTAAAATCAGAAATTGCTTTGTTTACGTTTGGATAGGACATTGGGCAGATATCAAGATTTCGAAAGTCTATGACGAAAAGAATTTCACTTAAAAGGACTGTACAGCCTTGCTCGATCGGCAAAAGTTTTCCGTAGCTGAGTTGGTTAATATATAACGGGCGTAACAGCAAAATGGTCCAAATTAAGATATCTTTAATCATTTCTAAGATACAACGATTCAAAGCTTAATCTAACAATTGGACAATTTTGCTGTTACAAGTTTAGACAATTGCTGTTACAGCTGGTATAAGAGGATTGCTTGAGGCGGGAAACATACTGTCACCTACCCTATTGATTCCTATGTCCATATTGTCTAGATCTATATATTCTCACAATCTCTCCCACAATATATATATATATTCTCATATAGCCTCAGATTTTCAGATACATACACACACACACACACACACACATATATATATATATATATATATATATATAAATTTCCAAGAGGATAGAATCCAGGTAGAACTTAATGTCCAGGACAGAGTAAGAATATAATATAAAAGGCTCAAACACTAATATTCCATATTCCATGGTTATAATTTATTACATTGGAATCGTAATCACGATCCAATTCATCAGACCTACAAATTCAAAAAGAAAAATATAACTCCGGGTATAAAAAACAAAATTTTAGTGAGAGTGTATGTGTGGAAGTGGAAAACAAGTGAGAGGGAAATGTATGAAAGCTCTAGAGAGAGGGTGTAACAGAAGAAAGAAGAACAGGAAGGCTTAAAGGTGAAGGTGGGGATTAAAATTTAACAGAGAGATGTTTTAAAGAGAGGAGTTAAATAACGGTTTAAAAGAGTGAGATACAGATAAATAGGAATTATTTTCAGATGCATAAATTCGCTGACCTAAAATTAAAATTAAAAAAACAGACACCGGAAACGTGTGGATACATTTGTGGTGACACTACACACAATAAAAAAACGATATGATCTAAACTTAAAATCCAGCCAATTCATACTGCCGATGTATATGTGAAACTTTTCCGTCTGCTTTACATTACTAACCACTAACCTTATGTATACAAGAAAAGAGAAGATGAGAGAGAGAAAAAAGGTGGGGCTAAAAACGAGGGCACTTATAATAGAACTTAAGTGTAACCAAGAATAATTAGACGAAGCAAGTAAAATCACCAACAGGTTACAAACTTAACCTAAACATGTAAAAAATGTAAAGAATATTAAATCTAGTAAAGACCTACTATTTATATGCCGCAAAACACATACGTATATACACACATACACAGCAACATATCGATACATACTCGTACATACATATACATATACGTGTTCACATATATATATATATATATACACATGCACTCATGCATACATATACAGATACACGCATATACTCATAGACATATGTGCAACCAAACACATATACATAAAACCTTATACACATTCATACATACACAAATATTGGATCGTTTCTTGGCCGATGGCTGAGATTCGATCAAGGCTTTGAATAGCTTGGACTGGCTCCGGCCTGGACCTGTTAGGACAAGTCATGACCAGCTTTGACTAGGCTCTGACCAGCTTGGACAAGTTATGACCAAATTTTGACCGGTGGCCTTTGAGTGGAAACACTCGGGTTTCCCACGTTAATCGACCTTGTGTCACATCTTGACTTAGTGGGAGTCAAGTAAATACCTTCATACATACACATACACACACACCCATCTAAACAGATATACAACGTATCTATCTATCTATCTATCTAATATATATATATATATATGTTATACTAGAACATACATATTCTATTGTTAATAGACTCTCCCACATATTATTAGTAGTAGTAGTAGCAGTCGCCAGGGAGCTCAGTGAGTTGGTGTGTCGGACATTAATGTATCAAGCACTACAACTAGATTGCTGCGTCATTAACTATTATAACAAGTTCCTAACGTTTTGTACGTCGAACCTTTTTAGGACCGACTTAGTGAAATACAAGCCTCCACTGTGAAAACTCTACAACAATATACAATATATATATATATATATATATATATATATATATATATATAATTAAAAGGTAAAAAGTAAGAGGTAAAAAGCACACATCCATCCATATATACACTTAACATATAAAAATAGATGGGTAGAATTAAACTAATTTGTACTTAAAAAACTACTGAGGAAGAAAACGTTAACAATATTAAAAAAATCACACGGAGTGATTAACGCTTATATATCTATTAAATCTACATATATGCCTATGTATATAAAAAATATCAGAAAACTATCAGATTTTGTATATACCCACATACACATATACCAACACATGAATAAAGTTTGCTAACACAAATGATCAAAAATATATAGAGCACCACATAAACACAGACAATGAAATATATAGGTACTAATAAGAGTCATTCCATTTAAATGTTATGTCCAATGTTAGAGATCCAAGATGGAACTGTTATAGGTAACAACACCTTATAAAACCGTGTTTATGTTTTAAAGCTTTTTTTATGTCTACATTTGGAAATGATCTCACTGCGAAGATTCAGCAACTCATCTTGATTTTTATCTTTAATAATAATATTTTTCCGCAATGTATAGATCACATAGATCGCGGAAATTATTAGGGGTTCTTGCTCTTGATAAGAATCTCCATTTGAAATGCGGGGTTAGTCCCTTATCCACCAGATCCCAGTAGTGTTTGGATAAGGAGGTTTGATTTTTAAGGTATAGATATTTAAAAGAGCGTCTATGGTTGTATAGACATTGCTTCCAATTACCAGCGGATATACCTATGTATCTTTTTTTCTGGCTGATATTTTATTCGGGGAAGATTGTAGCTTCATATATCACATTCTCATACATACATTTTCCCCCGATTGGACAATTAGCTCTACTCCTACAATTACAGGTGGGGCTACTAGATTGAGCTTCATTACTATGGTAGTTCTTAAGTATTTTACAATTGTGGGAAGATATAATTTTCTCCATATTACTTACACATGAATAACTAATTTTCAGTGTCTTCCTAATGGAAATTTTATATAGTGGATGTTTACTAAGAAAGTGCTTGTCTATTAACCTTATCAATTTTTTTTGAATTCATAGGTCTGATGAATTGGATCGTAATTACGATTCCAATGTAATAAATTACAACTGTGGAATATTAGTGTTGTATAGATAGATAGATAGATAGATACATAGATAGATAGATACTGGGACTCTCAAGCTCATCTCAAGGGACGAATGTAATACGCTTGTTCAAGCTTTCTCTCTCTTGTGGCCTAAGTGTAGAAAGATAAACTAATGGACGTTTAAATTTGATCAAAGGCGTGGATTTTTACTGAAAAAACCAGATACGACTATTTTATAAAAAAACTGTTGCAATGAAGAATGTGAACGTTTCATATAAATTTTCCTTCCGTTCATTCTTGCTTGAATCTTTCTTTCTTACAGAAATATCATTTTTAATTCTGTTTGATTTCGCATCCTGACAGACTGAGAAACCTAGCATTGAAAATTCGATTCGCTATCCTACGAGGACTGTGCCAGAGCCTGCCGAACATTTAAGATGCTGTTAAATGGTCCTGTCATTGCTGGAGTCGATATCTGTGCAAAGACTGACTTGCTGCATACTACCCGTCAAAATCTTTACTTCACTGTTCTATTCTTATTTTTCATTTCCTTTTTTTCCATCTTTTTTTCATCAAAAGAAAGAAAAATAAACAAGGAAATAAATCTATGAAAAAGGCACAATAAAATCCCTGAAAACTGTCGGAAGAAATGGCGGAAAAGATGGGAAAAAAGAAAATGAAAAATAAGAATGGAACAGTGAAGTAAAAATTTTGACGGGTAGTATGCAGCAAGTCGGTCTTTTCAGTCATTTCTCCCGACAGTTTTCAGGGATTTTATCGTGCCTTTTGCATAGATATATTTCCTTGTTTATTTTTCTTTCTTTCGTACGAGGTTGTTTATTTATTTAGAGATTATTTTTTATGTTTTTTTTTTTAAGAAATTCTTTCACCGATTCCAAACTACAACCTCTTCTGCTTATTCTTTTCCGACATTTTTACTTTCTTCGTTCATTCACAGTCGGATCTGTCACACAACTGTTTTCATTTTTTGTTTGCTGGCGCCACAACTACTTTCCCTTTTCTACCTCTTACTTCCTCTTTTTTCCCATTTTCTCTCTCTCTCTCTCTCTATATATATATATATATATATATATATATATATATATATATATATATATATATATATACGTGTACGTATGCACACACGTACAGAAATACACACGCATACGCATAGCCACGCGCAGACACACATACACACACGAATACAATGCACTAATAAATCTAACACCAGCAAAAAAGCGCATGAATTATTTTAAAATTTAATAAAGAAATTGCTGATATCTTCTGACGAGTGGACCGAACAATTGCATCAACCTCAATTTTTATGTTTGTATTAATCTTCTTGCTCAAGAATAAAAGCAAAATGAAATGCGGAAAAAGTTGAGAATGACATTAGAAGAGAAAGAATCATCAGACAACAGCGATTAAAAAATCCTCGTTGCATTATTTGTTTTGCATACGTGGCATACTTAATGAATTTTCATTAACATTACATAATTTATTTCTTTTTCCTTAAAATCAATTCCGTTATATTTCACTCACCATTAGCTTATTTTGTTTACTATAAAATAAATGTTAAACCTGATTTCAGTTCTTTTATTTTAATCTAAATATAACCCCTCATATACGTACTTTGTAACCAATTCCTCATATCCGGAAAGTTTCCTTAGTCTGGTTGTCAGGGATTCTACTGTATTTGATATTTCTTCATGTCGCTGACTTTGCCGTGAAATGCAATAAAGAAAATTTCCGTCTCATAGGAATATCATTTTAATTCTGTTTTGTTCTTTCTTTGTTTAATCTGAATTAGTTCATGTCCTGATTTTCAAAATGTAAATTAATTGAAAAATATAAATTTACTTCTGATATTCTTCCCTTCTCTGGTAAATAATATTGCGATCGTTTCCTTTATATTTATCATGTCTGCTGGATCTGACATTTCAGGTTTCCATTAACGAAAGGGAATATTTAAAAGCTCAGAGAGAGAGAGAGAAAATAGGGCCAAAAAGCAACGTGGAACTATTGACAAAGATGCTGTCAAAAATATTTTTAAAATGCAGCTGAATCAAAGAGATGAGACAAGCAGATTGAAAGACAGCAACAACAGCTTTCTACATTTTTTTGTTTCTAGATCGTATATCCTTCCACTAATATCATCCATTGAAGAAAAAAAACAGTGACAGTTTTGAGCCAGGGTAACAACCTAATGGACCTTACTGGCTTTTAAAAGTCCCTAGATATGCCATAGAATGATGGATGATTTATCTTCCAAGCTTGGGTCATAGTATACTAATGCCTTTTTATTCGACCTACAGGAGATGGGCGTTAACATTGATAAGTCAAAAAATAGTCAAAACGCAAAAGTAAAAGTAACCACCTATCAGTAACATGTTTAGAACTATGAAAGTATCATCTGCATTGCTGTTGATTGCAAAGTTGATAAAGACAATTTGTAATACAAAGAGATTACAAAGGAAAACAGCGAAAAAAATGTAAGGACCACAGAGCCACTGACTTTCACCAGAAATGATCCAGAAAATAGATATCTCACCCACAGAGATCATCCCTAACATTGATGCAACTGGTGTTATTTTAGAGGATGTTGCTGCTTCTGTTTTAGAAGAATTCAACAACATAAATTCAATTAAAGCAGTTCTTGATGATAATACCAATACAAGCACTGGTTATAAGTCAAAAATAGACGGGAGGAAAAAGGTAAGAGTAAAAGTAACCACCTATCAGAAGCCTGTTCAGAACCATGAAAATCTGCATTTGTGTTAATTGCAAATTTGATAAGTACACTTTGGAATACAAAGGAAAACGGCGAAGAAAAAAACGGCGAAGAAAAACAAAAGAACCATAGCGCCACGACTTTCACCAGAAATGGACCAGGAAAATAAATATCTCACCCCACAGAGATATCCCTAACATAGGCGAAACTGGTATCATTCTAGCAGAAGATGCAGCTGCTGCTGTTTTAGAAGAATTCAACAGTTTAAATTCCATTAAGGCCGTTATTATTGACAATACCAGTACAAACACTAGTTGTGAGGTAGGGCTTGTTACAGCTCTGGAGCAAAAAAACTTTAAAGAAATTTGCATAACTTTGGCTGTTCACTTCATCAAAGTGAACTTCCATTTAGAGCTGTTTTTAAATACATTGATGGAACTACAAGAAGCCCTAGTTTTACTGGTCGTCGGCACCTCGAGGTGGTGTAATGGTTAACAAGCTTGTCTCGTTATAACAATTACGGCTGAGTAGTGAGTTCAATCCTCACTGGGTGCCCCTTACTTTCGGCCTTGTGCCACATACAAGCTACGCTTGGATAATCACTACTTTTACTGGTCGTCTAGGGAAACTTTGTGGAAATGATTACCGAGATTTGACACAAGTATAATTTAACACTATCAATAGCTCTCGAGATAACTTCTACCTTATTACAGGGGAAATGGAAAATTTAAGTGGTGACCAAAGACTGCTCTTAGAATATGCAGCAGGAATTTCAAGATGGAAAGTGACACCTAGATTTGCTGCCTGGAAAATTGTGTCTCTAAATCAAGCAAGATGACTAACTTTAGCCGTCAGGTTAGTGTGTTTAAGGACCAGAGGTACCTATCCACCAGAAATATAAATTGTACAGCTTCATAAAATGTATAATTGGAATATATGCAATTAGTTGGTTTTTGTTATGATGTTGATTTGGGGTTAGTAGAGAAAAACACCAAATAACACGTAACAATAAAAAGGGTTTTAATAGGTTGGTAAAAAGGTACAGAAATCGCCTGAGTAGTCAATAACTAGCCCAGCTAAGAACTTCTCTGTCTATCTGTCTTCCCCATGTCAACTGACATGCCACTGTTTAAAGTCTTTGTTCACAGACGCAGACAAGTTCATCTTCAAGAGGGGTGGTAGGTTTCCGACACAACAGTTTTAAATTACAAGTGATGATAAATTCCATAATCAGCAACTGGATATCTTCAACAGGATCTCGAGAAGGCAGAATGTTGCATTAAAAGATTTACAGAACAATGCTTCCGCCATGTTTCCAAAAAATATTCTTTTCTCAATTTTGAAGTCACAATGATATGAGGAAAGAGGCTATAAATATTTAATCCGTTAGATTAGTAAACATTTATTCATACTTAATTAGCTATGTTCATTTACAAGACGAATTTAAAAATTTCATTTTTAATTACATCACAAGAGTGTAAACAAGTCTGGGTAAATATTTCAATAAAAATATTTTTTATTGTTTTTACCAGATTAAAAATGACATTCATAAACTCTGAAACGACACACTGGTCAAATTTGATTAATCTCTCACAAAATGGAGTTTTCGTAAACCTGCACTTGCAGAAGGTTTTTCAAAGAATGGCCTGCAAGACTTCTTTCCACGTTTGATATTGAGTTTAAAATCTCTCATGTTGCCTTGTGGGCGATAACATTTAATGTTCTACGGCCTCTTTCTCCAGACACAATCTGACAAGACTTTCGCTAATCTATCACTACTACCATGGCAACTGATCAAATGTGCACAATCCTTTAGTTTCACCAGTTCAAGTCTTTACAGATTGTTTTCTCCGTTCTCAAACTGTAGGGGGGAAAGTTAGACCCAGACTTCTTCTTTCACAAGAACTGCTCTCTTATCAAACAGACATTTGCGGGTTTTCCCGAACATTTAACCCTAATCTCTTCAAGAGCCAAATATTATATTCTTATTATTTCAACTTCCTACTATATTCGAATCACACACCTCATTCGGTAAACCGCTATCATGTGTGATTATATAGGTTTAATATCTGCCAGAAGATTAATTTCTTTCGACCTCTAGGCACGTAGATATTAAGTTCGCTATTTTAAAAACATGTATGTCTACCCAAACATATATAACCAGTGAATCCAACGTACGTAGTAATAGGAGATAATGTTATATTATAAAGTCCATTAATTGATCACACGCTTATATAAATTTTCGTCTAAATGAAGCAAAAATAAAAATAACACTGACATCTCATTTAAAAAGAATAATTTACCAAAATTACACAAAAATATCTTGAAATACTAAAGGGTAAATTTATTCAATAAAATCGCCATTGGCTTCAGCCATGACTTCAAGACAAATTCGGAATCTCCTGAAATTCTTCTAGACGGTCTTCTTGTTTACGTTTTTGAATGTTGCCATAATCCTTGCCTTCAGTTCATCTTTCGGGTTATAAGGAGATTTTTTTTGTTCTTGCGCAACTGAGCCCCACAAATAATAATCAATGGGGTTTCTGATTGAAGAGTTAGGTTGCCAGAAGCAAGTAGTTGATATGATCGCAGTACTTGTCTGACAGTCATGAATATGTTCTCCTGCTTGTGTGGCATTGTGCAGAGTCCTGTTGTCAGACACAGGGTCTTACAGGAGCCCCTGTCTTGTCCCAGGGAAACACTACCCCCTCAAGGCATGTAGGCCTCCGTGTTGAGTTTGAGGCCCTCATCAACAAATTCGAGAGTTCGTTTATTATCAAAACGATCAGAGTGAGTTTTACGAACTGCCGTACCAGGCAGACAGTGAAATAGCTGCCCTTAGAGAAAAGGTGGAGGCAGGAGAGACCACCAAGTATGCCATAATAGAGGAAAGACTGTATTATCTCTCAGGCAGGGATGAAGAAGTCAAGCCCAAGTTGTATGTGCCCAAGAGTTTAAGACTAGAGATATAGTGCCACGAGAGGTTGGGTCACATGGGAATTGATAGGACATATGATCTTATAGGGAGAAAGTACTATTGGCCCAAACTGTACGGAGAGGTCACTAACTATGTTTGGAGCTGTGTAGTGTGCCAGTCGCAGAACAGAAGGCAGGAATTGGAGGAGATGGACGTGCCGCCCCTTGGAGAAAGTGAGTATGGATGTATCAGATCCATATGGGGAAACTGCACTAGGAAACAACTATATAGTGAGTTTTGTCGATTGGCTAACAAATTGGCCTGAGGCATTTGCAGTACCAGACAAGAAGGCTAAAACTGTAGCCGATTTGATAATAAGTGAAATCTTCCCTAGGTATGGCGCCTCTGTGCAATTGGTAACTGATAATGGCACAGAGAATATAAACAGCATAATGAGAGAGGTGCTGACAGGTTTGAATATAGAGCACGTAAAAACATCTCCATATCACCCCCAAGGGAATGCTAAAGTGGAAAGGTTTCATAGAACATTGAGAGATGTATTGGCCAAGATGGTCATAGAGAACCCTGGAAATTGGGACTTGTATTTGACGCAGGCTCTGGCGGCCGTGAGGTTTACGATAAACGAAACCTCCAGATTTTCTCCTTACTTTATGTTGTTTGGCAGAGACGTGGTCCTGCCTGTGGATAACCTACAGAAGCCCCGAAGAAAGTATGTGGGAGAAGATCATCATCAACTATTGCTGGAACAACAACATAAGATATTTGTACAGGCCAGAAGAAGAATAAAGAGGGCACAGAAGAGAAGAAATTAGAGAGTGAATGCCGAAAGAAAGGTAGTAGAATTGAAGGTCGGAGACCCTGTCTACTATAAGATCCACCAGAGAGAAGGAAAGCTGGACCAGAGATTGGAACCGTACTACCGGATAGTAGAGCAGACGGGTCTAGTATCATATGTAATATGGGATCAAGTGGCAGGACGAGCAAGGAGGGTCCATGCCAATGATCTAAAGAAGGCTGAAATAGCTAACCTGGAAATGAGCGAACCGAGGTCTAAGAAGACAAGGACAAGGAAGGTAACTCTGGTTGAGCCGGAAGAAATGGAGACGGAGGAGGATTCCGAGTAAAATGAAGAGATAGATCAATTTAGCCAGATAGACGAAGCGATCCGAGTGACGGAATTGGAACCCTCGGCGGGGATCAGCGGCGTTCAGTCGTCGTCTGAATCGGTGCAGAGAAGACCCTGTGAGGTCGCCATCGCACCCCCATGTCCAAAGAAAAGGAAGAGAAAAATGAAGAGATCCAATCAAGCAGTCAAGGGCTCTAAAAAGAGGCACCCTAAACAAGACGAAGAGTTCAGCGAGTGGGAGGAAGAGGATCAAATACCCCTTCCCAGCTCAAAGAAAGACTAAGAAACAGGAGAGATTTAAACATCACGTCAAGAAATAATGAAGACGTCCAGGGCGAGGACTCTAAACACAAGGAAGAATCAGGAGAGGAAGAAGAGGACAAAACACCTCCTGAACGGGAATTAAACACAGAAGAAAGGTTAGAGGTCGAGCAAGAACTACCTCTGAAGATGAGATTGAGAAGGGTGAAGAACCCCAAGTCTCAGTGGAACAAAGAAAGCGGTGCAGAATAGAAGCACTCGGTATCGACAGATAACGACACTGGCTCACCCAAAAACCAACTGACTGACTGTGGTGGATGTGGATGGAGAGGATGGAGTCGCGAGCTGCACCTCACGAAGGACGGAAGAAGATCATTGGCATTGCTAACTGGCCATTAGTGGTGTCATGAAGTACGACCTTTGAAGTGGGAGCGCCACGCACCTGCCCGGACCATTCTGTCTGCTAGGAGTTAGTTAGCGGAGAGAAGAGCTGAAGGATTACAAACTTAGTAAGAAATTATGGAATAATTGAATGAAGAATTGAACAAGACCGAATGGTTATGAAGGATAAAAACAAGAGAATTTTGTTGCCTTGGAGGATGGTCAAAATGAAAGGGTTGATGATGTTGGTAGCCACACGAATGGTAGCAAGGTACAAGATGGAAACAGAATACATAGCTTTAAATTCGGGTAGAACAAAATTCATGTTGCTAACAGCTGAAAAAGCTAGAAAGTGTAGAAATGATGCACTAGAGACTTGTACATCGTTAAGCCCTATCTATATAGCTGGTAACCACAAAATGTGCATACTAGAATTGTTTGACGGAAAGAAAGAGGGAATTAGGAGAACTTGTCAAGTAGAGGTATTAGCAAACACGGCATTACCACAAGCTATCGGTGTTTCAGACGGGGTGTGGGCAGTGGCCACACAGAAACCTATCAGCTTGTCTAGGGTATGTGGGGGAGAGTCCACAAGGAATTAAGAGTAAGGCCACCATTATCCCTGTTAAAGTTACCCATGGGATGTTCGGCATTTGGGATATCTATTTCCTTACCCCCCTATTACCAGGAAGAAGAAAGATATGAAGAGAAAGATTCAATCATAGAAATGATTGGCAGAAGCTTACTCAATTGTACAGAGATGTGGGAGCCAATAGTGAAGGGATTCTCCAATGTTACCTTGAATAAAATGCCAGTACTAATGAAGCCGATAGAAAGATCGATATGGATCAATTGAGGGACAAGTTAAGTGCGTTGGGAAATTAAGGTATGGCTTGGGAAGATGAGGAGCAGATCGCGATAAGTTGGTCGGTAATGATGGGTACATTCATAATTATAGCCATAGTGGGTATGGCAATATGGAAGATTAGGAGTAAGAGGAAATTAACTAACGATAATCAAATGAGCATGCAGCAACTCGAGAGGCAGATGCCGAGCAGTGTTCCTTACTCATTCAGAATCGGCGAAACAATTGCAGAAAGACCGGCGGAGGAGGCTGGCGTGAGACCGACACGTGCGGCGGAAAAAAACCCTACAGCGGAGAGAAAAATATTGACCAAGAAAAACAAACCTTAATAACCACACACATGCACCCACAGGCACACGCACACGCACACTTTAAACTGCATGAGAAACAGAAGAAGACGAAAAGAACATTCCATTTGCATGTAGAACAGAAGAAGATGAAAAGTACATCACCTTCCATGTAAAACGGTAAAAAAAAAGAAAAGAAGAATAGAATTGCATGGGACAGATGCATGATGCATGAAGCATGCTAAATAGTGCATTTGGGTTTAGGTGTCATTTACGAGTAAAAGACAAATAGGTTAGGGGAGGATTGTGACACTATTTGGCTTGCTAGAAAGAAAGAAGAAAAAAAAGAAAGGCGAGAATTAAATTTAGGTGATAAGAAACCATCACGAAAAGGACACGAAGCGATGTTATTCTTTTTAACAAAGAAAAATGCTCAAGGTTTTATTCTCATTAGCGAGAAAAAAAAGGGTCACGGATGTGTCAGCTTTAAATAAATTATGACAACGATTATGGAAATTCCAGGTTGGTCAAATAACCTCAGAAGCAGAATTCTAAATAGATAAAAATTAACTGGGTCGCAAAAAAAAAAAACGAAAATATCCATTTGGACCACACAGAGTTACAAAAACAAAAGACCAAACCATTAGTTATCTACGGGAAAGTCGTTTGGAAAAGGCATCTGTTTTGTGTCGAAACTGGCTATGGTGGCGAAATTATTTTGTCGGGAATAGATAACGCCCGAATGCGAAACGTCCAATTGACCACCCACTTGATAATTGGCGAAAATCTCGTTGACGAATTCCATATGAAATTCGGCTGTGTTGGCAGGACTGTTTTATCGGATCAGTGGCTGGCGCCAGGAGTGCAGGTACGTCTGGGTGGCCACCCACTTGGTGATGGCGAAAAGCTAATTGACGAATTCCAGGTAATTCGGTTAAAGATAAAGAGTCTAAGGTGTGAGGTCTCCTCGAAGAGAAGAAAGAAAAGGAAAAGTGAAAAAAAAAGATAATTTTTTTTTTTTTGAGCAAGATTTTTTAAACTGGGGCGAAAACAAAGAAGTGGATTGTGGGTTTGGAATTATCAAGGAACCTCAGACACCGACAAGCCCACCTCGGTTTTGGTCGGCGTCCATATAAGCAGAGTCGCAGCGAATGAAAAGCAGTTCAGTTCAGTTCAGTACAAATCCGAGTTCCAGTTAGTTGCAGTGAGCTGAAAGCTCTGAAAACCCGCCTCGCAGAAGCTGACTAAGATTCTCGCAAATTCCGAACTCAACTTCTAGCCGAGAACAATTTATTTTTGAAGAACGACTTAGACTCATACCACCAAAATAAGTTTTACGAATATCGCCTGAAGACACACCAAGAACCAGATCCTTAAAAGAACAAACAACTTAAGATGTTAAGACTCGCCTAACAAACACAAAGTGTCACGAATCCATATAGCGGGTTGGGAAGTAGACGCAGTCCTGTATTCAGTAACCATACATAAAATATTGTTATCCTTTTTTTAACACATTTGAACTTTTCGAGTTATTATTTTATTTTCTTCTACACATGCTTGTGCGATATCACCCTTATTCGAACTCGACTTGCAGTACGGCCCGGCGACTGATTGATTTCGTCTGCCTAAGATCAATTCAGAACGTGGGTAGGTGAGACTGGAAATCGAAACAGTTACTTCCGTAAGCAGACGTTGGAGGCGAGCTGGGAACGACAAGGCTGATACTGAATCTAACCAGATACCCATCCGAATCAACAAAAGGTTAGAACGTCACATTTGGTGCCGCGACCAATACCAAGCCAGTTGGTCGTCACAGGACAGGATAGCACGACGGACGCGGCTAGGCAGACGTCACATTTGGCACAGCGACACCCGGGTGGG
This sequence comes from Acanthosepion pharaonis, assembly GCA_903632075.3. Taxonomy (NCBI): domain Eukaryota; kingdom Metazoa; phylum Mollusca; class Cephalopoda; order Sepiida; family Sepiidae; genus Acanthosepion; species Acanthosepion pharaonis. The sequence continues at coordinate 2,772,871 of CAHIKZ030001913.1, forward strand.
GACGTCACACAATTATGTGTTACGTTCGAAAAAGAGGTTAAGTTTAGGTAGGGTAGGGGTGTATTTTTTAACGAATTTTGAGATCTGTTCGACGTATGTTTTTTTTTTATCAGCGAGATAAAGTTTTTCGACATATTTTTTCCGTTAAATTCGTGCTTGCATATATAAATATTATTTCTAAAAGGGGTGTTTGGGTAAGAATACGTTATATTAAACTACAATTTTAAAATATTTTTACTCTTAATTACTAATACGCTATATTTCTTTTTAAAAACAAATAAATGTAATATATATATATATATATATATATATATATATATATATATATATATATATATATAATAAAGCTCTCGTCTTTTTCGATCGAGCACTGTTGGCAAGAAGTTTATTCCAAAAACAGGTTCCGTCACAGCTTTTAACGCATCGTTGTTCATTAATGAATTGAGCACTGTTGCACTGGTGTTTTTTTACATTCCTATACAATGCGTTAGAATTTCCCTTTTTCTTTGCCGTGCGCCGATAGCTTAGGGGTTGGATGTCCGACTGATACCAAATCTGTAGGGTTTCGATCCCGGCTTGAAGAAATCGGATGTTTAGTCGCACTAATGAGTTGTGATACAGCGAAACAGGCCTGTATGCGGGTGACCACTATATATATATATATATATATATATATATATATTCATAAAAGTGGACAGTGAAGTCAACATCCAGCCGCAACAGTCTCTTTCATAATTAAACGGTATCTCCAGGGCATTTATGTTTTTCATGCGTGTAGGCATGAAACAATCTCTGAATGTTGACTTCAATGTTCACTTTTATATTTACATACGCTCTATCTCTGATATTGAGCACATTATGCCATAAATATACCACACCTTAAAACTATATTTTATCACATTATATATATATATATATATATATATATATATATATATATATATATATATATATATATGAATAAAAATGACAATAGGAAAGCTAGTAATTGCTGACGCGTTTCGTCCAATGTGGACTTTATCAATTATCGTCAGCAATTACTAGTTTTCCTATCGTCATTTTTATTCAGAAGTATTGTCTTCCCTACTGGTTAAGTCGGAGAAATTTTATATATATATATATATATATATATATATATATATGTGTGTGTGTGTGTGTGTGTGTGTGTGTGTGTGTGTGTGTGTGTGTGTGTGTGTTGTATGTTTAGGTGTGTTGTGTGTGCGTGTATGTATTTGTGTATTTATGACTTTAAACGTTATTTTTAGTGGATACCCATATTTCAAATGACCTTAAAATGATGAAATTCTGTCGGATTAATAAATAAAAGTTCATTCATTATTCTTTCGAAAGCTACATTGCCTTTAAGTTAAAATCCTTCTCGCCATAGACTCTCTAAATTTAATATCTGTTCATTTTCATATCCGAACGTAAACAAAGCAATTTTCTAAAGAAGTAATGGATTTTATTTACTTATTAATCCGACAGAATTGATCACTTAAAACGTTATTTTCAGTGACTACTCGTGTTTGAGTAGATGCTCCATTTACTTATGAGTATTTATTTATTTTGCTCTACCCGCTTTGAATATTGGAATAATGTCTGAGAATGCGTATTTTTCTTTAATAAGATTTCCCGAATATTCAGACTGGCCCTAAGATTATCATTTAGGCAGATTGGACAAAATTATATTGTAATGGCTTAATTTCGTCATTATTTCACCGAAGTTAAGCAATGTGTGCATCATCATTACCTGAATGGGTGACCCCTTTGGTATACCAGGTGCTGTAAGTTTGGATGTGCGGGTGGTGTAATGGATAATGGCTCAGAATTGTTAATTGGAGAGCCGAGTTCCAATTCCCGTTGGGTTCTTTCTACTTTGAATACTTGAGCTTTTATATTTGCTATTAACTCTGCCCCAAAAATACCCTATTGCCATCAAAATTGGACAAACACCTTCTGGATTTCGAAGAATCGTCCCAAAATTGAAGGGTTGTTATCTCTTCGGGTCAGAAGGAATTGCTCTTCTTGAAGGGGTTTTATTATAAAGTCAATAATGACAATAATGAACAAATTAGCCAATTACTGTATAAAGTAAAGTCTCTGTCCAATTTTAGCATCCTTAGGAACCTGAGAGGCTGCAAGAGTGGATGTGCGGGTGGTGTATTTGATATCGCTTCGGAGTTTGAACTCGAACTGACGAGTTCAAACTCCCTTAGGGTTTCTCATATTGACTTATGCGCAAATACTATTTCTCCCACCAGCTATGGGTCAATTAGTAATATTCGTATCACTAAACCATTATTATTTGCCAAAACTATTCTTACAATATAAAAATATTTTATGGCTTTAAATAACCTATAAAGGGTTGATATGCTGTAGAAAAGCAATCGATCTTTATTATTATTATTATTATTATTATTATTGAATATATGATAAAACAAATCAGTAAGAGAAAAGCCCTCTGGCTACATGTGAGCTAGCAAATTAATTTTGAAAAATGCATGAAACCTTCAATTTTAAACGATTCTTTGAAATTTAAATTGTGACCCGAAGTTGGCTTCTGTGTGGGTGGGTGTGTGCGCGTGCGCGTGTGTATGTGAGTTTTGCGTTTGTCTTTCTGAGTGCAAATTGATAGATATAACTAAAATATATTTGTAAAAGCACAAAATAAATAATGAAAAAAGTAAGAGGGACTTTTATCATGAGATTTTCTGTGATAAATTCAATCAGTGGACGAAACGCGTCGGCTACGATAAGATTTGCTTTTGTCTTTATTATATATATATATATATATATATATATATATATATATATATATGAGACTGTCTGAATGAGATAAGAACCAACTGGAAGAGAAATATGCTAATAGACTTAGATTTATAGGTAAATAAATATTTACTGATATCGTCATGAATCTGCTGAAGTAGATAACAACACTGAGATAGCCAGAAGCATGCATACCTACACACACACACACACACACACATATATATATATATATATATATATATATATATATATATATATATATAGAGAGAGAGAGAGATTTTGAAAGTGAGTGAGAGAGTAAAAGAAAGCAAAGGAGACTTAGTCTGATGATAAACATCTTAGATAAAGATAAAAATTGATCATTTATTTTTGTTGTACAACTGAGCAAGTTTTCTTTTTTTTTAGTTTAAATTAGGATTATGCTTGGGGGTCCATATCTATAAGCTCAGGATTCTGCTTGCAATGAAGAAGGGTATTCATGTGTGTGTGTGAATGGGGGGGGGTCACCCTGCAGTAATTTGGAATACAACTAGAGGAAATGCCGTGGCCCGTGAGATTTTAATAGGGCCTCGGTTTTTTTCATACGGTCATGTAACTAAGTATCACCAACCGACTTTTTCGATATCAGAAGATGTATTAACGGCAATGATAAGTCACTAGATAGAAAATATCCCAGGAAAAAAATATATATGCATGAGTGTGTGTGTGAGAGAGAGAGAGAGAGAAAGAAAGAGAGATAGAGAGAGTGAATTGGAAAATTAGTCATGAAAGTGCGTTGGTGACCTGTACTAGTGACAGACTGAGAAAGGAAACTGTAAGAAATCATTAAAAAATATACTTGGACCAAATGAAATATAGAAAGTTAGCGATCCGGTTAGTTTATGAGACATAAAAATCGGAAAGCAGATAGGAATAAAAAAAAAAATAGATGAATTTATGAAACTAAGCAAAGAATTAAAACTTATAATAATTTTTTTTTTCTGGCCTGTTACAGATAAACGAGAATTTTTCTATATTTCATACCGTTTTAGAGATTTCATGTGAAGTTTTTGCTATAAATAGTCCAATATTTCAGATCTTTTCAGCATTCGTAACAATTATTTAAGAGATTTTTTGTGCTATGTTGGCCACATCATTTTTTAAATATTGCGTCTTCACGCGTCATGGGGGTTTACTAAAATATCGCGTCACTAGGTGAGGGTTCGTCTCATGCAGTATTTTCTTTTTAAATGAAATCTGTTTAGTATGTTTGTTCGAAAATTTTATTGATGTTGACTTGTTTGTGTTTATACGTAATGCATTTTTGTATTTATTATGGACTTTTGCAATGTATTTTTGTGTTCTTGACAATGATTTCTTAGAATTCTTGTTTTGTTTTTTGTGTTGGCTAGTGATAAGAGCTTTAATTGAACTATAATCGGATGGCAGTTACTCGGCGCGATAATGTAGTAGTTGTGTAACCAATACAGACTGCGAGGGGTAAATTGTGACCATTTTATTTTATTTTTTTAATTACGCACATCCGCGTTGTTTGTTTTTGATATTGTCGACTACACAGTTGGGTACCATCTGTAAGAAAAAGAGCACCATGATGTAATTCACACCGCAAGTGATTTGGAAACCGTATGCTTTACTACTTTGCATTCGCAACGGAAGCTCCAATACGAACATTTCAGAGTGTTTGGATGTCAAACTCAGGACAGTGCGGAGAATTCTAAAAGAGTTCTATGAGTTCAATGGTGATTACGAAGGTACGGATACACAGAAAACTCACTCTGATCGTTCTGATAAGAAAAGAAGCTCCGGATTTGTTGGTGTTGGTATATAATCCAAGTGGATCCTAGCAATAAAAAATATTAAAACCAATACACAAAAAGAGATCAATATATTTATTATTACAGAGCAAAAATTAATACACTATAAAATCGCAAATCACCTCATATGGGGGAGAAGCTTATTTCGACCGACCAAAATATAATTCGTCAGTCTTATTCAACCCCGGTATAGACTGAGTACGTGTCGGAAATAGAAATTTAACTGTGAAAGTTAGAAGAAAAAATAATACAGGATTTATCTATTTCAATGTTTCAATCTGACGAAAGGCACGAGACAGTGTTCAGGGGAGGGCGGAACGTATTTGTTTTAAAGGGAAGAGGTTTTATAAAATTAAAATCGGTTATTAACCTTATGTCATTAAATTGGGGTTATATGGAGAATGAAACGTTAATTTAAACCTAAGAAGGAATAAAAAGGAGTTTAAAAACTTAAAATATATAGATAAAGTTTATATATATATATATATATATATATATATATATATATATATATATATATAAAAAGAAAGAGGTTATCGTGGTTCCAACGAGAGAAAAGTATGTATATTAAAAAGAAGGGAGAGAAGAAGCAAACGTTTTTTGGTTGTAATGTGGATTTTTTTAAATCCACATTACAACCAAAAACGTTTTTATTTAAATCCACATTACAACCAAAAACGTTTTTTTTTTAAATCCACATTACAACCAAAAACGTTTGCGGCACCTCTCTTCCCTTCTTTATATATATATATATATATATATATATATATATATATATATATATATATATATATATATAAGTAGGTACTGAAAAGTCCTAACCCTGAGAAAATAAGCATTCAGTAGACAGTGTGGCATGGTATCTGTAGTAGCAGCTGAAAACACTTATAGGGCGTGGGTGATGACAGCTCTCCCCAACTTCCTATTCGTTGTAGTTCTTAGTAACCTTTATTTTTTGCCATCTCATCTCCCGTTCTGTTTACGCAAGTTGGTTAGGTAGATGCTTTCCTGCATCCACTTGTACCTTTTACCTTCGATATGTCCTCTGCCTGAATATTTCTTTGAGCTTTGCGTCTTTTTGTGTGTCCAAGAAATTTTAGCTCTCTCTTTTTGATTTTTGTTTTCCTTTAGATTTACTCGTTACTTACATACTCCTTCCATTAAATTCTCATCATCCTTCTGTAGACTCTTGTCGTGCTTGCCAACTCTATTCTCTTGCCAATTCTCATCACGCGGTAATGTCTGTAGATATTCCCCTCGTCTATTATGTAAGACACTCCTACTTACAAAAACATTTTTTTCCTACAAACGCACTGATTGGGACTCATTTCGTGATTTCTTTCGTGACACTTCTTGGAGTGACATTTTTAATTTTCCCGTAGAAAATTTTGCCGCCGAATTCTAAGCACGGAAATATCAAGTGAGACCGCAATTTTCTTCGTATACTTCTGCTCGTATTGCTTTAAAGTATTATCTAGTGCTGACAAAGCAGAATTGCGTGGAAATTCTCTTCCAACTCCACTGTCTAAATATCAGGATTATATTTGCCTGGTTTTAACCCTGGAAGGTAATCTCTATTGAGTGATATGCGCGTAATTCTGTTCATGGTGTCTGCTACCATCTGCAAACTAACTCTACATATGCTTGCAAATTTGATACTATTCATGCAATTGTCGTAAAAAATGTGATCCCTATCTGGCTCCTGTTCGCTCTAAACTCTTCAAAAATGCCTTGCTGTTGCTTGCTTTCCAGCTTGTTGGAAATCCTTTTCTGTACTTTCATTCTTTAAGAACTCTATTGAACCTTCTGATTCTTTGGATTATCACTGTATTAGTCTTTTAACATATACATATATATATATATATATATATATATATATATATATATATAAGTGATAGAAATTAGAAGGATTTGAGATAATTATGATTAAATAATTCATCGAGTCTAGAAGAAACCTCAACAGAATGCAGAAAGCACTGGACGGCCGTTTCGTCCTATATTTGGGACTCATCAGCAGTGCACATCCACTAGCGAGAATTGAAACCAGGACAGTTACGTTATCATGCAAAAGTCATACCAACTGTACCAACGGGCTTCGATGACGGAGAGGTAGCGAATCAGACTCAATGTAGCGCCGCTCGATCACATATTCTGTGGTGGAACTCATCCGAGTTTCTCTTTTACCCATAGGACTGTGCCCCCACGAGACACGTTTACTATTCCCAAGCTGCTCCATCGAGAGCATTAGAAGCCGGTTCAAGCAAGGATATACAAGTGATAGAAATTAGGAGGATTTGAGATAATTATAAGTAATTCATCGAGTCTAGAAGAAACCTCAACAGAATACAGAAAGCACACACACACGCACACACGCACGCACACACACACACACACACATATATATATATATATATATATAATTATTTATTTAAAAATTATAACATAAATATGTTATAAAATCACTACAAAAATAGCCATTTTGCTACAACACTTGCGGTGTCTTATCAAGCGATTATGTTGAATTCAACATCATCACTTAATAAGACACCGGAGGCGTTGAAACAAAATGGTATTTTGAAACAAAATGGCTATTTTGGTAGTGATTTTATAACATATTTATGTTATAATTTTTAAATAAATAATTATATCTGCTCTACTCTTTTAAGAATAGTAATTGTTGGTTATTGGAATTTATTCTGTATACACAAACATAAACTTGGGTATATATATATATATATATATATATATATATATATATATATATATATATATTGGCAACGTACTAGAGGCTCTAATCAACTCTGGCTTGGTTAAGCATCTCACTTCACACGGCCTTCTTTCAGATAAACAATATGAGTTTCGTTTCTCTAAGCCAACAGATGATATATTAACGATTATTACTTTAATTTGTCTATCAGGATTTAAATTAGAATAGCAAAGCTCGGGCTGTGGCATTAGATATCTCGAAGGCATTTGACAGGGTTTTAAATGCTAGTCTTCTTTACATGATCACGAGCTCTGGTATCTTTGAACGAATATTTAACTTAATTTAAATCGTTCTTATCAAATCGTGCAATGTAAATCGTTTTGAACAGACACACTTCTAGATCATTATACATTAATTGGCCCTATGACAAACCTAAAATACATCACTAAAGTCTTCTCATTCACCTTCACTCCAAGTAACCCCTTGCGTCTTAGCGGCACTATCACCATCTTCTGTCTTCCTGATACATGTTCTTTTATTGTCCATTCTCCTCACTAATGTCTTCTCATTCTCTTTCACTCCCATTGTGTCTTAGTGGCATTATCGCCATCTTCTGCATTCCTGAAACCTGTTCTTTTATTGCCCTTTCTCCTCACTAAAGTCTTCTCATTCTCTTTCACTCTCAGTAACCACTGGCGTCTTCGTGGTATCATCACCTGGTTTAGGGTGAAATGATTAAAAAATAACCTTTTTTCTGTTATAACCATTTTTTATCTTCATCTTCGAGGAAATTGGGCAATATTATCTACCATGCGAAAAGTTTGGTATTACATAGTTCAAAGCTCTTTTCTTGTTTATAATGAACATTTCTTTGCTTATCTTTTGTAAATGCATCTTTGGTTATTTCAATGCACCTTTGCATTTCGCTGTCACATTTTCCATCATCTGTTAAAACCCTTCTCAAATATTTAATCTTCGGTACTGGTTTCATTTTGAAATCTCCATTTCGCGATTCGCATCTTGTTTTTTTTTTTTGTTTGTGTTTTTTCTTGTAAAAGATAGTGAGTGTCATGGTCTCTTGATGCTTTTGACATTTTTCTTCCGAATTGTCACTTTTTCTAGACTGTTTCAAGCCAAGAATATATTGCCCCGTTATTTAAACTTCAGTTTTGGTCGGAAGCATAAATTAAGGTTCATTCTTTTCTCATGGGATCAAATGAGTCAAAGAATACAAACGGTCGCAGTTGGAATTTGAATTCGGCTCGCCGATTCCATTATTTTATTCTGATAACCATTACGCTAACTCGTATCTCTGTTGCAGGCAACTGAAGTAATTATCTTCGCGTCAACCAGACCACAATGCTTTGTGTTCTCTCAGGAGCTGGTCTTCAATACTCGACTTGTTCTCGGGCCCCTTCCTTTCCGCCACAGATCCGAGTGCTTTTACGTCTGCATCAGATTTCCGTTGTTCAATTAATTTGCACTGCGGTTTTAATTAGACAAATGAGCTTCCGTCTTCCGCACAGAGAAGAGCTCTGTAACGAAACACATGTTGACCTTTGCCCTGGGCCACACAGAATTATTTATAATCATTTGCTACTTTTTTTTTCTGATAAAGGCATTAAGAATTTGACTTTGAAATATGTCGATGATACTCCTGCAAATGTCGAGATTAAAATCCTAACTTTTGGCGGTGGATAGTCTTTATTAGCTGTTCTACGTATGGACACGTTGCTGAGTGGTCAGAACGTTCGTTTTAAACGCAGGTTCAAATCTCCTCATCGTCGATTTCTATTAATTCTATCAACATATACTATTAAGTAAAAGTTTGGAGGTACTCTCTGGAGTTAAAGCAATTGTCTTAAAATTGAAATCTGCGTTGTTTGCTTTTCTTTTGGTGGGGTGCAAAATAACTATCTCAGCGCAACAAAGGGATTTTCTTTTTTTCAATAATTTTAGCAATTAGCAAAATTTCTTTTTAGCAATAATTATAGCAATAATGTCGAAATGAAGCGATCACTGCATAAAGTAAAGACTCCGACCAATTTCCGCTTTTTGTATAATGCTATTTTAAAAATTATTCTAGGGGCTATTGAATAGGAATAATTGTGGAGATAGCCTAGAGTCAGTCAGTTATGTGCCATGCGTGATACACGCTTCGGCGATCATGTATCTTTCAATATATGACTGACGAGGCAGATTTTTCCCGCAGTAGGTTGCCATTACTTTCTGCAGTAGACCAGTTGCCATCCAAGGTTAGAGAACCCGGTCTGTCCTGCTATTTACCCATAGCTTTGGGAGGGGAGAATAATAGGATTCATGCCTTCCCCAAGGGTATTAACACGCAAGAAGGAATTGTTAGTGTCTACCCTATAACACTCAGTATATACAATAGATATTACTAGCCATAACGCACCATTAAACCAGTATATATAAATAGTCTATCCAGAACACAACACACATGGCCTGAAGATTGTTTTCAATTTTGCCACTCAGTTTTGACATCAGTGTACAATTTCCTACTTACATATATATATATATATATATATATATATATATAGATAGATAGATAGATAGATAGATAGATAGATATGAATATCTTAGCCAACGCGTTTCGTTCTCTGATTAAATTTATCAAGACAAATGGAGGGATTTTATTTTGCAACAAGTATTTATAAACAAATGTAAACATGTTGTTAGTTTTCCAATTTTTTTTTAAATTTAAAAGACGCTCATAAATATTCATCCGTCTGTGAAAGTCAAGGTAAATCAGCCCTAAAATGGAGATCTGTTGCCATATTTGGGAAAGATCTATTCAGACTTCACTTTTTTTTAGTCTTGATTGAGTTCAAATGTGTCTCCAAGCCCTTGTTGAAGAAGAATTATTTTCCACCCTCTAACTTCTCTCTCACTGGCATGACGTGGCGAGTCCCTCATTACTCCATCGTTACTAACATGGAAAGTGCTCGAACGACCTACATTTCTTGGTCCGCCACTTATATAGTAGGAAACTAGTAGCAAAATTAATTAATCAAATTAGTAGCAAAATTAATTAATCCAAACAAATTACCAAATCACACCTGTTAGAATAGACGAAATAGAATAATAATAATAATAATAATAATAATAATAATAATAATAATAATAACAAAAAACAGAACAAAAAACAACGAACCCAAATAAATAAAGTAAATAATAAACAAAGTAGCAAACCATTATGACCAAAATATTAGTTAGACTAAAAAATCAAACCAAAAATTCGGACGAAAAAAATAGCTACAACTATTATATAACGAAAAAAAAAAAAATAAAATAAAAAATAAAATAAAATAAAAAATAAAATAAAATAAAAAATAAATAAATAAATAAATACTACGTTACTTAAAAATCGAAAACCGAAAAGAGAAAATATACAAGTAAAATAAATTTACCTAAATTCATCCAAGTAAATAAATAATCTAACCAATCCCGATAAAGTTATCGTTAGAAAAAACAAATAAAGATAATCAACCCAAATAAACACAAATTAAAAACTGTTCCTGCCAAAATAATAGTTAGAATAAACTACAACAACCAACCCCAAAACCGAACAAATAGCTTTAATTAAATTCTCAAATCAAAACAAAACTATTAAATAAGTGATATAAACAAATTTTACTACGTTAATAAAAACACCGATTAAAAAATAAGTAAATAAATAAATAAAATAAGAAACAAAAAATAAAATTAAATAAAAACAAGCAAAATAATTTAACCCAAATAAATAAATAAACGACTTCCGGTAAAATAACCGCCATAATAGACTACCCACAATGCACTACTGACCCGTATATGTATAAATAGCCGAGAAAAATAACAGCACACGTGGCCTGACGATTGCATATAGCATGAAACAGACTGTCGCCTCTAAGTGTTGACTTTATGTTATATTTTATATATATATATATATATATATATATATATATATATATATATATATGTCTCTTTTAATTCTCGGATCAACTTCTTAATATTGTTTTAAATTCATTAAGGAAGGCGCCGCAATTTTGTCATTTCTTTTATTTTCCAAAGTATTTTCAATTTTACATATCTACAAATCTACTATTCGTCCGCGCATTGAATACTGTTGCTATATCTCGTTAGCTTCTCGAAAAATCCAGAGAAGCATCTGCAATGTAATCGATCCTGACCTGGCATTTCAACTTCAGTTACTTTCTGGCTTCCCTCTGTCTTTTTTACAAATATTTTCATGGCAATTGCGCTGATGATCTTGTTTCCCTGGTGCCCTGAGTACATGAATTTAAGCGTGTTACTAGATTGGCATCTAGGCCCCACCCATTTAGTGTTGAAATAGTTAAATGTAACCGCCACTTCTACTCCAATAGTTTTTTTTCTCGTACTTCCGAACTGTGGAACTCATTTCCTCTGACGTGCTTCCCTGATAACTACAATCTTCAAAATTTTAAATGCAGCGGCAACCGCCATCTTCTGTTGACTTGAACGCTATTCACCTTTTATCCTTTATTCAATACCTCCCTCCCCCATGTCCAGTCTTTTCTCTCGCTTTTACTCTTTGTAAAACTCTGCGTTCTAATGGCGCTCTGCGTCTTGTTTGGGGTGTTATACTTAAAAAAAATCTCATCCAATAATCATTTCAAGTTTCATTCTACATATTGTGGCACCATTTACCAGGGAAAAAAGAAAAGAAAGGAAAAAGAGAAAGGAAAGAAAAGGAAAGAGAGGCGAGATCCAATCGTGGATGTCAAGAAGGATTCTAGGTGGATGGGGGAATCGACTGTGTACTGTCAACGACTTGTGTTATCAGGGCTTTGGATATATAAGAGCAGCTCAATGCGGAAAACATCTAATTAGCAGACCACAGACCGACTAGCCAAGAAAAACTCCAATTAAAAATGTTATTTTGATAATTGACAAAGAACAGGTGAAATACAGGGCTTTGGATAGATATGAAAAATTAACTGTGTCGTCTGCCAAGCCGCACACGAAGTAACGTCTGACCGTTTTTTTTTTTGTGAAAAGACATCTTTGGCTGCGATAACAGAACTATGTTATCAGAAATTGGCACCAAGAATGCAAACACAGCTAGGACAATGGAACAATGGAACCCCTGGCGCCGACAAACCCACCCCGATTTTGGTCGGCGTCCATATAAGCAAGGTCGAAGCGAGCTCGGGAGAGACAGTTCGGGAGAGACAGTTCCCAGAGTCAGTCTCCAGTGCTCAGTTGAAGCAGGCCTCACATCAGTTGACCAAGATTCGCGCAATTTCCGGACTCATCTTCAATCCAAGAACAATTATTTTGAAGAGCGACTTAGATCCAGACCACCAAAATAAGTTTTTTTTCGACTTTCGCCCGAAGACACACCAAAAAAAAAAAAACAATTTCTTAAAGAGCAAACAACTTGAAGTGTTAAAACTCGCCTAACGGAAAACAACGTGTCACAATGCATAGAACGGGTCGGGAGATAGACGCAGTCCTATGTATCCAACAATTAGACATAAAGTTTGTTATCCTTTTCTTTGATACCTTGAAATTTGAGTTATCATTTTATTTCTTTTATACATATTTGTGCGATACCACCCCCGCTTGGACCCAACTTGCATTACGGCCCTGACGACTGATTGATTTCGTCTGCTTAAGATCGATTCACAACGTGGGTAGGCAGACTGGAGATCAACGCAGTTACTTTGGTAACCAGACGTTGGAAGCGAGTTGGGAACGACGGGGCTGATATCGAATCTAACCAGATTCCCATCCGAGTCACCCAAAAGGTTAGAACGTCACATTTGGGTGCCGCGACCGATACCAAGCCAGTTGGAATCAGAGGAGGCAATACTGAAAATCATTGAATTTAAGAACATGAATAGTTTAATAAAAAGTAGAAAATAAATTCTTTCAAACTCTCTGTACGCTGACTCATTTCTTTTTGGAAAAAAACATGAAAAAAATTTACTGCATCTACGCTAAGACTATTTTCTTAATTGAATTATTTTTACCTTGTCAGATAAACCAGCCGCCCATTAGCAATGAAGTATTTTGTAGAAATATAAAAAAGATAAAGACGTTGCCTCCGGTCAGATAGATTAATCTTATGTGTGACTGATTCTTCGCGACTTATTTGTTACATAGAAGGTCTTCAAGATATGAAGATATGCTATTACTTCGAAGACGTAGCTAACGGATATATTGGTCTAGATGTCAAAATCTCTATCATGGCCAAATTTAAATATTAACGTAATGTAAAAAAAATGCCAACATTTCGTGGAGAGAATTCAACAACGTGAATGGTGTAATAAAAAAAAAAGAAATTATATAAACTGTCGGCATGTTGGCTTATTCTTTTTGAAAAAACAAAACAAAACGAGGAAATAGCGATTAATACCGGAAGCGTTCAAAATAAACAAGCGCCCATTTTGAAAATTGCTAAGCATGAGACAGGCTGTAAATGCCTTACGAAATAAAACCTGTTATTTTTATGTCTATGTATTTATATATGTATGTAGGTTTACTAATTTAATGAGTTTTAGATGCCAGAGGATATGTCTGGAAGACAGGTCATGCAGATATCACCCTGCTTTCACAAACTACCACCTGAGCGACAACAGTTCCGTAAGACATATTCGCTTGAGGGGCATAGATAGATAGACAGAGAATTTGATTGTGATAAGTTGGCACCCAGTTGTCTTTTCCTTTCTCTGTCAAACCTTATTACGGAATCAGTCACGAAGAATTTACTGATATCGGATCTTCTGACTGACACAATTCCAAACTCTTCTGGTTATCTCGGAGTTTTACCTCTTTCCTTCCTCATCCATATCATGATATATATATATATATATATATATATATATATATATATATATATATATATATATATATATGTATGTATGTGTGCGTGTGTGTGTGCGCGCTCGCGCGTGTAAACGAGCCTTAAGCTGGTAATTGCTTAAGGCATGAAATTGACAGTAAGAACGCAGTGTTGATTCCTATATCTACTTATATTTTCTTGTTCTTCTTCTCCATCTTCTTCTCCTTGTCCATATCTTCTTCTCTTCTTCTGTCTCCTTCTTCTTATTCTTCTCCTCCACCTCCTCCATTTTCTCATCTTCCCTCTTCTTACCATTTACTTTCAGACTTCCTTATTGCTTACACGCTTCCGTCCATGAAATATTCAGTAGTCTTCTGTAGAATCACCTTTCTACTGACTTTATTTTTTTTCCTAGATCTTAGGGATATTGTCCTTGTGAATTTAGAATAATTTAAATAATCATCATATATATATATATATATATATATATATATATATATATGAAGAAATATAGTTTTAAGGTGTGCTATATTTATGGGATAAAGTGCTCAATATCAGAGGTAGAGTGTGTGTAAATAAAAAAGTGAACATTGAAGTGAACACTTGGAGGCGACAGTCTGTTTCATGCTAGAGGCAATCCTCAGGCCACGAGTGCTGATATTTTTGTCCGCTATTTATATATATGGGTCAGTGGTGCATTGTGGGTAGTCTATTTTGGCGGTTATTTTACCAGAAGTCGTTTATTTATTTATTTGATTTAAATTATTGTGCTTGTCATTATTTTTTATTTTTATTTCTTATCTTATATATATATTTATTTTTATTTTTATTTTAATTGGTGTTTTTATTAACGTAGTAAAATTTGTTTGTATCGCTTACTTAATAGTTTTGTTTTTCGTTTGAGACGGTAATTAAAGCTATTTATTCAATTTTGGGGTTGATTGTTGTAGGTTATTCTATTATTTTGGTGGAAGCAGTTTTTAATTTGTTTATTACTTCATTAATAGTTTTTGAAAAAAGCATATTATTTTTGGTCGTATATTAATATAATATATATTTTGTTACTGGCTTTATTTTTGAAATGGAATAAGATCATTCTAAATTTCAGAATTGCACTATTGCCCATCAAAATAACTGGAAAAAAGCGATCTAAAAACAACAATGGAAAAGAGAGGTAACAAAGAGTAAACGAAATAGCTCCAATTTGTTCAAATTAGGAAACTTAGCATTGCAACCAAAATATTCTAAAATGCTGCCAATAACAAAGGAGAAAATGAAAAATACCAAACAACAAATCGAATATAGAATCAAAATTTATATTATTTTTTTATTTATTTATTATGTAATTACATAATTTTCAATAATGTTTCTGTAAAACTTGATATTTCTTGTAATAAATTCTGAATAAATATTATTATTGTTATTATTATTTTACGTAAATGTATGGTAATCCCACATTTACAATTCCTTAGTGCAACAATACGTTTTTTAAGATCCTCAGAGAGTTCTTTGCCATGTGGTGCCATGTTGGAACTTTCAGTGACCGGTAAGAGAGAGTGTTAGAGCTGCACTACAAATTTGAATACACCTGCTCCCCATGAACACATGGGCATAGTTACACTAATGAGTCACATGACATTTTGGAGGGAAAATGAAAAGCAGTACTCAATTTAGACATTTAGGGGTGTAGTTTCTTAGGGGTGTACTCACTTTTAGGGGTGTAGTTTCTTTTGTTGCCAGGGATTTAGCTTTTAATGGCTATATTTTGAGTTATTTTGAGGGGAAAAGAAATTAACACTGTTTTATATGCTGCAGACAGACTACTTTTCATTGTGTCAAAGTGTCGTTTTGTCAATGTTGTCCCATGAAGAGATATACTTAAATATTATTTGAAGAAATGTGAGGGGTGTACTCAATTTTGTGATACACTGTATATATATATATATATATATATATATATATATATATATATATATATATATATATATATGGATGGATGTATGTATGTACTCGACGCTGCCGTCGAATTCGACGTATGAAAGCCAAGCAGATATAGTGGTGAAGTTTTTGTGCAGAACCATTCTTCACACTTTTTGAAGGTCTAAATACAGAGACCTGGTGCACTACGTGCCACAAGGTCCCCAAACGACCCTCCGCAGGTTTTGAATTCAGAGTTGCCCTTCTCCTAGACCAAGGCTATAGGATCCAGTCTGTCCTGCTATTTACACATAGCTTGATGGAGAAGAAGAGGATTCATACCTTTTCCAAGGGTATTAGCAAGTAAGTAAATGTAAAAAAAAAAATGAAAAACAGATTAGCCTAATTTGTTGTTTAAGAAGAAAAAATACAATAAAAATTAATTAATTTTCTTTTTACGGTTTATCAACCTTTTTTAGGTTATTTAAAACATTTTTTAATCAATTACCTCAGGCAAGGCGATAAAGGCACTAAGACGTAAGGGGCTACTGAGAGTGAAAGAGAATAAACAAACTTTAATAAACGTTGTACCAAGTTACTCTGAGATTTACCCTGTACTATCTGTTGTATGGTCGAGTTGTAAGTGACTAAACTAGTTCCCAGTTTTTCTTTTTCTAGACTCCCAGAAACATTAAAAACAAAATCTATGAAAGAACCTTCTTGTAGGATTAGCGACCATCTATCGCAATGGGATAGTCAGATTAGAAAAGGGAAAACTCTTATGAGAAAAGCCTGAGATATGTGGAGACCAAGATATAGAGAAGGTTGGAAATTAGTCATAGACAAAATATTAACCCTGGAAACCAATTATTAATTAGAGAAATTGGAGAGCAAAATGAAGACAATGCTTACATTTCACTTTAATGCCGTTTGTCGCACAGAATTATGAGGTTAACACCATGTGTGGTGCTGTAATTGTGCTAGCTGGACATTGGCCTTAAGAGAAGGTTTTAT
Source organism: Acanthosepion pharaonis (assembly GCA_903632075.3). NCBI lineage: Eukaryota > Metazoa > Mollusca > Cephalopoda > Sepiida > Sepiidae > Acanthosepion > Acanthosepion pharaonis. Next base: position 2,789,921 of record CAHIKZ030001913.1, read on the forward strand.
CCACCCTTTGACAAGTCTTGGTTTTAATCTTACTGGGTGTCTAGCCATCTTTCTCGCCACAAAAACCGACCTGAAAAATCTACTATGCAACGAATGAAACTTAAATTTCAGGGCCGCTATTCTCAGTTTTCTAATGAGTGAATTTTTTAAAAATTTGATGTCTTTCTCAAGCAATTGTTATTAAATTAAGGTCATTTTAGTGATAGAATGGGTTGAAGTAGATAATGTTTTCCTTAGTAAATGCTGCAATATTTATTTCATACAATCTCAAAAACCTCTTGTAATTGGTAAAATTTCCAATTTTTTCTGGAGGAGGGGGTACATCGCTAACACCCGCCACCAGCGATATAGGCTGCTTGATTCCGCAAGAATAAATTCATAGCCTACATTTTGATGGTTAGATCCTCAAACTATTGTTCCCCTTGAGCCAAGGGGAACAATCTACATCTAGCCAAGGTGGAAAGGCCAAAAATAAGGGTTTGCCACTGATGGAGAATCTTAAAACTGCTGACAATGCTTCATCTAATAAAAATTCAAGATGATATTGCTACTTGTTTACTGATGGCCATAGACTGAAGGTCTGAGGAGATGCAATGAAAAGCAAGTAAAATGAAAATGAAAGAAATATTAGTCAAAAATTAATAATGGCTGACAATACTTCATCTAATAAAAATTCAAGATAATATTACTACTTGTTTACTGATGGCCATAGTCTGAGTGTCTGAGGAGATGCAATGAAAAGCAAGTAAAATGAATATGAAAGAAATACGAGTCAAAAATTACTAATGGCTGACAATGCTTCATCTAATAAAAATTCAAGATAATATTACTAATTGTTTACTGATGGCCATAGACTGAAGGTCTGAGGAGATGCAATGAAAAGCAAGTAAAATGAAGATGAAAGAAATACTATTAAAAAATTAATAATGGTTGACAATGCTTCATCTAATAAAAAATTCAAGATAATATTACTACTTGTTTACTGATGGCCATAGACTGAAGGTCTGAGGAGATGCAATGAAAAAGCAAGTAAAATGAAGATGAAAGAAATACTATTAAAAATTAATAATGGTTGACAATGCTTCATCTAATAAAAATTCAAGATAATATTACTACTTGTTTACTGATGGCCATAGACTGAAGGTCTGAGGAGATGCAATGAAAAGCAAGTAAAATGAAGATGAAAGAAATACTATTAAAAAATTAATAATGGTTGACAATGCTTCATCTAATAAAAATTCAAGATAATATTACTACTTGTTTACTGATGGCCATAGACTGAAGGTCTGAGGAGATGCAATGAAAAGCAAGTAAAATGAAGATGAAAGAAATACTATTAAAAAATTAATAATGGTTGACAATGCTTCATCTAATAAAAATTCAAGATAATATTACTACTTGTTTACTGATGGCCATAGACTGAAGGTCTGAGGAGATGCAATGAAAAGCAAGTAAAATGAAGATGAAAGAAATATTAGTCAAAAATTAATAATGGCTGACAATACTTCATCTAATAAAAATTCAAGATAATATTACTACTTGTTTACTGATGGCCATAGTCTGAGTGTCTGAGGAGATGCAATGAAAAGCAAGTAAAATGAAGATTAAAGAAATACTATTAAAAAATTAATAATGGCTGACAATACTTCATCTAATAAAAATTCAAGATAATATTACTACTTGTTTACTGATGGCCATAGTCTGAGTGTCTGAGGAGATGCAATGAAAAGCAAGTAAAATGAAGATGAAAGAAATACTATTAAAAAAAATTAATAATGGCTGACAATACTTCATCTAATAAAATTCAAGATAATATTACTACTTGTTTACTGATGGCCATAGTCTGAGTGTCTGAGGAGATGCAATAAAAAAAAGCAAGTAAAAAATGAATATGAAAGAAATACGAGTCAAAAAATTACTAATGGCTGACAATGCTTCATCTAATAAAAATTCAAGATAATATTACTAATTGTTTACTGATGGCCATAGACTGAAGGTCTGAGGAGATGCAATGAAAAGCAAGTAAAATGAAGATGAAAGAAATACTAGTCAAAAATTACTAATGACTGACAATGCTTCATCTAATAAAAATTCAAGATAATATTACTACTTGTTTACTGATGGCCATAGACTGAAGGTCTGAGGAGATGCAATGAAAAGCAAGTAAAATGAAGATTAAAGAAATACTAGTCAAAAATTACTAATGGCTGACAATGCTTCATCTAATAAAAATTCAAGATAATATTACTACTTGTTTACTGATGGCCATAGTCTGAGTGTCTGAGGAGATGCAATAAAAAGCAAGTAAAATGAAGATGAAAGAAAGATTAGTCAAAAATTAATAATGGCTGACAATACTTCATCTAATAAAAATTCAAGATAATATTACTATTGTTTACTGATGGCCATAGTCTGAGTGTCTGAGGAGATGCAATGAAAAGCAAGTAAAATGAATATGAAAGAAATACGAGTCAAAAATTACTAATGGCTGACAATGCTTCATCTAATAAAAATTCAAGATAATATTACTACTTGTTTACTGATGGCCATAGTCTGAGTGTCTGAGGAGATGCAATGAAAAGCAAGTAAAATGAATATGAAAGAAATACGAGTCAAAAATTACTAATGGCTGACAATGCTTCATCTAATAAAAATTCAAGATAATATTACTACTTGTTTACTGATGGCCATAGACTGAAGGTCTGAGGAGATGCAATGAAAAGCAAGTAAAATGAAGATGAAAGAAATACTATTAAAAAATTAATAATGGCTGACAATACTTCATCTAATAAAAATTCAAGATAATATTACTACTTGTTTACTGATGGCCATAGACTGAAGGTCTGAGGAGATGCAATGAAAAGCAAGTAAAATGAAGATGAAAGAAATACTATTAAAAAATTAATAATGGTTGACAATGCTTCATCTAATAAAAATTCAAGATAATATTACTACTTGTTTACTGATGGCCATAGTCTGAGTGTCTGAGGAGATGCAATGAAAAGCAAGTAAAATGAATATGAAAGAAATACGAGTCTAAAATTACTAATGGCTGACAATGCTTCATCTAATAAAATTCAAGATAATATTACTACTTGTTTACTGATGGCCATAGACTGAAGGTTTGAGGAGATGCAATGAAAAGCAAGTAAAATGAAGATGAAAGAAATACTATTAAAAAATTAATAATGGTTGACAATGCTTCATCTAATAAAAATTCAAGATAATATTACTACTTGTTTACTGATGGCCATAGACTGAAGGTCTGAGGAGATGCAATGAAAAGCAAGTAAAATGAAGATTAAAGAAATACTAGTCAAAAATTACTAATGACTGACAATGCTTCATCTAATAAAAATTCAAGATAATATTACTACTTGTTTACTGATGGCCATAGACTGAAGGTCTGAGGAGATGCAATGAAAAGCAAGTAAAATGAAGATTAAAGAAATACTAGTCAAAAATTAATAATGGCTGACAATGCTTCATCTAATAAAAATTCAAGATAATATTACTACTTGTTTACTGATGGCCATAGTCTGAGTGTCTGAGGAGATGCAATAAAAAGCAAGTAAAATGAAGATGAAAGAAATATTAGTCAAAAATTAATAATGGCTGACAATACTTCATCTAATAAAAATTCAAGATAATATTACTACTTGTTTACTGATGGCCATAGTCTGAGTGTCTGAGGAGATGCAATGAAAAGCAAGTAAAATGAAGATGAAAGAAATATTAGTCAAAAATTAATAATGGCTGACAATGCTTCATCTAATAAAAATTCAAGATAATATTACTACTTGTTTACTGATGGCCATAGTCTGAGTGTCTGAGGAGATGCAATGAAAAGCAAGTAAAATGAATATGAAAGAAATACGAGTCAAAAATTACTAATGGCTGACAATGCTTCATCTAATAAAAATTCAAGATAATATTACTAATTGTTTACTGATGGCCATAGACTGAGGTTTTGAGGAGATGCAATGAAAAGCAAGTAATATTAAGATGAAAGAAATACTAGACAAAAATTAATAATGGCTGACAATGCTTCATCTAATAAAAATTCAAGATAATATTACTACTTGTTTACTGATGGCCATAGACTGAAGGTCTGAGGAGATGCAATGAAAAGCAAGTAAAATGAAGATGAAAGAAATACTATTAAAAAATTAATAATGGTTGACAATGCTTCATCTAATAAAAATTCAAGATAATATTACTACTTGTTTACTGATGGCCATAGACTGAAGGTCTGAGGAGATGCAATGAAAAGCAAGTAAAAAAAATAAAGAAATTAGTTAAAAATTAATAAGAAATACTAAAAATTCAAGAAATATTAATAATGGCCATTGACAATGCTTCATCTAAATGACAATACTCTTCATCTAATAAAAATTAAAAGATAATTCAAAATTACTAATGGTTGACAATGCTTCATCTAACTTCAAAAAAAAGATAATTTACTGTTTTTGGCCATAGACTGAATGAGGAGAAGGTCTGAGGAGATGACAATGCTTCTAATAAAAATTCAAGATAAAATGAAGATGAAAGAAATACAAAATTAAAAATTACTAATGGTTGACAATGCTTCATCTAATAAAAAATTCAAGATAATATTACTACTTGTTTACTGATGGCCATAGACTGAAGGTCTGAGGAGATGCAATGAAAAGCAAGTAAAATGAAGATTAAAGAAATACTAGTCAAAAATTACTAATGACTGACAATGCTTCATCTAATAAAAATTCAAGATAATATTACTACTTGTTTACTGATGGCCATAGACTGAAGGTCTGAGGAGATGCAATGAAAAGCAAGTAAAATGAAGATTAAAGAAATACTAGTCAAAAATTACTAATGGCTGACAATGCTTCATCTAATAAAAATTCAACATAATATTACTACTTGTTTACTGATGGCCATAGACTGAAGGTCTGAGGAGATGCAATGAAAAGCAAGTAAAATGAAGATGAAAGAAATACTAGTCAAAAAAATTACTAATGGCTGACAATGCTTCATCTAATAAAAATTCAACATAATATTACTACTTGTTTACTGATGGCCATAGACTGAAGGTCTGAGGAGATGCAATAAAAAAGCAAGTAAAAATGAAGATGAAAGAAATATTAGTCAAAAATTAATAATGTTTGACAATACTTCATCTAATAAAATTCAAGATAATATTACTACTTGTTTACTGATGGCCATAGTCTGAGTGTCTGAGGAGATGCAATGAAAAACAAGTAAAATGAATATAGTCAAAAAGAAAAATACGAGTCTAAAAATTACTAATGGCTGACAATGCTTCATCTAATGAAAAAATTCAAGATAATATTACTACTTGTTTACTCCTAATAAAAATGGCCATAGACTGAAGGTCTGAGGAGATGCAATGAAAAGAAAGTAAAATGAAGATTAAAGAAATACTAGTCAAAAATTACTAATGGCTGACAATGCTTCATCTAATAAAAATTCAAGATAATATTACTACTTGTTTACTGATGGCCATAGTCTGAGTGTCTGAGGAGATGCAATGAAAAGCAAGTAAAATGAAGATGAAAGAAATATTAGTCAAAAATTAATAATGGCTGACAATACTTCATCTAATAAAAATTCAACATAATATTACTACTTGTTTACTGATGGCCAGAATTGAAGGTCTGAGGAGATAGACTGAAGGTCTGAGGAGATGCAATGAAAAGCAAGTAAAATGAAGATTAAAGAAATACTAGTGAAAAAATTAATAATGGCTGACAATGCTTCATCTAATAAAAATTCAAGATAATATTACTACTTGTTTACTGATGGCCATAGTCTGAGTGTCTGAGGAGATGCAATGAAAAGCAAGTAAAATGAAGATGAAAGAAATATTAGTCAAAAATTAATAATGGCTGACAATGCTTCATCTAATAAAAATTCAAGATAATATTACTACTTGTTTACTGATGGCCATAGACTGAGGGTCTGAGGAGATGCAATGAAAAGCAAGTAAAATGAAGATTAAAGAAATACTAGTCAAAAATCAATAATGGCTGACAATGCTTCATCTAATAAAAATTCAAGATAATATTACTACTTGTTTACTGATGGCCATAGACTGAAGGTCTGAGGAGATGCAATGAAAACAAAAAAAAATGAAGATTAAATAAATACTAGTCAAAAATTAATAATGGCTGACAATGCTTCATCTAATAAAATTCAAGTTTAATAATATTACTACTTGTTTACTGATGGCATAATAAAATGATGATGAAAAGGTTAAAAAAACTAGTCAAAAAATGAGTTGACAATGCATCTAATAAAAATTCAAGATGATAAACTTGTTTACTGATGGCCATAGAAAGGGTCTGAAGATGCAATGAAAAGAAATGAAGATTAAATAAATACTAAAAAATTACTAATGGCTGACAATGCTTCATCTAATAAAAATTCAAGATAATATTACTACTTGTTTACTGATGGCCATAGACTGAAGGTCTGAGGAGATGCAATGAAAAGCAAGTAAAATGAAGATTAAATAAATACTAGTCAAAAAAATTACTAATGGTTGACAATGCTTCATCTAATAAAAAATTCAAGATAATATTACTACTTGTTTACTGATGGCCATAGACTGAAGGTCTGAGGAGATGCAATGAAAAGCAAGTAAAATGAAGATTAAAGAAATACTAGTCAAAAATTACTAATGGCTGACAATGCTTCATCTCTAAAAAATTCAAGATAATATTACTACTTGTTTACTGATGGCAATAGACTGAAGGTCTGAGGAGATGCAATGAAAAGCAAGTAAATGAAGATTAAATAAATACTAGTCAAAAATTACTAATGGCTGACAATGCTTCATCTAATAAAAAATTCAAGATAATATTACTACTTGTTTACTGATGGCCATAGACTGAAGGTCTGAGGAGATGCAATGAAAGCAAAAGTAAAATGAAGATTAAAGAAATACTAGTCAAAAAATTACTAATGGCTGACAATGCTTCATCTAATAAAAATTCAAGATAATATTACTACTTGTTTACTGATGGCCATAGACTGAAGGTCTGAGGAGATGCAATGAAAAGCAAGTAAAATGAAGATTAAAGAAATACTAGTCAAAAATTACTAATGGCTGACAATGCTTCATCTAATAAAAATTCAAGATAATATTACTACTTGTTTACTGATGGCCATAGACTGAAGGTCTGAGGAGATGCAATGAAAAGCAAGTAAAATGAAGATTAAAGAAATACTAGTCAAAAAATTACTAATGGCTGACAATGCTTCATCTAATAAAAATTCAAGATAATATTACTACTTGTTTACTGATGGCCATAGACTGAAGGTCTGAGGAGATGCAAATGAAAAAAGCAAGTAAAATGAAGATTAAAGAAATACTAGTCAAAAAATTACTAATGGCTGACAATGCTTCATCTAATAAAATTCAAGATAATATTACTACTTGTTTACTGATGGCCATAGACTGAAGGTCTGAGGAGATGCAATGAAAAGCAAGTAAAATGAAGATTAAAGAAATACTAGTCAAAAATTACTAATGGCTGACAATGCTTCATCTAATAAAAATTCAAGATAATATTACTACTTGTTTACTGATGGCCATAGACTGAAGGTCTGAGGAGATGCAATGAAAAGCAAGTAAAAATGAAGAAAGAAAAAGAAATACTAAGTCAAAAATAAAAAATTAATGGCTGACAATGCTTCATCTAAAAAAATGCTTCATCAAGATAATATTACTACTTGTTTACTGATGGCCATAGACTGAAGGTCTGAAGATGCAATGAAAAGCAAGTAAAATGAAGATTAAAGAAATACTAGTCAAAAAATTACAATGGCTGACAATGCTTCATCTAATAAAAATTCAAGATAATATTACTACTTGTTTACTGAAATAGACTGAGTCTGAGGAATGCAATGAAAACAAGTAAAATGAAGATTAAAAAGAAATACTAGTCAAAAAATTACTTGACAATCTTCATCTAAAAAATTCAAGATAATATTACTACTTGTTTACTGATGGCCATAGACTGAAGGTCTGAGGAGATGCAATAAAAAGCAAGTAAAATGAAGATGAAAGAAATACTAGTCAAAATTATTAATGGCTGACAATGCTTCATCTAATAAAAATTCAAGATAATATTACTACTTGTTTACTGATGGCCATAGACTGAAGTGTCTGAGGAGATGCAATAAAAAAAGCAAGTAAAATGAAGATGAAAGAAATATTAGTCAAAAATTAATAATGGCTGACAATGCTTCATCTAATAAAAATTCAAGATAATATTACTACTTGTTTACTGATGGCCATAGACTGAAGGTCTGAGGAGATGCAATGAAAAGCAAGTAAAATGAATATGAAAGAAATACTAGTCAAAAATTACTAATGGCTGACAATGCTTCATCTAATAAAAATTCAAGATAATATTGTTTTACTACTTGTTTTACAAGTAAAATGAAGATGATGGCCATAGACTGAAGGTCTGAGGAGATGCAATGAAAAGCAAGTAAAATGAAGATGAAAGAAATACTAGTCAAAAAATTAATAATGGCTGACAATGCTTCATCTAATAAAAATTCAAGATAATATTACTACTTGTTTACTGATGGCCATAGACTGAAGGTCTGAGGAGATGCAATGAAAAGCAAGTAAAATGAAGATTAAAGAAATACTAGTTAAAAAATTACTAATGGCTGACAATGCTTCATCTAATAAAAATTCAAGATAATATTACTACTTGTTTACTGATGGCCATAGACTGAAGGTCTGAGGAGATGCAATGAAAAGCAAGTAAAATGAAGATTAAAGAAATACTAGTCAAAAAAAACTAATGGCTGACAATGCTTCATCTAATAAAAATTCAAGATAATATTACTACTTGTTTACTGATGGCCATAGTCTGAAGGTCTGAGGAGATGCAATGAAAAGCAAGTAAAATGAAGATTAAAAAATACTAGTCAAAAAATTACTAATGGCTGACAATGCTTCATCTAATAAAAAATTCAAGATAATATTACTACTTGTTTACTGATGGCCATAGACTGAAGGTCTGAGGAGATGCAATGAAAAAGCAAGTAAAATGAAGATTAAAGAAATATTAGTCAAAAAATTAATAATGGCTGACAATGCTTCATCTAATAAAAATTCAAGATAATATTACTACTTGTTTACTGATGGCCATAGACTGAAGGTCTGAGGAGATGCAATGAAAAGCAAGTAAAAAGATTAAAGAAATACTAGTGAAAATTACTAATGGCTGACAATGCTTCATCTAATAAAATTCAAAGATAAATTATTACTTGTTTACTGATGGCCATAGACTGAAGGTCTGAGGAGATGCAATTCATAAAATGAAATGAAAAAATTAAAAAAATTACTAATGGTTGACAATGCTTCATCTAATAAAAATTCAAGATAATATTACTACTTGTTTACTGATGGCCATAGACTGAGTGTCTGAGGAGATGCAATGAAAAAGCAAGTAAAATGAAGATGAAAGAAATACTAGTCAAAAATTACTAATGGCTGACAATGAATAAAATTCTTCATCATATAATGAGGAGATGCAATGAAAATTCAAGAAATACTAGTCAAAAATAATATTACTACTTGTTTACTGATGGCCATAGACTGAAGGTCTGAGGAGATGCAATGAAAAGCAAGTAAAATGAAGATTAAAGAAATATTAGTCAAAAATTACTAATGGCTGACAATGCTTCATCTAATAAAAATTCAAGATAATATTACTACTTGTTTACTGATGGCCATAGACTGAAGGTCTGAGGAGATGCAATGAAAAGCAAGTAAAATGAAGATGAAAGAAATATTAGTCAAAAATTAATAATGGCTGACAATACTTCATCTAATAAAATTCAAGATAATATTACTACTTGTTTACTGATGGCCATAGACTGAAGGTCTGAGGAGATGCAATGAAAAAGCAAGTAAAATGAAGATGAAAGAAATACTAGTCAAAAATTAATAATGGCTGACAATGCTTCATCTAATAAAATTCAAGATAATATTACTACTTGTTTACTGATGGCCATAGACTGAAGGTCTGAGGAGATGCAATGAAAAGCAAGTAAAATGAAGATTAAAGAAATACTAGTCAAAAAATTACTAATGGCTGACAATGCTTCATCTAATAAAAATTCAAGATAAATTACTACTTGTTTACTGATGGCCATAGACTGAAGGTCTGAGGAGATGCAATGAAAAAGCAAAGTAAAATGAAGATTAAAAGAAATATTAAAAAAAAGTCAAAAATTACTAATGGCTGACAATGCTTCATCTAATAAAAATTCAAGATAATATTACTACTTGTTTACTGATGGCCATAGACTGAAGGTCTGAGGGAGATGCAATGAAAAGCAAGTAAAATGAAGATGAAAGAAATACTAGTCAAAAAATTACTAATGGTTGACAATGCTTCATCTAATAAAAATTCAAGATAATATTACTACTTGTTTACTGATGGCCATAGACTGAAGGTCTGAGGAGATGCAATCAAAAGCAAGTAAAATGAAGATGTTTAAAGAAATACTAGTTAAAAATTAATAATGGCTGACAATACTTCATCTAATAAAAATTCAAGATAATATTACTACTTGTTTACTGATGGCAATAGACTGAAGGTCTGAGGAGATGCAATGAAAAAAAGTAAAATGAAGATTAAATAAATACTAGTCAAAAATTAATGGCTGACACTACTTCATCTAATAAAAAATTCAAGATAATATTACTACTTGTTTACTGATGGCAATGCTTCATCTAATAAAAAAAGATAAAATGAATTAAAAGAAATACTTGTTTACTGATGGCTTCATCTAATAAAATTCAAGACTTGTTTAAGGTCTGAGGAGATGCAATGAAAAGCAAGTAAAATGAAGATAAAAAATACTATATAAAAAATTAATAATGGTTGACAATGCTTCATCTAATAAAAATTCAAGATAATATTACTACTTGTTTACTGATGGCCATAGACTGAAGGTCTGAGGAGATGCAATGAAAAGCAAGTAAAATGAAGATGAAAAGAAATATTAGTCAAAATTAATAATGGCTGACAATACTTCATCTAATAAAAATTCAAGATAATATTACTACTTGTTTACTGATGGCCATAGACTGAAGGTCTGAGGAGATGCAATGAAAAGCAAGTAAAATGAAGATTAAAGAAATACTTGTTTAGTCAAAAATGCAATACTTTAAAATGAAGATGACAATGCTTCATCTAATCTAAAAAATTCAAGATAATATTACTACTTGTTTACTGATGGCCATAGACTGAAGGTCTGAGGAGATGCAATGAAAAGCAAGTAAAATGAAGATGAAAGAAATATTAGTCAAAAAATTAATAATGGCTGACAATACTTCATCTAATAAAAATTCAAGATAATATTACTACTTGTTTACTGATGGCCATAGACTGAAGGTCTGAGGAGATGCAATGAAAAAGCAAGTAAAATGAAGATTAAAAAATACTAGTCAAAAATTAATAATGGCTGACAATACTTCATCTAATAAAATTCAAGATAATATTACTACTTGTTTACTGATGGCCATAGACTGAAGGTCTGAGGAGATGCAATGAAAAGCAAGTAAAATGAAGATGAAAAGAAATACTAGTCAAAAATTACTAATGGCTGACAATGCTTCATCTAATAAAAATTCAAGATAATATTACTACTTGTTTACTGATGGCCATAGACTGAAGGTCTGAGGAGATGCAATGAAAAGCAAGTAAAATGAAGATGAAAGAAATACTAGTCAAAAAACTAATGGCTGACAATGCTTCATCTAATAAAATTCAAGATAATATTACTATACTGATGGCCCATAGACTGAAGGTCTGAGGACACAATAAAAAAGCACATTAATATTACTACTTGTTTACTGAGACTGAAGGTCTGAGGAGATGCAATGAAAAGCAAGTAAAATGAAGATTAAAGAAATACTAGTCAAAAATTAATAATGGCTGACAATACTTCATCTAATAAAATTCAAGATAATATTACTACTTGTTTACTGATGGCCATAGACTGAAGGTCTGAGGAGATGCAATGAAAAAAGCAAGTAAAATGAAGATGAAAGAAATACTAGTCAAAAAATTACTAATGGCTGACAATGCTTCATCTAATAAAATTCAAGATAATATTACTACTTGTTTACTGATGGCCATAGACTGAGGGTCTGAGGAGACAATGAAAAGCAAGTAAAATGAAGGAAAGATAAAAAATGAATAAGACAATACTTCAAATAAAATGAAGATAATATTACTAAATGCCCATAAAGGTCTGAGGAGATGCAATGAAAAACAAGTAAAATGAAGATGAAAAAAAATTAAAAATTAATGGCTGACAATGCTTCATCTAATAAAAATTCAAAGATAATATTACTACTTGTTTACTGATGGCCATAGACTGAAGGTCTGAGGAGATGCAATGAAAAGCAAGTAAAATGAAGAGAAAGAAATATTAGTCAAAAATGAATAATGGTTGACAATGCTTCATCTAATAAAATTCAAGATAATATTACTACTTGTTTAGATGGCCATAGACTGAAGGTCTGAGGAGATGCAATGAAAAGCAAGTAAAATGAAAGATGAAAGAAATACTAGTCAAAAAAATTACTAATGACAATACTTCATCTAATAAAAATTCAAGATAATATTACTACTTGTTTACTGATGGCCATAGACTGAAGGTCTGAGGAGATGCAATGAAAAGCAAGTAAAATGAAGATGAAAAGAAATATTAGTCAAAAATTAATAATGGTTGACAATGCTTCATCTAATAAAAATTCAAGATAATATTACTACTTGTTTACTGATGGCCATAGACTGAAGGTCTGAGGAGATGCAATGAAAAGCAAGTAAAATGAAGATGAAAGAAATATTAGTCAAAAATTAATAATAATGACAATGCTTCATCTAATAAAAAATTCAAGATAATATTACTACTTGTTTATTGATGGATAGACTGAAGGTCTGCAATGAAAAAGCAAGTAAAATCTATGAAAAAATTAGTCAAAAAAAAATTGACAATACTTCATTTAATAAATCAAGATAATATTACTTTTGACATAGACTTGTTTACTGATGGCCAAAGATTAAAGAAATACTGATAAGGTCTGAGGAGATGCAATGAAAAGCAAGTAAAATGAAGATGAAAGAAATACTAGTCAAAAATTACTAATGGCTGACAATGCTTCATCTAATAAAAATTCAACATAATATTACTACTTGTTTACTGATGGCCATAGACTGAAGGTCTGAGGAGATGCAATAAAAAGCAAGTAAAATGAAGATGAAAGAAATATTAGTCAAAAATTAATAATGGCTGACAATACTTCATCTAATAAAAATTCAAGATAATATTACTACTTGTTTACTGATGGCCATAGACTGAAGGTCTGAGGAGATGCAATGAAAAGCAAAGTAAAAAAATGAAGATGTCAAAAAGAAATATTAGTCTAAAAAATTAATAATGGCTGACAATACTTCATCTAATAAAAAATTGAAAGAAATATCAAAAATTAATACTTGTTTACTGATATTACTACATAGACTGAAGGTCTGAGGAGATGCAATGAAAAGCAAGTAAAATGAAGATAGAAAAAAAGAAATATTAGTCAAAAAAAATCAATAATGGCTGACAATACTTCATCTAATAAAATTCAAGATAATATTACTACTTGTTTACTGATGGCCATAGACTGAGGGTCAATGAGGAGATGCAATGAAAAAATAAGTAAAATGAAGATGAAAGAAATAAAATTCAAAAAATTAATAATGGCTGACAATGAAAGGAAATAGTCAAAAAACTTGACAATACTTCATCTAATAAAAATTCAAGATAATATTACTACTTGTTTACTGATGGCCATAGACTGAAGGTCTGAGAGATGCAATGAAAAGCAAGTAAAATGAAGATGAAAGAAATATTAGTCAAAAAAATTAATAATGGCTGACAATACTTCATCTAATAAAAAATTCAAAGATAATATTACTACTTGTTTACTGATGGCCATAGACTGAAGGTCTGAGGGAGATGCAATGAAAAGCAAGTAAAATGAAGATGAAAAGAAATATTAGTCAAAAATCAATAATGGCTGACAATACTTCATCTAATAAAATTCAAGATAATATTACTACTTGTTTACTGATGGCCATAGACTGAAGGTCTGAGGAGATGCAATCAAAAAGCAAGTAAAATGAAGATGAAAGAAATATTAGTAAAAAAATCAATAATGGCTGACAATACTTCATCTAAAATAAAAATTCAAGATAATATTGAAACTAAAATGATTGTATTTCAAAAATCTGACAATACTATCTAATAAAAATTCAAGATAATATTACTACTTGACTGGCCAACTGAGGGGTCTGAGGAGATGCAATGAAAAGCAAGTAAAATGAAGATGAAAAAAGAAATATTAGTCAAAAATCAATAATGGCTGACAATACTTCATCTAATAAAAAAATAAAATTCATAGACTGATAATATGAAATATTAGTCAAAAATCAATAATACAATACTTCATCTAATAAAATTGTTTACTGATGGCCATAGACTGAAGGTCTGAGGAGATGCAATGAAAAGCAAGTAAAATGAAGATGAAAGAAATATTAAAGAAATAATGTAAAAATCAATAAGGACAATACTTCATCTAATAAAATTCAAGATAATTACTACTTGATTTGTGGCCATAGACTGAAGGTCTGAGGAGATGCAATGAAAAGCAAGTAAAATGAAGATGAAAAATATTAAAAAATCAATAATGGTTGACAATACTTCATCTAATAAAAATTCAAGATAATATTACTACTTGTTTACTGATGGCCATAGACTGAAGGTCTGAGGAGATGCAATGAAAAGCAAGTAAAATGAAGATGAAAGAAATATTAGTCAAAAAAAATCAATAATGGCTGACAATACTTCATCTAATAAAAATTCAAGATAATATTACTACTTGTTTACTGATGGCCATAGACTGAGGGTCTGAGGAGATGCAATGAAAAGCAAGTAAAATGAAGATGAAAGAAATATTAGTCAAAAAAAAATATTACTTGTCACTGAGGTCTGTGAGGAGATGAAATGAAAAGCAAAAAATAGATGAGGAAATGAAAAGTGAAAAATCAAAATGAAGATGACAATACTTCATCTAATAAAAATTCAAGATAATATTACTACTTGTTTACTGATGGCCATAGACTGAAGGTCTGAGGAGATGCAATGAAAAGAAACCAAGTAAAATGAAGATGAAAGAAATATTAGTCAAAAATCAATAATGGCTGACAATACTTCATCTAATAAAATTCAAGATAATATTACTACTTGTTTACTGATGGCCATAGACTGAAAGGTCTGAGGAGATGCAATAAAAAAGCAAATAAAAATGAAGATGAAAGAAATATTAGTCAAAAATCAATAATGGCTGACAAACTTCATCTAATAAAAATTCAAGATAATATTACTACTTGTTTACTGATGGCCATAGACTGAGGGTCTGAGGAGATGCAATGAAAAGTAAAATGAAGATGAAAGAAATATTAGTCAAAATCAATAATTTGACAATACTTCATCTAATAAAAATTCAAGATAATATTACTACTTGTTTACTGATGGCCATAGAAGGTCTGAGGAGATGCAATGAAAAGCAAGTAAAATGAAGATGAAAGAAATATTAGTCAAAAATTAATAATGGCTGACAATACTTCATCTAATAAAAATTCAAGATAATATTACTACTTGTTTACTGATGATATAGACTGAAGGTCTGAGGAGATGCAATGAAAAGCAAGTAAATGAAGATGAAAGAAATATTAGTCAAAAATCAATAATGGCTGACAATACTTCATCTAATAAAATTCAAGATAATATTACTACTTGTTTACTGATGGCCATAGACTGAAGGTCTGAGGAGATGCAATGAAAAGCAAGTAAAATGAAGATGAAAGAAATATTAGTCAAAAAAATAATGGCTGACAATACTTCATCTAATAAAAAATTCAAGATAATATTACTACTTGTTTACTGATGGCCATAGACTGAAGGTCTGAGGAGATGCAATGAAAAAGCAAGTAAAATGAAGATGAAAGAAATATTAGTCAAAAATCAATAATGGCTGACAATACTTCATCTAATAAAAATTCAAGATAATATTACTACTTGTTTACTGATGGCCATAGACTGAAGGTCTGAGCAATAAAATGAAGATGAAAGAAAATTGAAAAGCAAGTAAAATGAAGATGAAAGAAACTTGTTTACTGATGGCCATAGTCAAAAATTAATAATGGCTGACAATACTTCATCTAATAAAATTCAAGATAATATTACTACTTGTTTACTGATGGCCATAGACTGAGGGTCTGAGGAGATGCAATGAAAAGCAAGTAAAATGAAGATGAAAGAAATATTGATCAAAAATCAATAATGGCTGACAATACTTCATCTAAGCAAATAATATTACTACTTGTTTACTGATGGCCATAGACTGAAGGTCTGAGGAGATGCAATGAAAAGCAAGTAAATGAAGATGAAAGAAATATTAGTCAAAAATCAATAATGGCTGACAATACTTCATCTAATAAAATTCAAGATAATATTACTACTTGTTTACTGATGGCCATAGACTGAAGGTCTGAGGAGATGCAATGAAAAGCAAGTAAAATGAAGATGAAAAGAAATATTAGTCAAAAAATCAATAATGGCTGACAATACTTCATCTAATAAAAATTCAAGATAATATTACTACTTGTTTACTGATGGCCATAGACTGAAGGTATGAGGAGATGCAAAGAAAAGCAAGTAAAATGAAGATGAAAGAAAAATTAGTCAAAAATCAATAATGGCTGACAATACTTCATCTAATAAAATAAAAAATTCTTGTTTACTGGATGGATAATGAGGGTCTGAGGAGACTGAAAACTTGTTTACTGATGGCCATAGACTCAAGATAATATTACTACTTGTTTCTGAGGAGATGAGGGTCAATGAAATGAAAGCAAGTAAAATGAAGATGAAATATTAGTCAAAAATCAATAATGGCTGACAATACTTCATCTAATAAAAATTCAAGATAATATTTACTACTTGTTTACTGATGGCCATAGACTGAAGGTCTGAGGAGATGCAATGAAAAACAAAGTAAAATGAAGATGAAAAATATTAGTCAAAATCAATAATGGCTGACAATACTTCATCTAATAAAAAATTCAAGATAATATTACTACTTGTTTACTGATGGCCATAGACTGAGGGTCTGAGGAGATGCAATGAAAAGCAAGTAAAATGAAGATGAAAAAATATTAGTCAAAAAATCAATAATGGCTGACAATACTTCCCATCTAATAAAAAATTCAAGATAATATTACTACTTGTTTACTGATGGCCATAGGACTGAAGGTCTGAGGAGATGCAATGACAATACTTCATCTAATAAAAAATTCAAGTAAAATGAAGATGAAAGAAATACTATTAAAAAATCAATAATGGCTGACAATACTTCATCTAATAAAAATTCAAGATAATATTACTACTTGTTTACTGATGGCCATAGACTGAAGGTCTGAGGAGATGCAATGAAAAGCAAGTAAAATGAAGATGAAAGAAATATTAGTCAAAAAATCAATAATGGCTGGACAATACTTCATCTAATAAAATTCAAGATAATATTACTACTTGTTTACTGATGGCCATAGACTGAAGGTCTGAGGAGATGCAATGAAAAGCAAGTAAAATGAAGATGAAAGAAATATTAGTCAAAAATCAATAATGGCTGAGCAAGTAAAATGAAGATGAAGAAAATACAAAAATTCATCTAATAAAAATTCAAGATAATATTACTACTTGTTTACTGATGGCCATAGACTGAGGGTCTGAGGAGATGCAATGAAAAGCAAGTAAAATGAAGATGAAAAGAAATATTAGTCAAAAAATCAATAATGGCTGACAATACTTCATCTAATAAAATTCAAGATAATATTACTACTTGTTTACTGATGGCCATAGACTGAAGGTCTGAGGAGATGCAATGAAAAAGCAAGTAAAATGAAGATGAAAGAAATACTAGTTAAAAATCAATAATGGCTGACAATACTTCATCTAATAAAAATTCAAAGATAATATTACTACTTGTTTACTGGATGGCCATAGACTGAGGGTCTGAGGAGAGATGCAATGAAAAAAGCAAAAGTAAATGAAGATGAAAGAATATTAGTCAAAAATCAATAATGGCTGACAATACTTCATCTAATAAAATTCAAGATAATCTTTACTACTTGTTTACTGATGGCCATAGACTGAGGGTCTGAGGAGATGCAAATGAAAGCAAGTAAATGAAGATGAAAGAAATATTAGTCAAAAATCAATAATGGCTGACAATACTTATCTAATAAAATTCAAGATAATATTACTACTTGTTTACTGATGGCCATAGACTGAAGGTCTGAGGAGATGCAATGAAAAGCAAGTAAAATGAAGATGAAAGAAATATTAGTCAAAAATCCAATAATGGCTGACAATACTTCATCTAATAAAAATTCAAGATAATATTACTACTTGTTTACTGATGGCCATAGACTGAAGGTCTGAGGAGATGCAATGAAAAAGCAAGTAAAATGAAGATGAAATATTAGTTAAAAATCAATAATGGCTGACAATACTTCATCTAATAAAAATTCAAAGATAATACTACCTTGTTTACTGATGGCCATAGACTGAAGGTCTGAGAGATGCAATGAAAAGCAAGTAAAATGAAGATGAAAAAGAAATATTAGTCAAAAATCAATAATGGCTGACAATACTATCTAATAAAAATTCAAAGATAATATTACTACTTGTTTACTGGATGGATGGCCATAGACTGAAGGTCTGAAGGAAAGATTAGTCAAAAAATGAAAATGGCTGCAAATAAAATGAACTTGATGAAGAAATATTAGTCAAAAATAAAATAATGGCTGACAATGCTTCATCTAATAAAATTCAAGATAATATTACTACTTGTTTACTGATGGCCATAGACTGAGGGGTCTGAGGAGATGCAATGAAAAAAAGCAAGTAAAATGAAGATGAAAAAATATTAGTCAAAAATCAATAATGGCTGACAATACTTCATCTAATAAAAATTCAAGATAATATTACTACTTGTTTACTGATGGCCATAGACTGAGGTCTGAGGAGATGCAATGAAAAGCAAGTAAAATGAAGATGAAAGAAATATTAGTCAAAAATCAATGGCTGACAATACTTCATCTAATAAAAATTCAAGATAATATTACTACTTGTTTACTGATGGCCATAGACTGAGGGTCTGAGGAGATGCAATGAAAAGCAAGTAAAATGAAGATGAAAGAAATATAGTCAAAAATCAATAATGGCTGACAAAATCTAATAAAAATTCAAGATAATAAATTGATGCATTAAGATGAGGTCTGAGGAGATGCAATGAAAAGCAAGTAAAATGAAGATGAAAAGCTGTTAGTCAAAAATCAATAATGGCTGACAATGCTTCATCTAATAAAATTCAAGATAATATTACTACTTGTTTACTGATGGCCATAGACTGAAGGTCAAGTAAAATGAGGAGAAATATTGCAATGAAAATTCAAGTAAAAATGAAGATGAAAGAAATATTAGTCAAAATCAATAATGGCTGACAATGCTTCATCTAATAAAAATTCAAGATAATAATACTACTTGTTTACTGATGGCCATAGACTGAAGGTCTGAGGAGATGCAATGAAAAGCAAGTAAAATGAAGATGAAAGAAATATTAGTCAAAAATCAATAATGGCTGACAATACTTCATCTAATAAAAATTCAAGATAAATATTGAAAACTACTTGTTTATTGGATGCTGACAATACTTTATCTAATAAAAATTCAAAGATAATATTTTCTTGACTGAAGGTCTGAGGAGATGCAATGAAAAGCAAGAAGTAAATGAAGATGAAAGAAATATTAGTCAAAAATCAATGGCTGGATAATATATCTAAAAAATTCAAGATAATATTACTACTTGTTTATTGATGCCCATAGACTGAAGGTCTGAGGAGATGCAATGAAAGCAAGTAAAAATGAAGATGAAAGAAATATTAAAAAATCAATAATGGCTGACAATACTATCTAATAAAAATTCAAAGATAATATTACTACTTTGTTTACTGATGGCCATAGACTGAAGGTCTGAGGAATTGCAATGAAAAGAAGATAAAATGAAGATGAAAGAAATAAAAAATTAGTCAAAAATCAATAATGGCTGACAATACTTCATCTAATAAAAATTCAAGATAATATTACTACTTGCTTGATGGCCATAGACTGAAGGTCTGAGGAGATGCAATG
Organism: Acanthosepion pharaonis; assembly: GCA_903632075.3. Taxonomy (NCBI): domain Eukaryota; kingdom Metazoa; phylum Mollusca; class Cephalopoda; order Sepiida; family Sepiidae; genus Acanthosepion; species Acanthosepion pharaonis. Next base: position 2,810,270 of record CAHIKZ030001913.1, read on the forward strand.
AAAAAGCAAGTAAAATGAAGATGAAAGAAATATTAGTCAAAAATCAATAATGGCTGACAATACTTCATCTAATAAAAATTCAAGATAATATTACTACTTGTTTACTGGATGGCCATAGACTGAGGGTCTGAGGATGCAATGCAATGAAAAAGCAAGTAAATGATGTGTTTGACAAGAAATATTAGTCAAAAAAAAAAATGGTAATAAATATTTTAGTCAAAAATTCAAGATAAATAATGGCTTGTTTAATAGATGGCCCTTATTTACATCTGTCTGAGGAGATGCAATCAAGTAAATGAAGATGAAAGAAATATTAGTCAAAATCAATGGCTGGCAATACTTACCATCTATTAAAATTCAAGATAATATTACTACTTGTTTATTGGATGGCATAGACTGAAGGTCTGAGGAGATGCAATGAAAAGCAAGTAAAATGAAGATGAAAGAAATACTATTAAAAAAATTAATAATGGTTGACAATAGTTTCAATCTAATAAAAAACTTGTTTACTGGATGGCCATAGACAGGTCACTAGGAGATGCAATGAAAAGCAAAAATGAAGATGAAAAGAAATACTATTAAAATCAATAATAAAATGCACTTCATCTAATAAAAATTCAAGATAATATTACTACTTGTTTACTGATGGCCATAGACTGAAAGGTCTGAGGAGATCAAATGAAAAGCAAGTAAAATGAAGATAAAAAAATACTATCAAAAAATTAATAATGGCTGACAATGCTACATCTAATAAAATTAAGATAATATTACTACTTGTTTGCAGTGGCCATAGACTGAAGGTCTGAGGAGATGCAATGAAAGCAAGTAAAATGAGATGAAAGAAATACTATCAAAAAAAAAATAATAACGACAATACTTCATCTAATAAAAATTGAGATAATATTACTACTTGTTTACTGATGGCCATAGACTGAGTGTCCTGAGGAGATACAATGAAAAGCAAGTAGCCCATAAATGATGATAAAGTAAAATATTAGAAATATTAAAAATCAATAATGGCTGACAATACGCCCATCTAATAAAAATTCAAGATAATATTACTACTTGTTTACTGATGGCCATAGACTGAGGTCTGAGGAGATGCAATGAAAAGCAAGTAAAAATGAAGATGAAAATATTAGTCAAAAAATCAATAATAGCTGACAATATTTCATCTATAAAATTCAAGATAATATTACTACTTGTTTACTGATGGCCATAGACTGAGGTCTGAGGAGATGCAATGAAAAGCAAAGTAAAATGAAGATAGAAAGAAATATTAGTCAAAATCAATAATGGCTGACAATACTATCTAATTAAGATAATATTATTACTTGTTTACTGATGGCCATAGAGACTGAAGGGTCTGAGGAGATGCAATGAAAAAGCAAATAAAAAAAATGAAGATGAAAGAAATATTAGTCAAAAATCAATAATGGCTGACAATACTTCATCTAATAAAAATTCAAGATAATATTACTACTTGTTTACTGATGCATTACAGACTCAGAAGGTCTGAGGAGATACAATGAAAAGAAATACTATTAAAAAAGTAAAATGAAGCTCATCTAATAAAAAAGATAATATTACTACTTGTTTACTGGATCAAAATCAATAATGATGATGAAAGAAATACCCCAAAATCTAATAAAAAATTCAAGATATTATTACTACTTGTTTACTGGAGTGGCCATAATCTGAAGGTCTGAGGAGGATACAATGAAAACAAGTAAAATGAAGGATGAAAAAATATTAGTCAAAAATCAATAATGGCTGACAATAAATGAAACTTCATCAATAATAAAATTCAAGATAATATTACTTGTTTACTGATGGCTACAGACTGAAGGTCTGAGGAGATTTACTAAAATGAAGATGGCCTTGTTTACTGATGGCCATAGGGTCTGAGGAGATGCAATGAAAAGCAAAGTAAAATGAAAGATGAAAATATTAAAATTAAAATGGTTGGTCTTCATCTAAAAAATTCAAGATAATATTACTACTTGTTTACTGATATTAAGTAGACTGAGGGTCTAGGGGAGATGCAATGAAAAGTAAATGAAGATGAAGAAATATTATTTAAAAAAAAATTCAACTATCTAATAAAAATCAAGATAATATTACCTACTTGTTTACTGATGGCTATAGACTGAAGGTCTGAGGAGATGCAATGAAAAGTAAAGTAAAATGAAGATGAAAGAAATATTAGTAAAACAAAATTCCAAAAAATTAATAATGGCTGGATAATATTTCAATCCTAGATAAAATTCAAGATAATATTTACAATACTTCATTTATTCAAAGATGATGGCCATAGACTGAGGGTCTGAGGAGATGCAATGAAAAGCAAGTAAAATGAAGATGAAAGAAATATTAGTCAAAAATCAATAATGGCTGATACAATACTTCATCTAATAAAAATTCAAGATAATATTACTACTTGTTTACTGATGAAGGCTGAGGAGATGCAATGAAAAGCAAGTAAAAATGAAGATGAAAAGAAATATTAGTCAAAAATCAATAATGGCTGACAATACTTCATCTAATAAAATTCAAGATAATATTACTTGTTTACATTGATGGTATATAGACTGAAGGTCTGAGGAGATGCAATGAAAAAGCAAGTAAAATGAAGATGAAAAAAATTAGTCAAAAATCAATAATGGCTGACAATACTTCATCTAATAAAAATTCAAGATAATATTATTACTTGTTTACTGATGGCCATAGTCTGAGGGTCTGGAGGAGATGCAATGAAAAAGCAAGTAAAATGAAGATGAAAAAGAAATATTAGTCAAAAATCAATAATGACTGACAAGCCACTTCATCTAATAAAATTCAAGATAATATTACTACTTGTTTACTGGATGGCCATAGATCTGAGGGTCTGAGGAGATGCAATGAAAAGCAAGTAAAATGAAGATGAAAGAAAATATTAATCAAAAAAATCAATAATGGCTGACAATACTTCATCTAATAAAAATTCAAGATAATATTACTACTTGTTTTGATGGCCATAGGCTGAAGGTCTGAGGAATTGAAAATGTAAAAAAGCAAGTCAAAAAAAATGAATTCTTAATAAAAAAGATAATATTTACTTGTTTCTGAAAAATCAATGAAAAGAAGTAAATAATGAAAGAAATATTAGTCAAAATCAATAACATGGATAATATTTCATCTAATAAAAATTCAAAGATAATATTACTACTTGTTTACTGATGGCCATAGACTGAAGGCTGGGTCTGAGGAGATGCAATGAAAAGCAAGTAAAATGAAGATGAAAAAATATTAGTCAAAAAATCAATAATGGCTGACAATACTTCATCTAATAAAATTCAGATAATATTACCTACTTGTTTTGATGGCCATAGACTGAAGCGGTCTGAGGAGATGCAATGAAAAGCAAATAAAATGAAAGAAAGAAATATTAGTCAAAAATCAATAATGGCTGACAATACTATATCTAATAAAATTCAAGATAATATTACTACTTGTTTATTGATGGCCATAGACTGAAGGTCTGAGGGAGATGCAATGAAAAGCAAGTAAAAATGAAGATGAAAGAAATATTAGTCAAAAATCAATGGCTGACAATACCATCATCTAATAAAAATTCAAGATAATATTACTACTTGTTTACTGATGGCCATAGACTGAGGGTCTGAGGAGATGCAATGAAAAGCAAGTAAATGAAGATGGAAAGAAATATTAGTCAAAAATCAATAATGGCTGACATATTTCATCTAATAAAAATTCAAGATAATATTACTACTTGTTTACTGATGGCCATAGATCGAGTGTCTGAGGGGATGCAATGAAAAAGCAAGTAAAATGAAGATGAAAAAAGTCAAAATTAATGGTGACAAAAATCAAAATGGCTGACAATACTTCATCTAATAAAATTCAAGATAATATTACATTGTTTACTGATGGCTATAGTCTGAAAGGTCTGAGGAGATGCAATGAAAAGCAAGTAAAAAATATGAAAGAAATATTAGTCAAAAAATCAATAAATGGCTGACAATACTTCATCTAATAAAATTCAAGATAATATTACTACTTGTTTACTGATGGCCATAGACTGAGGTCTGAGGAGATGCAATGAAAAAGCAAGTAAAATGAAGATGAAAAATATTAGTCAAAAATCAATAATGGCTGACAATACTTCATCTAATAAAATTCAAGATAATAGATATTCCTACTTGTTTATGGATGGCCCATAGACTGAGGGTCTGAGGAGATGCAATGAAAAGCAAGTAAAATGAAGATGAAAGAAATATTAGTCAAAAATCAATAATGGCTGGACAATTTTCATAATAAAATTCAAGATAATATTACTACTTGTTTACTGATGGCCCATAGACTGAGGGTCTGAGGAGATGCAATGAAAAAGCAAGTAAAATGAAGATGAAAAAATAATAGTCAAAAATCAATAATGGCTGACAATACTATCTAATAAAAATTAAGATAATATTACTACTTGTTTACTGATGGCCATAGACGAAGTCTGAGGAGATGCAATGAAAAGCAAGTAAAATGAAGATGAAAGAAATATTAGTCAAAAATCAATAATGGCTGACAATGCTTCATCTAATAAAAATTCAAGATAATATTACTACTTGTTTATTGATGGCCATAGACTGAGGGTCTGAGGAGATGCAATGAAAAAAGCAAGTAAAATGAAGATGAAAGAAATATTAGTCAAAAATCAATAATGGCTGACAATACTTCATCTATAAAAAATTCAAGATAATATTACTACTTGTTTAAATCAATAATGGTCTGATGCAATGAAAACAAGTAAAATGAAGATAAGAAAGAAATATTAGTCAAAAAATCAATAATGACAATATAATAAAAATTCAAGATAATAATATTACTACTTGTTTACTGATGGCCATATAGTCTGAGGGTCTGAGGAGATGCAATGAAAAACAAGTAAAATGAGATGAAAGAAATATTGTCAAAAATCAATAATGGCTGACAATACTTCATCTAATAAAATTCAAAGATAATATTACTACTTGTTTACTGATGGCCATGTCTGAAGGTCTGAGGAGATGCAATGAAAAGCAAGTAAAATGAAGATGAAAAGAAATATTAGTCAAAAATCAATAATGGCTGACAATACTTCATCTAATAAAATTCAAGATAATATTACTACTTGTTTACTGATGGCCATAGACTGAGGGTCTGAGGAGATGCAATGAAAAGCAAGTAAAATGAAGATGAAAAGAAATATTAGTCAAAAATCAATAATGGCTGACAATACTTCATCTAATAAAAATTCAAGATAATATTACTACTTGTTTACTGGATGGCCATAGACTGAGGGTCTGAGGAGATGCAATGAAAAAAATGAAAATGAAGATGAAAGAAATATTAGTCAAAAAAAATCAATATAATAATAAAAATTCAAGATAATATTACTACATTTACATGGCCATAGACTGAAAATGCAATGAAAAGCAAGTAAAATGAAGATGAAAGAAATATTAGTCAAAAATCAATAATGACAATACTTCATCAATAAGAATTCAAGATAATGTACTACTTGTTTTTAGTGGCCATAGACTGAAGGTCTGAGGAGATACAATGAAAACGAAGTAAAATGAAGATAAGAAAGAAATATTAGTCAAAAATCAATAATGGCTGACAATACTGTCTAATAAAATTCAAGATAATATTACTACTTGTTTACTGATGGCCATAGACTGAGGGGTCTGAGGAGATGCAATGAAAAGCAAGTAAAATGAAGATGAAAAAAATATTAGTCAAAAATCAATAATGGCTGACAATACTTTAATCTAATAAAAATTCAAGATAATATTACTACTTATTTACTGATGGCCCATAGACTGAGGGTGAGAGATGCAATAAGCAAAGTAAATGAAGATGAAAGAAATATTGATCAAAAATCAATAATGACAATACTTCATCTAATAAAATTCGAATAATATTACTACTTGTTTACTGATGGCCATAGACTGAGGGTCTGAGGAGATGCACAATGAAAAGCAAGTAAAATGAAGATGAAAGAAATATTAGTCAAAAATCAATATTAGCTGACAATACTTCATCTAATAAAAATTCAAGATAATGTACTACTTGTTTACCATAGACTGAAGGTCTGAAATGCAATGAAAAGAATAAAATGAAGATGAAAAAAACTATTAGTCAAAAATCAATAATGGTTGACAATACTTCATCTATAAAAATTCAAGATAATATTACTACTTGTTTACTGATGGCCATAGACTGAGGGTCTGAGGAGATGCAATGAAAAGCAAGTAAAATGAAGATGAAAGAAATATTATTAAAAAATTAATAATGGTTGACAATGCTTCATCTAATAAAAAATTCAAGATAATATTACTACTTGTTTACTGATGGCCATAGACTGAGGGTCTGAGGAGATGCAATGAAAAGCAAGTAAAAATGAAGATGAAAAGAAATACTAGTTAAAAATCAATAATGGCTGACAATGCTTCATCTAATAAAATTCAAGATAATATTACTACTTGTTTACTGATGGCCATAGACTGAAGGTCTGAGGAGATGCAATGAAAAGCAAGTAAAATGAAGATGAAAAAAATATTAGTCAAAAAATCAATAATGGCTGACAATGAAAACTTCAAAAATCTAATAAAATTCAAGATAATATTACTACTTGTTTACTGATGGCCATAGACTGAAGGTCTGAGGAGATGCAATGAAAAGCAATTAAAAATGAAGATGAAAGAAATAAAAAATTAGTCTTGTTTAAAAAATCAATAATGGCTGACAATACTGACAATTCATCTAATAAAAATTCAAGATAATATTACTACTTGTTTACTGATGGCCATAGTCTGAAGGTCTGAGGAGATGCAATGAAAAGCAAGTAAAATGAAGATGAAAGAAATATTAGTCAAAAATCAATAATGGCTGACAATACTTCATCTAATAAAAATTCAAGATAATATTACTACTTGTTTACTGATGGCCATAGACTGAGGTCTGAGGAGATGCAATGAAAAGCAAGTAAAATGAAGATGAAAGAAAAATTAGTCAAAAATCAATAATGGCTGACAATACTTCATCTAATAAAAAATTCAAGATAATATTACTACTTGTTTACTGATGGCCATAGACTGAGGGTCTGAGGAGATGCAATGAAAAGCAAGTAAAAAAATGAAGATGAAAGAAATATTAGTCAAAATCAATAATGGCTGACAATACTTCATCTAATGAAAAAAATTCAAGATAATATTACTACTTGTTTACTGATGGCCATAGACTGAGGTCTGAGGAGATGCAATGAAAAAAGTAAAATGAAGATGAAAGAAATATTAGTCAAAAATCAATAATGGCTGACAATACTTCATCTAATAAAAATTCAAGATAATATTATACTTGTTTACTGATGGCCATAGACTGAAGGTCTGAGGAGATGCAATGAAAAGCAAGTAAATGAAGATGAAAGAAATATTAGTCAAAATCAATAATGGCTGACAATACTTCATCTAATAAAAATTCAAGATAATATTACTACTTGTTTACTGATGGCCATAGACTGAAGGTCTGAGGAGATGCAATGAAAAGCAAGTAAAATGAAGATGAAAGAAATATTATTAAAAAATTAATAATGGTTGACAATGCTTCATCTAATAAAAAATTCAAGATAATATTACTACTTGTTTACTGATGGCCATAGACTGAGGTCTGAGGAGATGCAATGAAAAGCAAGTAAAATGAAGAAAAGAAATACTATCAAAAAGTAAAATGAATCATAATAAAAAAGAAATATTAGTCAAAAATCAATAATGGGAGATGCAAAAATGAAGTAAATGACAATACAATTCATCTAATAAAATTCAAGATAATATTACTACTTGTTTACTGATGGCATAGTCTGAAGGTCTGAGGAGATGTGAAAAGCAAGTAAAATGAAGGAAAGATTGCAAAAAATCAAAAGACAAACTTCATCTAATAAAATGAAGATAATATTAAAGAATAGACTGAAGGTCTGAGGAGATCAAGTAAAAAATGAAAATATTAGTCAAAAAAAATAAAAAAAGAAATATTAGTCAAAATCAATAATGGTTGACAATACTTCATCTAATAAAAATTCAAGATAATATTACTACTTGTTTACTGATGGCCATAGACTGAGGGTCTGAGGAGATGCAATGAAAAGCAAGTAAATGAAGATGAAAAAGGTAAAAAATCAATAATGGCTGACAATACTTCATCTAATAAAAATTCAAGATAATATTACTAAAATGGCCATAGACTGAGCAATGAAAAGAGTAAAATGAAGATGAAAGAAATATTAGTCAAAAATCAATAATGGCTGACAATACTTCATCTAATAAAAATTCAAGATAATATTACTACTTGTTTACTGATGGCCATAGACTGAAGGTCTGAGGAGATGCAATGAAAAAGTAAAGTAAAATGAAGATGAAAGAAATATTAGTAAAAAATCAATAATGGTTGACAATACTTCATCTAATAAAAATTCAAGATAATATTACTACTTGTTTACTGATGGCCATAGACTGAGGGTCTGAGGAGATGCAATGAAAAGCAAGTAAAATGAAGATGAAAGAAATATTAGTCAAAAATCAATAATGGCTGACAATACTTCATCTAATAAAAATTCAAGATAATATTACTACTTGTTTACTGATGGCCATAGACTGAAGGTCTGAGGAGATGCAATGAAAAGCAAGTAAAAAATGAAGATGAAAGAAATATTAGTCAAAAATCAATAATGGCTGACAATACTTCATCTAATAAAAATTCAAGATAATATTACTACTTGTTTACTGATGGCCATAGACTGAAGGTCTGAGGAGATGCAATGAAAAGCAAGTAAAAAATGAAGATGAAAGAAATATTAGTCAAAAATCAATAATGGCTGACAATACTTCATCTAATAAAATTCAAGATAATATTACTACTTGTTTACTGATGGCCATAGACTGAAGGTCTGAGGAGATGCATAGACTGAAATCCAAAATATGACAATACTTCATCTAATAAAATTCTGAGGACTGAGGTCTGAGGAGATGCAATGAAAAGCAAGTAAAAATGAAGATGAAAGAAATATTAGTCAAAAATCAATAATGGCTGACAATACTTCATCTAATAAAAAATTCAAGATAATATTACTACTTGTTTACTGATGGCCATAGACTGAGGGTCTGAGGAGATGCAATGAAAAAAGTAAAATGAAGATGAAAGAAATATTAGTCAAAAAATCAATAATGGCTGACAATACTTCATCTAATAAAAATTCAAGATAAAACTACTTGTTTATTGAATAGAAGGTCTGAGGAGATGCAATGAAAAGCAAATAAAAGAGAAGATGAAAGAAATATTAAAAATCAATAATGGCTGACAAATCATCTAATAAAAAATCAAGATAATATTACTACTTGTTTACTGATGGCCATAGACTGAAGGGTCTGAGGAGATGCAATGAAAAGCAAGTAAAATGAAGATGAAAGAAATATTAGTCAAAAATCAATAATGGCTGACAATATCATCTAATAAAAATTCAAGATAATATTACTACTTGTTTACTGATGGCCATAGACTGAGGGTCTGAGGAGATGCAATGAAAAGCAAGTAAAATGAAGATGAAAGAAATATTAGTCAAAAATTAATAATAATAAAAATTGACAATATGGCCATAGACTGAGGTCTGAGGAGATCTAATAAAAATTCAAGACAATAATATTAAAATTCTACTTGTTTACTGATGGCCATAGACTGAGGGTCTGAGGAGATGCAATGAAAAGCAAGTAAAATGAAGATGAAAGAAATATTAGTCAAAAAATCAATAATGGCTGACAATACTTCATCTAATAAAATTCAAGATAATATTACTACTTGTTTACTGATGGCCATAGACTGAGGTCTGAGGAGATGCAATGAAAAGCAAGTAAAATGAAGATGAAAAAATATTAGTCAAAAATCAATAATGGCTGACAATACTTCATCTAATAAAAATTCAAGATAATATTACTACTTGTTTACTGATGGCCATAGACTGAAGGTCTGAGGAGATGCAATGAAAAGCAAGTAAAATGAAGATGAAAGAAATATTAGTCAAAAATCAATAATGGCTGACAATACTTCATCTAATAAAAAATTCAAGATAATATTACTACTTGTTTACTGATGGCCATAGACTGAAGGTCTGAGGAGATGCAATGAAAAGCAAGTAAAATGAAGATGAAAGAAATATTAGTTAAAAATCAATAATGGCTGACAATACTTCATCTAATAAAAATTCAAGATAATATTACTACTTGTTTACTGATGGCCATAGACTGAGGGTCTGAGGAGATGCAATGAAAAGCAAGTAAAATGAAGATGAAAGAAATATTAGTCAAAAAATCAATAATGGCTGACAATACTTCATCTAATAAAAATTCAAGATAATATTACTACTTGTTTACTGATGGCCATAGACTGAAGGGTCTGAGGAGATGCAATGAAAAGCAAGTAAAATGAAGATGAAAGAAATATTAGTCAAAAAATCAATAATGGCTGACAATACTTCATCTAATAAAAATTCAAGATAATATTACTACTTGTTTACTGATGGCCATAGACTGAGGGTCTGAGGAGATGCAATGAAAAGCAAAGTAAAATGAAGATGAAAGAAATATTAGTCAAAAAATCAATAATACTTGTTTGACAATACTTCATCTAATAAAAATTCAAGATAATATTACTACTTGTTTACTGATGGCCATAGACTGAGGGTCTGAGGAGATGCAATGAAAAGCAAGTAAAAAATGAAGATGAAAGAAATATTAGTCAAAAAATCAATAATGGCTGACAATACTTCATCTAATAAAAATTCAAGATAATATTACTACTTGTTTACTGATGGCCATAGACTGAAGGTCTGAGGAGATGCAATGAAAAGCAAGTAAAATGAAGATGGAATATTAGTCAAAAATCAATAATGGCTGACAATACTTCATCTAATAAAATTCAAGATAATAACTACTTGTTTACTGATGGCCATAGACTGAGGTCTGAGGAGATGCAATGAAAAGCAAGTAAAATGAAGATGAAAATTATCAAAATCAATAATGGCTGACAATACTTCATCTAATAAAAATTCAAGATAATATTACTACTTGTTTACTGATGGCCATAGACTGAAGGTCTGAGGAGATGCAATGAAAACAAGTAAAAAATGAAGATGAAAGAAAAATATTAGTCAAAAAAATCAATAATGGCTGACAATACTTCATCTAATAAAAATTCAAGATAATATTACTACTTGTTTACTGATGGCCATAGACTGAGGGGTCTGAGGAGATGCAATGAAAAGCAAGTAAAATGAAGATGGTCAAAAATCAGATGCAAAAAAAGCAAGATATTATTAATGAAGATGAGAAGAAAAAAATAAAATGAAGATGAAAGTCAAAATCAATAATGGCTGACAATACTTCATCTAATAAAATTCAAGATAATATTACTACTTGTTTACTGATGGCCATAGACTGAAGGTCTGAGGAGATGCAATGAAAAGCAAGTAAAATGAAGATGAAAGAAATATTAGTCAAAAATCAATAATGGCTGACAATACTTCATCTAATAAAAAAAAGATAATATTACTACTTGTTTACTGATGGCCATAGACTGAGGGTCTGAGAGATGCAATGAAAAGCAAAGTAAATGAAGATGAAAGAATATTAGTCAAAAATCAATAATGGCTGACAATACTTCATCTAATAAAATTAAGATAATATTACTACTTGTTTAATGGCCATAGACTGAGGGTCTGAGGAGATGCAATGAAAAGCAAGTAAAATGAAGATGAAAGAAATATTAAAAAAATCAATAATGGCTGACAATACTTCATCTAATAAAATTCAAGATAATATTACTACTTGTTTACTGATGGCCATAGACTGAAGGTCTGAGGAGATGCAATGAAAAGCAAGTAAAATGAAGATGAAAGAAATATTAGTCAAAAATCAATAATGGCTGACAATACTTCATCTAATAAAAATTAAGATAATATTACTACTTGTTTACTGATGGCCATAGACTGAGGGTAAAATGAGGAGATGCAAAAAATGAAAAACAAACTTCAAATAAAATGATAATAAGACTTGAATGGCCAAATTGAGGGTAGTCAAAATCAATAATGAAGATGAAAATCTTCAAAAAAAAATCAATAAATAAAAAAAATTCAAGATAATATTACTACTTGTTTACTGATGGCCATAGACTGAAGGTCTGAGGAGATGCAATGAAAAGTAAAATGAAGATGAAAGAAATATTAGTTAAAAAATCAATAATGGCTGACAATACTTCATCTAATAAAAATTCAAAGATAATATTACTACTTGTTTATTGATGGCCATAGACTGAAGGTCTGAGGAGATGCAATGAAAAAGCAAGTAAAATGAAGATGAAAGAAATATTAGTCAAAAATCAATAATGGTTGACAATACTTCATCTAATAAAAATTCAAGATAATATTACTACTTGTTTACTGATGGCCATAGAATGAGGTCTGAGGAGATGCAATGAAAAGCAAAGTAAAAATGAAGATGAAAGAAATATTAGTCAAAAATCAATAATGGCTGACTTCATCTAATAAAATTCAAGATAATATTATTACTTTGTTTACTGGGCCATAGACTGAGGTCTGAGGAGATGCAATGAAAAGCAAGTAAAATGAAGATGAAAGAAATATTAGTCAAAAATCAATAATGGCTGACAATACTTCATCTAATAAAAATTCAAGATAATATTACTACTTGTTTACTGATGGCCATAGACTGAGGTCAATGAAAAGCAAGTAAATGAGATGAGATGCAAATAAAAATTCAAGTAAAAAATGAAGATGAAAGAAATATAAAATTAGTGAAAAAAAAATCAAAAATAATGGTTGACAATACTTCATCTAATAAAAAATTCAAGATAATATTACTACTTGTTTACTGATGGCCATAGACTGAAGGTCTGAGGAGATGCAATGAAAAGCAAGTAAAATGAAGATGAAAGAAATATTAATCAAAAAATCAATAATGGCTGACAATACTTCATCTAATAAAAATTCAAGATAATATTACTACTTGTTTACTGATGGCCATAGACTGAAGGTCTGAGGAGATGCAATGAAAAGCAAGTAAAATGAAGATGAAAGAAATATTAGTCAAAAAATCAATAATGGCTGACAATACTTCATCTAATAAAAAATTCAAGATAATATTACTACTTGTTTACTGATGGCCATAGACTGAAGGTCTGAGGAGATGCAATGAAAAGCAAGTAAAATGAAGATGAAAGAAATATTAGTCAAAAATCAATAATGGCTGACAATACTTCATCTAATAAAAAAAATTCAAGATAATAATACTACTTGTTTACTGATGGCCATAGACTGAAGGTCTGAGGAGATGCAATGAAAAGCAAGTAAAATGAAGATGAAAGAAATATTAGTCAAAAATCAATAATGGCTGACAATACTTCATCTAATAAAAATTCAAGATAATATTACTACTTGTTTTACTGATGGCCATAGTCTGGAAGGTCTGAGGAGATGCAATGAAAAGCAAGTAAAATGAAGATGAAAGAAATATTAGTCAAAAATCAATAATGGTTGACAATACTTCATCTAATAAAAATTCAAGATAATATTACTACTTGTTTACTGGATGGCCATAGACTGAAGGTCTGAGGAGATGCAATGAAAAGCAAGTAAAATGAAGATGAAAAATACTAGACAAAAATAATAATGGCTGACAATACTTCATCTAATAAAATTCAAGATAATATTACTACTTGTTTACTGATGGCCATAGACTGAAGGTCTGAGGAGATGCAATGAAAAGCAAGTAAAATGAAGATGAAAAAGAAATACTAGTCAAAAAATCAATAATGGCTGACAATACTTCATCTAATAAAAATTCAAGATAATATTACTACTGTTTACTGATGGCCATAGACTGAAGGTCTGAGGAGATGCAATGAAAAAAGCAAGTAAAAATGAAGATTAAAGAAATACTATCAAAAAATCAATAATGGCTGACAATACTTCATCTAATAAAATTCAAGATAATATTACTACTTGTTTACTGATGGCCATAGACTGAGGGTCTGAGGGAGATGCAATGAAAAGCAAGTAAAAAATGAAGATGAAAGAAATATTAGTCAAAAATCAATAATAAAATGACAATACTTCATCTAATGACAAAAATTCAAGATAATATTACTACTTGTTTACTGATGGCCATAGACTGAAGGTCTGAGGAGATGCAATGAAAAGCAAGTAAAATGAAGATGAAAGAAATATTAGTCAAAATCAATAATGGTTGACAATACTTCATCTAATAAAATTCAAGATAATATTACTACTTGTTTACTGATGGCCATAGACTGAAGGTCTGAGGAGATGCAATGAAAAGCAAGTAAAATGAAGATGAAAGAAATATTAGTCAAAATCAATAATGGCTGACAATGCTTCATCTAATAAAAATTCAAGATAATATTACTACTTGTTTACTGATGGCCATAGACTGAAGGTCTGAGGAGATGCAATAAAAAGCAAGTAAAATGAAGATGAAAGAAATATTCAAAAATCAATAATGGCTGACAATACTTCATCTAATAAAAATTCAAGATAATATTACTACTTGTTTACTGATGGCAGAGTGAGTGTCTGAGGAGATGCAATGAAAAGCAAGTAAAATGAATGAAGATGAAGAAATATTAGTCAAAATCAATAATGGCTGACAATACTTCATCTAATAAAAATTCAAGATAATATTACTACTTTGTTATTGATGGCCATAGACTGGGGTCTGAGGAGATGCAATGAAAACAAGTAAAATGAAGATGAAAAAATATTAGTCAAAAAATCTAATGGCTGACAATGCTTCATCTAATAAAAATTCAAGATAATATTACTACTTGTTTACTGATGGCCATAGTCTGAGGTCTGAGGAGATGCAATGAAAAGCAAGTAAAATGAAGATGAAAAGAAATATTAGTTAAAAATTAATATGAGCTGATAATACTTCATCTAATAAAATTCAGATATATTACTATTTGTTTACTGATAGCCATAGACTGAAGTGTCGAGGAGATGGCAATGAAAACAAGTAAAATGATGATGAAAAAAAATACTAGTCAAAAATTACTAATTAGACAATGCTTCATCTAAAAAAATTCAAGATAATATTATTACTTGTTTACTGATATTATAGTCTGAAGGTCTGAGGAGATGCAATGAAAAAGCAAGTAAAATGAAGATGAAAGAAATATTAGTCAAAAAATCAATAATGGCGACAATACTTCATCTAATAAAAATTCAAGATAATATTAGTACTTGTTTACTGATGGCCATAGACTGAGTGTCTGAGGAGATGCAATGAAAAGCAAGTAAAATGAAGATTAAAAGAAAACTAGTCAAAAATCAATAATGGCTGACAATGCTTCATCTAATAAAAATTAAGATAATATTACTACTTTGTTTACTGATGGCCATAGACTGAAGGTCTGAGGAGATGCAATGAAAAGCAAAAAAAATGAAGATTAAAAAAAAACTAGTCAAAAATCAATAATGGCTGACAATGCTTCATCTAATAAAAATTCAAGACAAATATTACTACTTGTTTACTGATGGCCATAGACTGAAGGTCTAAGGGTCTGAAAGCAAGTAAGATGCAATGAAAAGAAAACTATTAAAAAATTAATAATGGTTGAAAGCCATCTAAATTCAAGATAATAAACTTGTTTCAATGGCCATAGACTGAGGTCAATACTTCATCTAATAAAAATTCAAAAATAATAATGGCTGACAATGCTTCATCTAATAAAAATTCAAGTTTACTTGTTTACTGATGGCCATAGACTGAAGGTCCTGAGGAGATGCAATGAAAGCAAGTAAAATGAGATAAATAAATATTAGTCAAAAATTACTAATGGCGACAATGCTTCATCTAATAAAAATTCAGATAATGTACTACTTTGTTTACTGATGGCCATAGACTGAAGGTCTGAGAGATGCAATGAAAACAAGTAAAAATGAAAAATGAAAAACTAGTCAAAAATCAATAATGGCTGACAATGCTTCATCTAATAAAAATTCAAAAGATAATATTACTACTTGTTTTACTGATTACAATGAAAGCAAAGACTGAAGGTCTGAGGATGCAATGAAAAGCAAGTAAAAATGCCATAGATGAAAGAAATATTAGTCAAAAATTAATAATGGCTGACAATACTTCATCTAATAAAAATTCAAGATAATATTACTACTTGTTTACTGATGGCCATAGACTGAAGGTCTAAGGAGATGCAATGAAAAGCAAGTAAAATGAAGATGAAATACTAGTCAAAAATTCAATAATGGTTGACAATACTTCATCTAATAAAAAATTCAAGATAATATTACTACTTGTTTACTGATGGCCATAGACTGAAGGTCTGAGGAGATGCAATAAAAAAAAGCAAGTAAAATTACTAAAGATGAAAGAAATATTAGTCAAAAAATTAATAATGTGCATAGCTGACAATACTTCATCTTAATAAAAAATTCAAGATAATATTACTACTTGTTTACTGATGGCCATAGACTGAAGGTCTGAGGAGATGCAATGAAAAGCAAAAAAAAATGAATGAAAGAAATACTATTAAAAAATCAATAATGGCTGACAATACACCATCTAATAAAAATTCAAGATAATATTACTACTTGTTTACTTGGATGGATGCAATGAAAATAGACTGAAGGTCTGAGGAGATGCAATGAAAAGCAAGTAAAATGAAGATGAAAGAAATATTAGTCAAAAAATCAATAATGGGACTGACAATGCTTCATCTAATTAAAAATTCAAGATAATATTACTACTTGTTTACTGATGTTGGTAAAAGCAAGTAAAATGAAAGATTAAAAAATACTAGTCTAAGGTCTGAGGAGATGGAAAAGCAAGTAAAATGAAGATTAAAAAAAACTAGTCAAAAAATTAATAATGGCTGACAATACTTCATCTAATAAAAAATTCAAGATAATATTACTACTTGTTTTACTGATGGCCATAGACTGAAGGTCTGAGGAGATGCAATGAAAAGGGCAAAAATAAAAATGAAAAAGAAAATATTAGTCAAAATTAATAAGACAATACTTCATCTAATAAATTCAAGATAATATTACTACTTGTTTACTGACGCATTAGTCTGAATGTCTGAGGAGATCATCGAGAATGAAGAAAATTTCAAAATAATAATGATGGACAATACTCATCTAATAAAAATTCTGATGGCCATACTTCTGATGGCCATAGATTGAAGGTGTGGAGGAGATGCAATGAAAAGTGAAGTAAAATGAAGATGAAAGAAATATTAGTCAAAATCAATAATAATTTGACAAACTTCATCTAATAAAATTCAAGATAATATTATTAATTGTTTACTGATGGCCATAGTCTGAGGGGTCTGAGGAGATGCAATGAAAAGCAAGTAAAAATGAAGATGAAAAAATACTAGACAAAATCAATAATGGCTGACAATGCTTCATCTAATAAAAAATTCAAGATAATATTACTACTTGTTTACTGATGTGTATAGACTCAAAGGTCTGAGGAGATGCAATGAAAAACAAGTAAAAATGAAGATGAAAGAAATATTAGTCAAAAATCAATAATGGTGACAATGCTTCATCTAATAAAAATTCAAGATAATATTACTACTTGTTTACTGGATGGCCATAGACTGAAGGTCTGAGGAGAGATGCAATGAAAAACAAGTAAAATGAAGAAAGAAATACTATTAAAAATTAATAATGGTTGACAATGCTTCATCTAATAAAAATTCAAGATAATATTACTACTTGTTTACTGATGGCCATAGACTGAAGGTCTGAGGAGATGCAATAAAAGCAAGTAAAATGAAGATGAAAGAAATACTATCAAAAAATCAATAATGGTTGACAATAGCTTCATCTAATAAAATTCAAGATAATATTACTACTTGTTTTTAGTGATGCCATAGACTGAAGGTCTGAGGAGATGCAATGAAAAAGAAGTAAAATGAAGATGAAAGAAAGATAAATAAATGGCTGACAATACTTCATCTAAATTCAAAATTACTAACTAATGGCCATAGACAGGGGTCTGAGTGAGATGCAATGAATCTAAATAAAAGATTAAAGAAAATATAGTCAAAATTACTAATGGCTGACAATATGCTTCATCTAATAAAAAATTCAAGATAATATTACTACCATAGACTGAAGGTCTGAGGAGATGCAATGAAAATGAAAAGCAAGTAAAATGATTAAAAAGAATCTAGTCAAAATCAATAATGGCATGACAAGGTCTTCATCTAATAAAATGAAAGAAAGAAAAAGATAATATTACTACTTGACAATTTACTGATGGCCATAGACTAAGGGTCTGAGGAGATGCAATAAAAAGCAAGTAAAATGAAGATGAAAATAAATACTAGTCAAAAATTAATAATGGCTGACAATGCTTCATCTAATAAAAATTCAAGATAATAATAATATTACTACTTGTTTACTGATGGCCATAGACTGAAGGTCTGAGGAGATGCAATGAAAGCAAGTAAAATGAAGATGAAAGAAATATTAGTCTAAAATTACTAATGGCTGACAATGCTTCATCTAATAAAAATTCAAGATAATATTACTACTTGTTTTGATGTGATGGCCATAGACTGAAGGTCTGAGGAGATGCAATGAAAAGCAAGTAAAATGAAGACGAAAAAATACTATCAAAAAATTACTAATGGTTGACAATGCTTCATCTAATAAAAATTCAAGATAATATTACTACTTGTTTACTGATGGGCCATAGACTGAAGGTCTGAGGAGATGCAATGAATGATATTAAAATGAAGATTAAAAAGAAATATTAGTCAAAAATTAATATGGCTGACAATACTTCATCTAATAAAAATTCAAGATAATATTACTTGTTTACTCATGATCATAGACTGAAGGTTAGGAGATGCAATGAAAGCAAGTAAAATGAAGATTAAAAAAATATTAGTCAAAAAATCACTAATGGCTGACAATACTTCATCTAATAAAATTCAAGATAATATTACTACTTGTTTTGATAAACATAGTCTGATGGTCTGAGGAGATGCAATGAAAAGCAAGTAAAATGAAGATGAAAGAAATATTACAAAAAATCAATAATAATGACAATACTTCATCTAATAAATTCAAGATAATATTACTACTACTTGTTTGATACATAGTCTGAAGGGTCTGAGGAGATGCAATGAAAAGCAAATTAAAATGAAGATTAAAAGAAATACTAGTCAAAATCAATAATGGCTGACAATGCTTCATCTAATAAAATTCAAGATAATATTACTACTTGTTTACTGATGGCCATAGACCGAGGGTCTGAGTGGAGATGCAATGAAAACAAGTAAAATGAAGATTAAAAGAAAATACTAGTCAAAAATCAATAATGGCTGACAATACTTCATCTAATAAAATTCAAGATAATATTACTACTTGTTTTACTGATGGCCATAGACTGAAGGTCTAATAGCAATGAAAAGGTAAAATGATGGACAATGCTTCATCTAATAAAAATTCAAGATAATATTTACTACTTGTTTAGATAAGGGTCTGAGGAGATGCAATGAAAGCAAGTAAGAGAGATGAAATACTAGTCAAAAATCAATAATGGCTGACAATACTTCATCCTAATAAAAATTCAAAATAATATTACTACTTGTTTACTGATGGCCATAGACTGAAGGTCTGTGAATGCAATGAAAACAAAGTAAAATGAAGATTAAATAAATACTAGTCAAAAATTACTAATGGCTGACAATGCTTCATCCTAATAAAAATTCAAGATAATATTACTACTTGTTTGCGATGGCCATAGACTGAAAGGTCTGAGATGCAATGAAAAGCAAGTAAAATGAAGATTAAAAATACTAGTCAAAAATTACTAATGACAATGCTTCATCTAATAAAAATTCAGAATAATATTACTACTTGTTACTGATGGCAATAGACTGAAGGTCTGAGAATGCAATGAAAAGCAAGTAAAATGAAGATTAAATAAATACTAGTCAAAATTACTAATGAACGACAATGCTTCATCAATAATAAAATTCAAGATAATATTACTACTTACTGATGGCCATAGACTGAAGGTCTGAGGAGATAATGAAAAGCAAAACAAATGAAGATTAAAAAAAATACTAGTCAAAATCAATAATGGCTGACAATGCTTCATCTAATAAAAATTCAAGATAATATTACTACTTGTTTACTGATGGCCATAGACTGAAGGTCTAAGGAACAATGAAAGCAAGTAAAATGAAGATGAAAAGAAATACTATTAAAAAATTAATAATGGTTGACAGTAGCCATCTAATAATTCAAGATAATATTACTACTTGTTTACTATTTGATGGCCATAGACTGAAGGTCTGAGGAGATGCACAAAAAAAGTAAAATGAAGATGAAAGAAATATTAGTCAAAAATTAATAATGGCTGACAATGCTTCATCTAATAAAAATTCAAGATATTGACATTACTTGTTTACTGATGGCCATAGACTGAGTGTCTGAGGAGATGCAATGAAAGCAAGTAAAATGAATATAAATAAATACTAGTCAAAATTACTAATATTGACAATGCTTCATCTAATAAAAATTCAGACAGACACTACTTTGTTTACTGATGGCCATAGACTGAAGGTCTGAGGAGATGCAATGAAAACAAGTAAAAATGAAGATTAAAAGAATACTAGTCAAAAATTACTTAATGGTTGACAATGCTTCATCTAATAAAAATTCAAGATAATATTACTACTTGTTTACGTGGATGGCCAAATAAAATGAGTGTCTGCACTAAGATGCAATGAAAATTCAAGATAATATTTTACTTAATTTAATGGCCATAGACTGAGCAAAAGAAATATTAAGAAATACTAGTCAAAAATTAATAATGGCTGACAATATTTCATCTAATAAAATTAAGATAATATTATCACTTGCTTGTTTACTGATGGCCATAGACTGGAAGGTCTGAGATGCAATGAAAAGTAAAATGAAGATTAAAGAAATACTAGTCAAAAATTACTAATGGCTGACAATGCTTTATCTAATAAAAAATTCAAGATAATATTACTACTTGTTTACTGATGGCCATAGACTGAAGTCTGAGTGGTAAAATGAGGAGATGTCAAAAATGAAATGGCTGACAGTAAGTAAAATGAAGATGAAAGAAACTTGTTTACTGATGTGCAAAAATTAATGCAATGAAAGCAGTAAAATGAAGATTGGAGTCAAAAATACTGACAGTAGCCATCTAAAAAATTCAAGATAATATTACTACTTGTTTACTGATGCCATAGACTGAGTGTCTGAGAGATGCAAAAAATGAAAAGAAATACCAAGTAAAATGAAGATTAAAAAAAAGAAATACTAGTTCAAAAAATCAATGCAATGGCAAAAATGACAATGATTAAAGAAATACTAATAAAATTAAGATCTAATAAAAATTAATACTACTTGTTTACTGATGGCCATAGACTGAAGGTCTGAGGAGATGCAATGAAAGCAAGTAAAATGAAGATTAAAAAATAATAGTCAAAATTACTAATGGCTGAGCAATGCTTCATCTAATAAAAATTCAAGATAATATTAATACTTGTTTACTGAAATGGCAGACTGAAGGTCTGAAGGAGATGCACGAAAAAAATGAAGATGAAAAAATACTAGTCAAAATACTAATGGCTGAAATGCTTCATTAATAATGGTTGACAATGCTTCATCCAGTTAATCTAAAATTAAGATAAAATTAAATACTTGTTTACGAATTACTTCATAGCAAAAATAATAATTGACTGATGTCTTCAAAAAAGCAAGTAAAAAAATGAAGATGAAAGAAATACAACTTCATCTAAAAATCAATAATGGTTGAGTCAATGTCTTCATCTAATAAAATTGAAGATGAAATATTAATACTGAAATTTCATCTAATGAAAATTAATGAAGGTGTTTGAGATGCAATGAAAATCAAGTAAAATGAAGATTAAATAAATACAAGTCAAAATTACTAATGGTTGACAATGCTTCATCTAATAAAATTGAAGATAAAAATTAATACCAATTTACTGATGGCCATAGACTGACAATACTGAGGAGATGCAATAAAAAATTAAAATGAAGATTAAAAGAAATACTAGACAAAAATAATAATGGCTGACAATGCTTCATCTAATAAAATTCAAGATAATATTACTACTTGTTTACTGGATGGCATAGGGACTGAAGGTCTGAGGTAATGCAAAAAATGAAAATGAAGATTAAATAAATACTAATAAAAAATTAATAATGGTTGACAATGCTTCATCTAATAAAAATTAAGATAATATTACTACTTGTTTCTGATGGCCATAGACTGAAGGTCTGAGGAGATGCAATGAAAAACAAGTAAAATGAAGATTAAAGAAATACTATTAAAATTAATAATGGTTGACAATGCTTCATCTAATAAAAATTCAAGATAAAATTACTACTTGTTTACTGATGCATTATAGACTGAAGGTCTGAGGAGATGCACTGAAATAATAAAAATGAAGATGAAAGAAATACTAACCAAAAATTAATAATGGTTGACAATGCTTCATCTAATAAAAAAAGATAATATTACTACTTGTTTGTGATGGCCATAGATTGAAGGTCTGAGGAGATGCAATGAAAAGCAAGAAAAATGAAATAAATAAATCAAAATTTAAAATTACTAATATTTGACAATGCTTCATCTAATAAAAATTCAAGATAATTTACTGTTGTTTGTTTCCTGGATTCTTTTAGACTGAATTCTGAGGAGTTTTCAAATGCAAGTAAAATGAACCCAAAGAAATACTAGTCAAAATTACTAATGATCCTTATGCTTCATCTAATAAAAATTCAAACTTTATCACTTGTCATGATGCATTATAATTTGAAGGTCTGAGGAGATTGCAATGAAAAGCAACTTAAAATGACATTTCAAAGAAATACTCGCTTCATCTAAAAATTCAATTAACTTGTTTACTGACAATAGACTGAAGGTCTAAATAATGAAAAAAAATTCAAGATAATAGCACATAATTGACAATGCTTCACTGATAACCTAATAGACTGAACGTCAAACTGAAATGAATCATTAAACATGAAAAGTAAAATGAAGATGAAAAGAAATACTTCTAAAAATTACTAATGTATGACAATACTTCATCTAATAAAATTAAGATAAATATTACTACTTGTTTACTGATGGCCATAGTCAAGCTTGTCTGAGGAGATGCAATGAAAAGGCAAGTAAAATGAATATGAAAGAAATACTAGTCTAAAATTACTAATGGCTGACAATGCTTCATCTAAAAAAAATTCAAGATAATATTACTACTCATTTTCATGCCATATAGACTGAAGGTCTTGAGGAGATGCTCGGTCTTCAAGTAAATGAAGATTAAAGAAATATTAGTCAAAAATTACTAATATTGACAATGCTTCATCTAATAAAAAATTAAGATAATATTACTACTTGTTTACTGATGCCCATCTTCTGAAGGTCTGAGGAATGTCAATGAAAAGGCAAATGAAGATCAAAGAAATACTGTCAAAAATTCTAATGGCTGACAATATTTCATGGATATAAAAATTCAAGATAATATTCCCAGTTTACTGATGGCCATAGAGCGAAATCTGAGGAGATGCAATGAAAAGTAAAGTAAAAATGAAGATGGCCGAAATATTAGTCAAAATTACTAATGGCAGTGACAATAATCTAATAAAATTCAAGATAATATTAATACTTGTTTTAATGATGCAATGAAAGCAAGTAAAATGAGTATAAATGAAAAAATGTCTAAAAATAATTGTCAACTTGAAGATTCAAGAAATATTATCGTTTAAATAATAATAGTCTGTGTCTGACAATGTTTAAAATATATTATAAATATATATATATATCAATATATATATATATATATATATATATATATCGTAAAAATCATAGAGAGATACATCATGTTGGTAAATGCCTATGAAAGAAAACCTTGTCAAAAATTAATAATCCTGGACAATGCTTCATCTAATAAAAATTCAAGATAATATTACTATTGTCGACTGATGGCCATAGACTGAGGTTTTGAGGAGATGCAATGAAAAGTAAAGTAAAATTAAGATGAAAGAACTATTAGGACAAAATTAATAATATCTGACAATGCTTCATCTAATAAAAATTCAAGATAATTTTAATTGTTTACTCCAAGCCATAGCGGGAAGGTCTGAGGAGATACAGAAAGTTGGAGAAAATGCGTCAAAAATGGGGTGAAATGCTTCATCTGAAGATGAAGATAAATATTACTAGGTTGGGGGATAGATCAATGGGGCATCTAAAACGTCGGTTAATTAAATTGACAATGCTGACAATGCTTCATCTAATAAAAATTCAAGATAAAAGGACTACTTGTTTACTGATGGCCATAGACTGAAAGGTCTGAGGAGATGCAATGAAAAGCAAGTTTAAAAAATGAAGATTAAAGATGCTTCATCTAATAAAAATTGAACGCTTACTACTTGTTACTGAAAATCATCAGAATGCAATGCCATGAAACATTTATAAAATGACAGTTAAATAAATAGCTAGTCAAAATTACTAATCTACGACAATGCTTCATCTAATAAAAATTCAAGATAATATTGCATACGCCTTTACTGATGGCCATAGACTGAAGGTCTGAAGGAGATGCAATAAAAGCAAGTAAATGAAGATGCAAGAAATAATAGTCAAAAGTAATAAGGCTGACAATTCTTCATCTAAAAAAAATTCAAGATAATATTACTACTTGTTTACTGATGGCCATTGACTGAAGGTCTGAGGTCAGCCGTCAATGAAAGCAGCCGCAGAGGTGCTCTTTAAAAATTGGGCGTCAAATATTCTAATGGGGGACAATGGTTCTCTGTGAAGATTAAGAAATATTAGTTTTGTTTACTAATGGCACATAGAATGTTATCTGATAAGTTCCTGCCCCAAGTCAAAATGATTGAAGGAAATTTTAGTCAAAAATTAATAATTACTGACAATGCTTCATCTATTCAAGATAAAAATACTACTTGTTTACTGATGGCCATAAGATTGTCTGAGGAGATGCAATGAAAACAAGTTAAAATGAAGATTAGAAATACGAGTGAAAAAATTACTAATGAATCTCAATGCTTCATCTACCAAAAATTCAAGATAATATTACTACAAGTTTACTGATATTAATAGACTGAAGGTCTACTGAGCAAATGCTCTGCAAGTACCTATGAAGATTAAAAAATACTAGTCAAAAATTTTCCCTGACAATGCTTCATCTAATAAAAATTCAAGATAATATTACTATTTACTGATGGAAATAGACTGAGTGTCTGAGGAGCCCAATGAAAGTAAAGTAAAATGAAGATTAAAAAGAAAACGTAGTCACTATAATAATCTTGACCGTAGGCATCTACAAAAAATTCAAGATAATATTAATACTTGTTTACTGATGGCCATAGACTGAAGGTCTGAGGAGATGCAATGAAAACAAAGTAAAATGAAGATAAAAGAAATTTAAGTCAAAAATTACTAATGGCTGACAATGCTTCATCTTAATAAAAAATATAAGATAATATTACTACTGTTTACTGATTGTAGACGCTGAGTTGAGGAGATGCAATGAAAAAGAACGTAAAATGAAGATGAAAGAAATACTAGTCAAAATTAATAATGGCTGACAATGCTATCATCTAATAAAAATTCAAGATAATATTACTACTTGTTTACTGATAGCCATTCCCTGAAGGTGTGGAGGAGATCAATGAAAGCAAGTAAAAAATGAAGATTAAAAGATTTACTAGTCAAAATTACTAATGGCTGACAATGCTTCATCTAATAAAATTAAGATAATATTACTACTTTGTTTACTGATGAAAAAAAGAAAAAGGTCTGGAAGAATAAATGAAAAAGCAAGTAAAATGAAGATAAAGAAATACTAGTCAAAATCACTAATGGCTGACAATTTTCAGTTAATAAAAATTAAGATAATATTAAAACTTGTTTACTGATGGCCATAAAGACTGAAGGAAAAAGAAGACAATAAAAAGCAAGTAAAATGAAGATGAAAGAAATACTATTAAAAATTAATAATGGTTGACAATACTTCATCTAATAAAATTCAAGATAATATACTATTACTGAAAAAAAAATCTGAAGAGGAAAAGAGACGTTAAAAAACAAAAAAAATGAATATGAAAAGAAATACTAGTCAAAAATTACTAATGGCTGACAATGCTTCATCTAATAAAAATTCAAGATGATATTACTACTTGTTTATTGATGGCCATAGACTGAAGGTCTGAGGATACAATAAAAGCAAAAAATGAAGATGAAATGAACATTAAATAAAACAAGCTTCATCTAAAAAAATTCATTAATATTACTACTTGTTTACTGATGGAAAATGTCTGAGGAGAGGAAAGCAAAAAATTAAAGAAAAAAAAGTCTAAAACTTGTTTACTTCATTAAATAGAAAAAAGGTAGACTGAAGGTCTGAGATGCAATTAAAGTAAAATGAAGATTAAAAGAAATACTAGTCAAAAATTACTAATGGTTGACAATGCTTCATTAAAAAATAAAGATAATATTATAACTTGTTTACTGATGGCCATAGTCTGAAGGTCTGAGGAGATATCAGTTTAAAAAACAAGTAAAATGAAGATTCAAATAAATATTAGTCAAAATTAACCTATGGCTGACAATAGCCACTTCATCTAATAAAAAATTAATGACATAAAATTAAAACTTGTTTACTGATAAATATTAAATCTAGATCAATGAAGCAATTAAAACAAAGGAGAAATTATTTAAAAATTAATCAGTAGATACTTCATCTAATAAAATGAAGATTAAAGATATTTAGAAATTAGTCAAAAAATTACTAATGTCAAAAAATGACAATGCTGACAATGCTTCATCTAAAAAATTTCAAGATATATAGAATACTACTTGTTTACTGATACATACAGACTGAAGGTCTGAGGAAATGCAATGAAAATTAAGTAAAATGAAATATTAAAGAAATATTAGTCAAAAAATTACTAATGGTTGACAATGCTTCATTTAATAAAAATTAAGATAATATTACTACTTGTTTACTGTTGGCCATAGACTGAAGGTCTGAGGAGATGCAATGAAAAGCAAGTAAAATGAAGATTAAAAAGAAATACTAGTAAAAAAATTAATAATGGCTGACAATGCTTCAACTTGTTTACTGATGGCCATAGACTGAAGGTCTAATAAAATTCAAAATACTAGTATTAACTGACAATGCTTTTAATAAATTCAAGGCCATAGACTGAAGTCTGAGAAGATGCAATGAAAACTTTAAGTAAAATGAAGATTAAAGAAATACTAGTCAAAAATTACCAATGGCTGACAATGCTTCATCTAATAAAATTCAAGATAATATTACTACTTGTTTACTGATAGTCCATAGACTGAAGGTAAAATGAGATGAGATTAGTCAAAAATTGAAAAGTACTTCATCTAATAAAATTCAAGATAAAATGAAGAGGTCTGAGGAGATGCAATGAAAACAAATAAAATGAATGAAAAAAATTAATAACGGTTGACAATGCTCATCTAATAAAAACCAAGATAATATTACTACTTGTTTCATATAGACTGTATACAGGGACTGAAGGTAAAAGGAGATGCAATGTCAAAAATCAATAAGTAAAATGAAGATTAAATGGCCATAGACTGAAATACTAGTCAAGAAAATTACTTGTTTACTGATGCATAGACTGAAGGTCTGAGAAATTCTAGTAAGAAAAGCAAATAAAATTAGTCAAAGATAATAATTGACAATACTTGTTTAAAAATTCAAAGGAATAATAATACTATAGACTGATGGCCATAGGTTCTGAGGAGATGCAATGAAAAAAGTAAAATGAAGATTAAAGAAATATTAGTCAAAAATTAATAATGGCTGACAATGCTTCATCTAATAAAAATTCAAGATAATATTACTACTTGTTTACTGATGGCCCATAGACTGAAGGTCTGAGGAGATGCAATGAAAAGCAAGTAAAATGAAGATGAAAGAAATATTAGTCAAAAATTACTAATGGCTGACAATGCTTCATCTAATAAAAAATTCAAGATAATATTACTACTTGTTTACTGATGGCCATAGACTGAAGGTCTGAGGAGATGCAATGAAAAGCAAGTAAAAATGAAGATGAAAGAAATAATAGTCAAAAATCAATAATGGCTGACAATGCTTCATCTAATAAAAATTCAAGATAATATTACTACTTGTTTACTGATGGCCATAGACTGAAGGTCTGAGGAGCGCAATGAAAAGCAAGTAAAATGAAGATGAAAAGAAATACTAGTCAAAAATTAATAATGGCTGACAATACTTCATCTAATAAAAATTCAAGATAATATTACTACTTGTTTACTGATGGCCATAGACTGAAGGTCTGAGGAGATGCAACAAAAAGCAAGTAAATGAAGATGAAAGAAATATTAGTCAAAAATTAATAATGGTTGACACAATACTTCTAATAATTAAAATTCAAGATAATATTACTACTTGTTTTACTGATGGCCATAGACTGAGTGTCTGAGGAGATGCAATGAAAAGCAAGTAAATGAATATGAAAGAAATATTAGTCAAAAATCAATAATGGCTGACAATACTTCATCTAATAAAAATTCAAGATAATATTACTACTTGTTTACTGGATGGCCATATAGACTGAAGGTCTGAGGAGATGCAATGAAAAGCAAGTAAAATGAAGATGAAAGAAAATATCAAAAATTAATACGGTTGACAATACTTCATCTAATAAAAATTCAAGATAATATTTACTACTTGTTTTACTGATGGCCATAGACTGAGTGTCGAGATACAAGGAAATGCAAGTAAAAAGAAAGTAAAATGAATAGTGAAAGAAATACGAGTCTAAATTAATACTACTTGTTTACTGACAATGCTCATAAAATCTAATAAAAATAGTCAAAATCAATATTACTACTTGTTTACATTGATGGCCATAGACTGAAGGTCTGAGGAGATGCAATGAAAAGCAAGTAAAATGAAGATTAAAGAAATACTAGTCAAAAATTAATAATGGCTGACAATACTTCATCCTAATAAAGTTCAAGATAATATTACTACTTGTTTACTGATGGCCATAGACTGAGGGTCTGAGGAGATGCAATGAAAAGCAAGTAAAATGAAGATGAAAGAAATATTAGTCAAAATTAATAATGGCTGACAATACTTCATCTAATAAAATTCAAGATAATATTTACTACTTGTTTACTGATGGCCATAGACTGAGGTCTGAGGAGATGAAATAAAAAGTAAGTAAAATGAAGATGAAAGAAATATTAGTCAAAATCAATAATGGCTGACAATACTTATCTAATAAAAATTCAAGATAATATTACTAATTGTTACTGATGCCATAGACTGAAGGTCTGTGAGGAGATGCAATGAAACAAGTAAATGAAGATTAAAGAAATATTAGTCAAAACAATTATGGCTGGGATAATGCTTCATCTAATAAAATTAAGATAATATTACTACTTGTTTACTGGATGGCCATAGTCTGAAGGTCTGAGGAGACGCAATGAAAAAAGTAAATGAAAATGAAATGAAATATTAGTCAAAAATTACTAATGGCTGACAATACTTCATTTAATAAAAATTCAAGATAATATTACACTTGTTTACTGATATTACATAGACTGAGGTCTGAGGAGATGCAATGAAAAGCAAGTAAAATGAAGATTAAAGAAATATTAGTCAAAAATTAATAATGGCTGACAATACTTCATCTAATAAAATTCAAAGAATATTATTACTTGTTTACTGATGGCCATAGGACTGAGGTCTGAGGAGATGCAATGAAAAGGTAAAAATGAAGATGAAAGAAATACTAGTCAAAAATTACTACGGCAACAATACTTCATCTAATAAAATTCAAGATAATAATACTACTTGTTTTACTGATGGCCATAGACTGAAGGTCTGAGGAGATGCAATGAAAAGCAAGTAAAATGAAGATGAAAAGAAATATTAGTCAAAAATCAATAATGGCTGACAATACTTCATCTAATAAAAATTCAAGATAATATTACTACTTGTTTACTGATAGCCATAGACTGGAGGTCTGAGGAGATGCAATGAAAAGCAAGTAAAATGAAGATGAAAGAATATTAGTCAAAAAAAAAAAATCAATAATGGCTGACAATACTTCATCTAATAAAAATTCAAGATAATATTACTACTTGTTTACTGATGCAATATAGACTGAAGGTCTGAGGAGATGCAATAAAAAGCAAGTAAAATGAAGATGAAAGAAATATTATTCAAAAATTAATAATGGCTGACAATACTTCATCTAATAAAATTCAAGATAATATTACTACTTGTTTACTGATGGCCATAGACTGGTCTGGAGGAGATGCAATGAAAAGCAAACAAAATGAAGATGAAAGAAATATTAGTCAAAAATCATAATGGCTGACAATACTATCTAATAAAAATTAAGTATTACTACTTGTTTACTGATGGCCATAGACTGAAGGTCTGAGGAGATGCAATGAAAGCAAGTAAAATGAAGATGAAAGAAATATTAGTCAAAATCAATAATGGCTGACAATACTTCATCTAATAAAAATTAAGATAATATTACTACTTGTTTACTGGATGGCCATAGACTGAAGGTCTGAGGAGATGCAATGAAACAAGTAAAATGAAGATGAAAGAAATATTAGGTCAAAAATCAATAATGGCTGACAATACTTCATCTAATAAAAATTCAAGATAATATTACTACTTGTTTATTGATGGCCATAGACTGAGGGTCTGAGGAGATGCACGAAAAAGCAAGTAAAATGAAGATGAAAAGAAATATTAGTCAAAAATCAATATTATTTGACAATACTTCATCTAATAAAAATTCAAGATAATATTACTACTTGTTTACACTGATGGCCATAGACTGAGGTCTGAGGAGATGCAAATACAAGTAAAATGAAGATGAAAGAAATATTAGTCAAAAATCAATAATGCTGACAATACTTCATCTAATAAAAATTCAAGATAATATTTATTTGCAGTATTACCATAGACTGAAGGTCTGAGGAGATGCAATGAAGGTCTGAAATAGTCAAAAATCAATGTGGGACAAGACTTCATCTAATAAATTCAAGATAAAAGTTTACTGAGTAAAGGTCTGAAGATGAAAGAAATATGAAGATGAAAATATTAGTCAAAATCAATAATGGCTGACAATACTTCATCTAATAAAATTCAAGATAATATTACTACTTGTTTACTGATGCCATAGACTGAAGGTCTGAGGAGATGCAATGGAAAGTAAAATGAAGATGAAAGAAATATTATAAAAATCATAATACTGACAATACTATCTAATAAAATTTAAGATAATATTACTACTTGTTTACTGATGGCCATAGACTGAGGGTCTGAGGAGATGCAATGAAAAGCAAAGTAAAATGAAGATGAAAGAAATATTAGTCAAAATCAATAATGGCTGGATGGCCTTCATCTAATAAAAATTCAAGATAATATTACTACTTGTTTACTGATGCCATTACTGAGGTCTGAGGGTCAAATAAAATGAAGATGAGATGACAATACTTCATCAATGAAAACTTGTTTACTGATGGCCATAGAATGAAGATGCAAAATATAAAATGAAGATGAAAAAAATCAATGGCTGACAATACTTCATCTAATAAAAATTCAAGATAATATTACTACTTGTTTACTGATGGCCATAGACTGAGGGTTCGAGGAGATGCAATGAAAGCAAGTAAAATGAAGATGAAAGAAATATTTCAAAAATCAATATTAAATGACAATACTAAGCATCTAATAAAAATTCAAGATAAATTACTACTTGTTTACTGATGGCCATAGACTGAAGGTCTCAACAATGCAAAAAAACCATCAGTAAAATGAAGATTTCAAAATATTAGTCAAAATTAAAATGGTGACAATACTTCATCTAATAAAATTCAAGATAATATTATTACTTGTTTATTGATGGCCATAGACTAAGGGTCTGGAGGAGATGCAATGAAAAAGTGCCATGTAAAATGAAGATGAAAGAAATATTAGTCAAAATTTTTAATAATGGCTGACAATACTTCATCTAATAAAAATTCAAGATAATATTACTACTTTGTTTACTGATAACTTAGACTGAGGGTCTGAGGAGATGCAATGACTTTTCAAGTAAAAATGAAGATGAAAGAAATATTAGTCAAAATCAATAATGGCTGACAATACTTCATCTAATAAAAATTCAAGCCTAATATTACTACTTGTTTACTGATGGCAATAGACTGAAAGGGTCTGAGGAGATGCAATGAAAAGCAAGTAAAATGAAGATGAAAAGAATTGGTAGTCAAAAATTAATAATGGCTGACAATACTTCATCTAATAAAAATTCAAGATAATATTACTACTCATTTACTGATGGCCCTAGACTGAGGGTCCATCATTAAATGAAAGCAATGTAAAATGAAGATGAAAGAAATATTAGTCAAAATCAATAATATTTGACAATACTTTATCTAATAAAAATTCAAGATAATATTACTACTTGTTTACTGATGGCCATAGACTGAGGTCTGAGGAGATGCAATGAAAAAATTAAAAATGAAGATGTTAAAGAAATATTAGTCAAAAATCAATAATGGCTGACAATACTTCATCTAATAAAAATTCAAGATAATATTACTACTTTACTGATCAACATAGACTGAAATGCTTGAGGAGATGCAAGAAAAGCAAGTTAAAATGAAGATAAAAGAAATAATAGTCAAAATTAATAATCATTGAAAATACTTCATCTAATAAAAATTCAAGATAATACAACTACTTGTTTACTGATGGCTATAGACTGAGGGTCTGAGGAGATGCAATGAAATTTAAGTAAAATGAAGATGAAAGAAATATTACTCCAAAAATCAATAATATTGACAATACTTCATCTAATAAAATTAAGATAAAATGATTACTTGTTTACTGTTCCAAAATTATAGACTATTGGGAAATCAAGCAATAAAAAAAGAAAAATAAAATAATAGTCAAAATTACTAAATGACTTCATCTAATAAAAAAATTCAAGATAATAATACTACTTACAAATGCCAAGACTGAAGGTCTGAGGAGAATGAAAGTAAAAATGAAGATGAAACAAGTCAAAAAATTAATAATGGCTGACAATACTTCATCTAATAAAACCCAAGATAATATTACTACTTGTTTACTGATGGCCATAGACTGAAGGTCTGAGGAGATACAAGAAAAAGCAAGTAAAATGAAAATGAAAGAAATATTAGTCAAAAAATTAATAATGGCTGACAATACTTCATCTAATAAAAATTCAAGATAATAGGCCTACTTGTTTACTGATGGCCATAGACTGAGGGTCTGAGGAGATGCAATGAAAACAACTAGTAAAATGAAGATGAAAAGAAATATTAGTCAAAAAATCAATAAGGATTGACAATACTTCATCTAATAAAATTCAAGATAATATTACTACTTGTTTACTGATGGCCATAGACTGAAGAAGGTCTGAGGAGATGCAATGAAAAGCAAATAAAAATGAATATTAAAAGAAATATTAGTCAAAAAATTAATAACATTTGAGAAACTTCATCTAATAAAATTCAAAATAATATTACTACTTGTTTACTGAAATTATAGACTGAGGGTCTGAGGAGATGCAATGAAAAACAAAAAATGAAGATGAAAGAAATATTAGTCAAAAATCAATAATGGCTGACAATACTTCATCTAATAAAATTCAAGAAATATTACTACTTGTTTAAAAATATAAATAGACTAAAAGGGTCTGAGGAGATACAATCAAAAAAGCAAGTAAAAATGAAGATGAAGAAATACTACTAAAAATTAATAATATTTGACAATACTTCATCTAATAAAATTCAAGATAATATTACTATTTGTTTACTGATATTCAAATAGACTGAAGGGTCTGAGGAGATGCAATGAAAAGCAAGTAAAATGAAGATTAAAGAAATACTATTAAAATAAATAATGGTTGACAATGCTTCATCTAATAAAAATTCAAGATAATATTACTACTTGTTTACTGATATTACATAGACTGAAGGGTCTGAAGGAGATGCAATGAAAAACTACTTGTTTACTAAAATGAAGATGAAAGTAAAAAATACTATTAAAAATCAATAATGGTTGACAATACTTCATCTAATAAAAATTCAAGATAATATTACTACTTGTTTACTGGATGGCCATAGACTGAGGTAAACAATGCAAATGAAAAGCAAAGTAAAATGAAGGTAAATGTTTCAAGCTTCATCTAATAAAAAAAATAATAATACTACTTGTTTTTAAATAAAGAGGTCTGAAGTAAATTTAAAATAGATGAAAAAAAAAAATAATAATCAAACAATTACTAATCTAACAAAACTTCGTAATAAGATAATATTACTACTTTGTTTACTGATGGCTCAAAACTGAAGGTCTGAGGAGATTCATCTAAAAGCTTTAAGTAAAATGAAGATGAAAGAAATATTAGTCAAAATTAAATAATGTTTGACAATACTTCATCTAATAAAAAATTCAAGATAAATTACTACTTGTTTACTGATGGCCATAGACTGAAGGTCTGAGGAGATGCAATGAAAAGAAATTAAAATAAAAGATGAAAGAAATATTAGTCAAAATCAATAATAGTGACAATACTTCATCTAATAAAAATTCAAGATAAATTACTACTTGTTTACTGATGGCCATAGACTGAAGGTCTGAGGAGATGCAATGAAAGCAAGTAAAATGAAGATGAAAGAAATATTAGTCAAAAAATCAATAATGGCTGACAATACTTCATCTAATAAAAATTCAAGATAATATTACTACTTGTTTACTGATGGCCATAGACTGAAGGTCTGAGGAGATGCAATGAAAAGCAAGTAAAATGAAGATGAAAGAAATATTAGTCAAAAATCAATAATGGCTGACAATACTTCATCTAATAAAAATTCAAGATAATATTACTACTTGTTTACTGAATAATAGACTGAAGGTCTGAGGAGATGCAATGAAAAGCAAGTAAAATGAAGATGAAAAGAAATATTAGTCAAAATCAATAATGGTTGACAATGCTTCATCTAATAAAAATTCAAGATAATATTACTACTTGTTTACTGATGGCCATAGACTGAGGGTCTGAGGAGATGCAATGAAAAAGCAAGTAAAATGAAGATGAAAGAAATATTAGTCAAAATCAATAATGGCTGACAATACTTCATCTAATAAAAAATTCAAGATAATATTACTACTTGTTTACTGATGGCCATAGACTGAAGGTCTGAGGAGATGCAATGAAAAGCAAGTAAAATGAAGATGAAAGAAATATTAGTCAAAAAATCAATAATGGCTGACAATACTTCATCTAATAAAAATTCAAAGATAATATTACTACTTGTTTTACTGATGGCCATAGACTGAAGGTCTGAGGAGATGCAATGAAAAGCAAGTAAAATGAAGATGAAAAAAATATCAAAAATCAATGACAATACTTCATCTAATAAAAAAGATAATATTACTACTTGTTTACTGATGGCCATAGACTGAAGGTCTGAGGAGATTCAAAAAATGAAGATGAAAGAAATATTAGTCAAAAATCAATAATGGCTGACAAAATCATCTAATAAAAAATTCAAGATAATATTACTACTTGTTTACTGATGGCCATAGACTGAAGGTCTGATATTTTGCAATGAAAAGCAAGTAAAATGAAGATGAAAGAAATATTAGTCAAAAATTAATAAAAAATATTTGACAAGGACTTCATCTAATAAAAAATTCAAGATAATATTAAAACTACTTGTTTACTAATTTGGCCATAGACTGAAGGTCTGAGGAGATGAAATGAAAAGCAAGTAAAATGAAGATGAAAAGAAATACTATTAAAATTAATAATGGTTGACAATACTTCATCTAATAAAAATTCAAGATAATATTACTACTTGTTTACTGATGGCCATAGACTGAAGGTCTGAGGAGATGCAATGAAAAGCAAGTAAAATGAAGATGAAAAAAATATTAGTCAAAAATCAATAATGGTTGACAATACTTCATCTAATAAAAAATTCAAGATAATATTACTACTTGTTTACTGATGGCCATAGACTGAAGGTCTGAGGGAGATGCAATGAAAAAGCAAGTAAATGAAGATGAAAGAAATATTAGTCAAAAATCAATAATGGCTGACAATACTTCATCTAATAAAAATTCAAGATAATATTACTACTTGTTTACTGATGGCCATAGACTGAGGGTCTGAGGAGATGCAATGAAAACAAGTAAAATGAAGATTAAAAATATTAGTCAAAAAATCAATAATGGCTGACAATACTTCATCTAATAAAAAATTCAAGATAATATTACTACTTGTTTACTGATGGCCATAGACTGAGGGTCTGAGGAGATGCAATGAAAAGCAAGTAAAATGAAGATGAAAAAAATATTAGTCAAAAATTAATAATGGCTGACAATACTTCATCTAATAAAAATTCAAGATAATATTACTACTTGTTTACTAGATGGCCATAGACTGAAGGGTTCAATAAGGAGATGCAATGAAAATCTAAGTAAAATGAAGATGAAAGAAATATTAGTCAAAAATCAATAATGGCTGACAATACTTCATCTAATAAAATTCAAGATAATATTACTACTTGTTTACTGATGGCCATAGACTGAAGGTCTGAGGTCAAGTAAAGGAAATGAGACAATGCTTCATCTAATAAAAAAGATGCAATGGAAATATTGTCAAAAACAATACTTCATCTAATAAAATTCAAGATAATATTACTACTTGTTTACTGATGTAAAATGAGGAATGCAATGAAAAGCAAGTAAAATGAAATGAAAGAAATATTAGTCAAAAATCAATAATGGCTGACAATACTTCATCTAATAAAATTCAAGATAATATTACTACTTGTTTACTGATGGCCATAGACTGAAGGTCTGAGGAGATGCAATGAAAAGCAAGTAAAATGAAGATGAAAGAAATATTAGTCAAAAATCAATAATGGCTGACAATACTTCATCTAATAAAAAATTCAAGATAATATTACTACTTGTTTACTGATGGCCATAGACTGAAGGTCTGAGGAGATGCAATGAAAAGAAAGTAAAATGAAGATGAAAGAAAAATATTAGTCAAAAATTAATAATGGTTGACAATACTTCATCTAATAAAAATTCAAGATAATATTACTACTTGTTTACTGATGGCCATAGACTGAAGGTCTGAGGAGATGCAATGAAAAGCAAGTAAAATGAAGATGAAAGAAATATTCAAAATTAATAATGGCTGACAATACTTCATCTAATAAAAATTCAAGATAATATTACTACTTGTTTACTGATGGCCATAGACTGAAGGTCTGAGGAGATGCAATGAAAAGCAAGTAAAATGAAGATGAAAAAATATTAGTCAAAAATCAATAATGGCTGACAATACTTCATCTAATAAAAATTCAAGATAATATTACTACTTGTTTACTGATGGCCATAGACTGAGGGTCTGAGGAGATGCAATGAAAAGCAAGTAAAAATGAAGATGAAAAAATATTAGTCAAAAATCAATAATGGCTGACAATACTTCATCTAATAAAAATTCAAGATAATATTACTACTTGTTTACTGATGGCATAGACTGAAGGTCTGAGGAGACAATGAAAAGCAAGTAAAAATGAAGATGTGAAAGAGTCAAAAATCAATAATGGCTGACAATTCATCTAATAAAATTCAAGATAATATTACTACTTGTTTACTGATGGCCATAGAAATGAATGCAATGAAAAAAGTAAAATGAAGATGAAAGAAATCAAAAATCAATAATGGCTGACAATACTTCATCTAATAAAAAATTCAAGATAATATTACTACTTGTTTACTGATGGCCATAGACTGAGGGTCTGAGGAGATGCAATGAAAAGCAAGTAAAAATGAAGATGAAAAAATATTAGTCAAAATCAATAATGACAATACTTCATCTAATAAAAAATTCAAGATAATATTACTACTTGTTTACAATGAAAAAAGTAAAATGAGGCCATAGACTGAAGGTCAGGAGATGCAATGAAAAGCAAGTAAAATGAAGATGAAAGAAATATTAGTCAAAAATCAATAATGGCTGACAATACTTCATCTAATAAAATTCAAGATAATATTACTACTTGTTTACTGATGGCCATAGACTGAAGGTCTGAGGAGATGCAATGAAAGCAAGTAAAATGAAGATGAAAAGAAATATAAATATGAAAAATTAAAAAATCAATAATGGTTGACAATACTTCATCTAATAAAATTCAAGATAATATTACTACTTGTTTACTGATGGCCATAGACTGAAGGTCTGAGGAGATGCAATGAAAAGCAAGTAAAATGAAGATGAAAGAAATATTAGTAAAAAATCAATAATTTGACAATACTTCATCTAATAAAAAATTCAAGATAAAAATGGCCATAGACTGAAGGTCTGAGGAGATGCAATGAAAAGCAAGTAAAATGAAGATGAAAGAAATACTAGTCAAAAATCAATAATGGCTGACAATACTTCATCTAATAAAATTCAAGATAATATTACTACTTGTTTACTGATGGCCATAGACTGAAGGTCTGAGGAGATGCAATGAAAAGCAAGTAAAATGAAGATGAAAAGAAATATTAGTCAAAAAATCAATAATGGCTGACAATACTTCATCTAATAAAAATTCAAGATAATATTACTACTTGTTTACTGATGGCCATAGACTGAAGGTCTGAGGAGATGCAATGAAAAGCAAGTAAAATGAAGATGAAAGAAATATTAGTCAAAATCAATAATGGCTGACAATACTTCATCTAATAAAAATTCAAGATAATATTACTACTTGTTTACTGATGGCCATAGACTGAAGGTCTGAGAGATGCAATGAAAAGACAAGTGGAGGAAAATGAAGATGAAAAGAAATATTAGTCAAAAATCAATAATGGCTGACAATACTTCATCTAATAAAATTCAAGATAATATTACTACTTGTTTACTGATGGCCATAGTCTGAAGGTCTGAGGAGATGCAATCAAGTAAAATGAAGATGAAAGAAATATTGCAATAAATGACAATACTTCATCTAATAAAAATTCAAGATAATATTACTACTTGTTTACTGAAGACTGAAGGTCTGAAGATGCAATCAAAAAGTAAGTAAAATGAAGATCAAAAATCAATAATGGCTGACAATACTTCATCTAATAAAAATTCAAGATAATATTTACTACTTGTTTACTGATGGCCATAGACTGAAGGTCTGAGGAGATGCAATGAAAAGCAAGTAAAATGAAGATGAAAAAGAAAATATTAGTCAAAAATCAATAATGGCTGACAATACTTCATCTAATAAAAATTCAAGATAATATTACTACTTGTTTACTGATGGCCATAGACTGAGGGTCTGAGGAGATGCAATGAAAAGCAAGTAAAATGAAGATGAAAGAAATATTAGTCAAAAATCAATAATGGCTGACAATACTTCATCTAATAAAAATTCAAGATAATATTACTACTTGTTTACTGATGGCCATAGACTGAGGGTCTGAGGAGATGCAATGAAAAGCAAGTAAAATGAAGATGAAAGAAATATTAGTCAAAAATCAATAATGGCTGACAATACTTCATCTAATAAAAATTCAAGATAATATTACTACTTGTTTACTGATGGCCATAGACTGAGGGTCTTGAGGAGATGCAATGAAAAGCAAGTAAAATGAAGATGAAAGCATTAGTCAAAAAATCAATAATGGCTGACAATACTTCATCTAATAAAAAAAGATGATAGACTGAGGGTCTGAGGAGATGCAATGAAAAGCAAATTAGAAGAAGATGAAAGAAATATTAGTCAAAAATAATGGCTGACAATACTTCATCTAATAAAAATTCAAAGATAATATTACTACTTGTTTACTTGATGGCCATAGACTGAAGGTCTGAGGAGATGCAATGAAAAGCAAGTAAAATGAAGATGAAAGAAATATTAGTCAAAAATCAATAATGGCTGACAATACTTCATCTAATAAAATTCAAGATAATATTACTACTTGTTTACAATAGACTGAAGGTCTGAGGAGATGCAATGAAAAGCAAGTAAAATGAAGATGAAAAATTAGTCAAAATCAATAATGGTGACAATACTTCATCTAATAAAAATTCAAGATAATAACACTACTTGTTTACTGATGGCCATAGACTGAGGTCTGAGGAGATGCAATGAAAAGCAAGTAAAATGAAGATGAAAGAAATATTAGTCAAAATCAATAATGGCTGACAATACTTCATCTAATAAAAATTCAAGATAATATTACTACTTGTTTACTGATGGCCATAGACTGAAGGTCTGAGGAGATGCAATGAAAAGCAAGTAAAATGAAGATGAAAGAAATATTAGTCAAAAATCAATAATGGCTGACAATACTTCATCTAATAAAAATTCAAGATAATATTACTACTTGTTTACTGATGGCCATAGACTGAGGTCTGAGGAGATGCAATGAAAAGAAAAGTAAAATGAAGATGAAAGAAATATTAGTCAAAAATCAATAATGGCTGACAATACTTCATCAAGATAAAATTCAAGATGTACTACTTGTTTTACTGATGGCCATAGACTGAAGGTCTGAGGAGATGCAATGAAAAGCAAGTAAAATGAAGATGAAAGAAATATTAGTCAAAAATCAATAATGGCTGACAATACTTCATCTAATAAAAATTCAAGATAATATTACTACTTGTTTACTGATGGCCATAGACTGAAGGTCTGAGGAGATGCAATGAAAAGCAAGTAAAATGAAGATGAAAAGAAATATTAATTAAAAAAATCAATAATGGCTGACAATACTTCATCTAATAAAAATTCAAGATAATATTACTACTTGTTTACTGATGGCCATAGACTGAAGGTCTGAGGAGATGCAATGAAAAGCAAGTAAAATGAAGATGAAAGAAATATTAGTCAAAAATCAATAATGGCTGACAATACTTCATCTAATAAAAATTCAAGATAATATTACTACTTGTTTACTGGATGGCCAGGGTCTGAGGAGACTGAAAGGGTCTGAGGAGATGCTAATAAAATGATAAAAGCAAGTAAAATCCAGAAGATGAAAATGAAATATTAGTCAAAAATCAATAATGGCTGACAATACTTCATCTAATAAAAATTCAAGATAATATTACTACTTGTTTACTGATGGCCATAGACTGAGGGTCTGAGGAGATGCAATGAAAAGCAAGTAAAATGAAGATGAAAGAAATATTAGTCAAAAATCAATAATGGCTGACAATACTTCATCTAATAAAAATTCAAGATAATATTACTACTTGTTTACTGATGGCCATAGACTGAGGTCTGAGGAGATGCAATGAAAAGCAAGTAAAATGAAGATGAAAGAAATATTAGAAAAAAATCAATAATGGCT
This sequence comes from Acanthosepion pharaonis, assembly GCA_903632075.3. NCBI lineage: Eukaryota > Metazoa > Mollusca > Cephalopoda > Sepiida > Sepiidae > Acanthosepion > Acanthosepion pharaonis. The sequence continues at coordinate 2,851,901 of CAHIKZ030001913.1, forward strand.
GACAATACTTCATCTAATAAAAATTCAAGATAATATTACTACTTGTTTACTGATGGCCATAGACTGAGGTCTGAGGAGATGCAATCAAGTAAAATGAAGATGAAAGAAATATTAGTCAAAAATCAAATGACAATACTTCATCTAATAAAAATTGAAGATAATATTAACTTGTTTAAATAGACTGAGGGTCTGAGGAGATCAATGAAAAAAATAAAAATGAAGATGGTCAAAAAATCAACAATGACAATACTTCATCTAATAAAAATTCAAGATAATATTACTACTTGTTTACTGATGGCAAGAAATTAGCATAGACTAATAAGGGTCTGAGGAGATGCAATGAAAAGCAAGTAAAATGAAGATGAAAGAAATACTATTAAAAAATTAATAATGGCTGACAATACTTCATCTAATAAAAATTCAAGATAATATTACTACTTGTTTACTGATGGCCATAGACTGAGGGTCTGAGGAGATGCAATGAAAAGCAAGTAAAATGAAGATGAAAGAAATATTAGTCAAAAATCAATAATGGCTGACAATACTTCATCTAATAAAAATTCAAGATAATATTACTACTTGTTTACTGATGGCCATAGAATAAAGGTCTGAGGAGATGCAATGAAAAGCAAGTAAAAAAAATGAAGATGAAAGAAATATTAGTCAAAAATCAATAATGGCTGACAATACTTCATCTAATAAAATTCAAGATAATATTACTACTTGTTTACTGATGGCCATAGACTGAAGGTCTGAGGAGATGCAATGAAAATGAAGATGAAAAAATATTAAAAAAATTAAAATGAATCTAATAAAAAAGATAATATTACTACTTGTTTACTGATTATAGAAAAATGCAATGAAAAATAAGTAAAATGTTGAAAAGAAATATTAGTCAAAAATAAAATGACTGACAATACTTCATCTAAAAATTCAAGATAATATTACTACTTGTTTACTGATGGCCATAGACTGAGGGTCTGAGGAGATGCAATGAAAAGCAAGTAAAATGAAGATGAAAGAAATATTAGTCAAAAATCAATAATGGCTGACAATACTTCATCTAATAAAAAATTCAAGATAATATTACTACTTGTTTACTGATGGCCATAGACTGAGGGTCTGAGGAGATGCAATGAAAAGCAAGTAAAATGAAGATGAAAGAAATATTAGTCAAAAATCAATAATGGCTGACAATACTTCATCTAATAAAAATTCAAGATAATATTACTACTTGTTTACTGATGGACAATACTTCATCCATAGACTGAAGGTCTGAGGGAGATGCAATGAAAAATAAGTAAAATGAAGATTAAAATAAGTCAAAATCAATTAGTCTAATAAAAATCAATAATGGCAATGACAATACTTCATCTAATAAAAATTCAAGATAATATTTACTACTTGTTTACTGATGGCCATAGACTGAGGGTCTGAGGAGATGCAATGAAAAGCAAGTAAAATGAAGATGAAAAGAAATATTAGTCAAAAATCAATAATGGCTGACAATACTTCATCTAATAAAAATTCAAGATAATATTACTACTTGTTTACTGATGGCCATAGACTGAGGGTCTGAGGAGATGCAATGAAATACAAGTAAAATGAAGATGAAAGAAATATTAGTCAAAAAAATCAATAATGGCTGACAATACTTCATCTAATAAAAATTCAAGATAATATTACTACTTGTTTACTGATGGCCATAGATAGACTGAGGGTCTGAAGGAGATGCAATAATGGCTGAAAAGCAAATAAAAATGATAATATACTAAAGAAATGAAATAGATCAATGAAAAAATAAAAATGAAGATGAAAGAAATATTAGTCAAAATACTTGATTTTATCTAATAAAATTCAAGATAATATTACTACTTGTTTACTGATGGCCATAGACTGAAGGTCTGAGGAGATGCAATGAAAAACAAGTAAAATGAAGATAAAAAATATTAGTCAAAAAATCAATAATGGCTGACAATACTTCATCTAATAAAAATTCAAGATAATATTACTACTTGTTTACTGATGGCCATAGACTGAAGGTCTGAGGAGATGCAATGAAAAGCAAATAAAATGAAGATGAAAAAATATTAGTCAAAAATCAATAATGGCTGACAATACTTCATCTAATAAAAATTCAAGATAATATTACTACTTGTTTACTGATGGCCATAGACTGAAGGTCTGAGGAGATGCAATGAAAAGCAAGTAAAATGAAGATGAAAGAAATATTAGTCAAAAAATCAATAATGGCTGACAATACTTCATCTAATAAAAATTCAAGATAATATTACTACTTGTTTACTGATGGCCATAGACTGAAGGTCTGAGGAGATGCAATGAAAAGCAAGTAAAATGAAGATGAAAGAAATATTAGTCAAAAATCAATAATGGCTGACAATACTTCATCTAATAAAAATTCAAGATAATATTACTACTTGTTTACTGATGGCCAAAAAAAGAACTGAGGGTCTGAGGAGATGCAATGAAAAAGCAAAATTCAAAATGAAGATGAAAGAAAATATTAGTCAAAATCAATAATGGCTGACAATACTTCATCTAATAAAAAATTCAAGATAATATTACTACTTGTTTACTGATGGCCATAGACTGAAGGTCTGAGGAGATGCAATGAAAAAGCAAGTAAAATGAAGATGATAATAAAGTTTAAAATAGACTGAGGGTCAAAATCAAGTAAAATGAAGATGAAAGAAAATGGCTGACAATACTTCATCTAATAAAAATTCAAGATAATATTACTACTTGTTTACTGATGGCCATAGACTGAGGGTCTGAGGAGATGCAATGAAAAGCAAGTAAAATGAAGATGAAAGAAATATTAGTCAAAAATCAATAATGGCTGACAATACTTCATCTAATAAAAATTCAAGATAATATTACTACTTGTTTACTGATGGCCCATAGACTGAAGGTGAAAAAAGTAAAATGAAGATGAAAAAGATGTCAAAAATCAATAAATGAAAAATATTACTACTTGTTTAAGTAAAATGAAGATGCAAGTAAAATGAAATATTAGTCAAAAATCAATAATGGCTGACAATACTTCATCTAATAAAAATTCAAGATAATATTACTACTTGTTTACTGATGGCCATAGACTGAAGGTCTGAGGAGATGCAATGAAAAGCAAAAAATTTTAAAAGAAATATTAGTCAAAAATGAAGACAAAAAAAAATTCAAGATAATTCACTTGTTTACTGATGGCCAATAGACTGAGGGTCTGAGGAGATGCAATGAAAAGCAAGTAAAATGAAGATGAAAGAAAATTAGTTCAAATGGCTGACAATACTTCATCTAATAAAAATTAAATAATACTACTTGTTTACTGATGGCCAAGACTGAGGGTCTGAGGAGATGCAATGAAAAGCAAGTAAAATGAAGATGAAAGAAATAATAGTCAAAAATCAATAATGGCTGACAATACTTCATCTAATAAAAATTCAAGATAATATTACTACTTGTTTACTGATGGCCATAGACTGAAGGTCTGAGGAGATGCAATGAAAAGCAAGTAAAATGAAGATGAAAAAATATTAGTCAAAAAATCAATAATGGCTGACAATACTTCATCTAATAAAAATTCAAGATAATATTACTACTTGTTTACTGATGGCCATAGACTGAAGGTCTGAGGAGATGACAATAAAAACAAGTTTAAATGAAGATGAAAGAAATATTAGTCAAAAATCAATAATGGCTGACAATACTTCATCTAATAAAAATTCAAGATAATATTACTACTTGTTTACTGATGGCCATAGACTGAGGGTCTGAGGAGATGCAACTAGTCAAAAATCAATAATGGCTGACAATACTTCATCTAATAAAAATTCAAGATAATATTACTACTTGTTTACTGATGGCCATAGACTGAAGGTCTGAGGAGATGCAATGAAAAGCAAGTAAAATGAAGATGAAAGAAATATTAGTCAAAAATCAATAATGGCTGACAATACTTCATCTAATAAAAATTCAAGATAATATTACTACTTGTTTACTGATGGCCATAGACTGAAGGTCTGAGGAGATGCAATGAAAAGCAAGTAAAATGAAGATGAAAGAAATATTAGTCAAAAATCAATAATGGCTGACAATACTTCATCTAATAAAAAAATTCAAGATAATATTACTACTTGTTTACTGATGGCCATAGACTGAAGGTCTGAGGGATGCAATGAAAAAAGTAAAATGAAGATGAAAGAAATATTAGTCAAAATCAATAATGGCTGACAATACTTCATCTAATAAAAATTCAAGATAATATTACTACTTGTTTACTGATGGCCATAGACTGAAGGTCTGAGGAGATGCAATGAAAAGCAAGTAAAATGAAGATGAAAAATCAAATCAAAAATTGATGGTTGACAATACTTCATCTAATAAAATTCAAGATAATATTACTACTTGTTTACTGATGGCCATAGACTGAGGGTCTGAGGAGATGCAATGAAAAGCAAGTAAAATGAAGATGAAAGAAATATTAGTCAAAAAATCAATAATGGTTGACAATACTTCATAATAAAAATTCAAGATAATATTACTACTTGTTTACTGATGGCCATAGACTGAAGGTCTGAGGAGATGCAATGAAAAGCAAGTAAAATGAAGATGAAAGAAATATTAGTCAAAAATCAATAATGGCTGACAATACTTCATCTAATAAAAATTCAAGATAATATTACTACTTGTTTACTGATGGCCATAGACTGAGGGTCTGAGGAGATGCAATGAAAAGCAAGTAAAATGAAGATGAAAGAAATATTAGTCAAAAATCAATAATGGCTGACAATACTTCATCTAATAAAATTCAAGATAATATTACTACTTGTTTACTGATGGCCATAGACTGAAGGTCTGAGGAGATGCAATGAAAAGCAAGTAAAATGAAGATGAAAGAAATATTAGTCAAAATCAATAATGGCTGACAATTCTTCATCTAATAAAATTCAAAAATTACTACTTGTTTTGGCCATGACTGGCCATAGACTGAAGGTCTGAGGAGATGCAATGAAAAGCAAGTAAAATGAAGATGAAAAGAAATATTAGTCAAAATCAATAATGGCTGACAATACTTCATCTAATAAAAATTCAAGATAATATTACTACTTGTTTACTGATGGCCATAGACTGAAGGTCTGAGGAGATGCAATGAAAAGCAAGTAAAATGAAGATGAAAGAAATATTAGTCAAAAATTAATAATGGTTGACAATACTTCATCTAATAAAAATTCAAGATAATATTACTACTTGTTTACTGATGGCCATAGACTGAGTGTCTGAGGAGATGCAATGAAAAGCAAGTAAAATGAAGATGAAAGAAATATTAGTCAAAAATCAATAATGGCTGACAATGCTTCATCTAATAAAAATTCAAGATGATATTACTACTTGTTTACTGATGGCCATAAGAGTGAGGATCCGAGGAGTTGTAATGAAAACTAAGTAAAATGAAGAAAGAAATACTAGTCAAAATTGAATAAGTGTTAACAATGCTTTCATCAAGTAAATGACCGTATTAATATTTGCTAGTTATAATGTGTAAATGGTCTTTTTGTTATTCTTCTTTATTTCAGTTACAACCATTTTTTTCTTTACATAAATCCTGTCATATTCCCATTGATATCAACAGAAAATAAAGTTCGCAAACAATTTCAGCCGACATAGCTCTTACGTTCCCTGAACCGTGTAGGCTATGAAGCAGATGGTGCCGTCTTATGAAAGCGTTCCACCTCCTTTACACGCCTGACGACTTCGGGAGATAAGAGCAAGGTTATTTTATCTATAACTTGTTTCACTGCGCCCCGACCCCCAAAAATTTAGTTCAATCTTTTTCCTAAATCGCTTTTAATAAAAAAGCAAAAAATACATATATATATATATATATATATATATATATATATATATATATATATATATATATATATATGTGTGTATGTATATATATATATATATATATATATATATATATATATATATATATATGTTTGTTGTGTGTATATATATATATATATATATATATATATGTGTGTGTGTGTGTGTATGTATGTATGTATATATATTTCTAAATTTAGCATCATATTGTAACGGAATGAAACTTATCGACGTATTTACATTTTCGCTTTTGACTCTTGATTAGGAAAATCTTAAAACTCTAGTCTCATCCTCCTCCTCCCTCTTTCTTTCTCTCTCTCTTTCTATCCTTTTACTTAGGGTTGTGCATGTTCATGCCTCTCCACAATGTAGAAAAAGTAGTGCATTTCACTTAAGTTTAAGCTCAGTAATTGTTACCTAGTCGAGGGAAAGAAACGCCGATCAGTATAGGAAAGAGTTATAACATCTACTGGACTTGAAAAAACTATTTTCCTTAAAAACTTTTTCGAGAGCAGGAATGGCCACTCAGTGAACAATTGATTAGAAATAAACGAATAATAATAATTAATTAATTAGATTAATTAGAATAATAAATAATAATAAATAATTAATGAATGAAAAATTTCATAAATATAACTTATATAAATTAATTTGATAAAATTCTTTACACCATTTACGGTGTCACACTATTTATATTGTCTCAAGCGGAACTCATATACACAATCTTTTTCTAATGATGGCGGTTCATTCTATTGCTTCCAGAAGTATCTGACTCTTTTTGACATATTGTACCTTCACAGGACACAAATTAGACCAAAAATAGAATTTTGCTTCAACATTTTGTCTGGAGCTGCACAATTCTTATTTTCTAGCCTTGATAGAGTCCCAAATCTTTTAAACCAGTGTTTCTTAACCATTTCTTCCTTGTCGGCCATTTTTGATGTAAAAAATTATTTCATACTCACATTAGCAAAAATAGAAATTCTACGTAGCAGAGAATACATTTTATTTACAACCGCAAAATCTAGTAGAAAATATAAATCCTGACTAATGACTACACTGTTCCTGGTGTCTGTCAGCTTGTCAAGGCCTTGACTTCGCGTCAGGTGTAAATCTCTTCAGGTGTAAATCTCTTTTCAATCTGCAATAAATTACGTTTCTTTGTGAGTAGAAGTCATTTGCTGCAGAAGATTCCGTCTCAAGCAAGTGGCGGTAAAATCCAGTATGAAATGGAACAAGCATTTTCAAAGAGAAACGGATGGGAGGAATCTACCTTCAGCTTTCCAATGAATTCTTCCTTTTCAATTCTTCTCATGAGTACTTTGTTCTCTTTTCACTTCAAGAAGTTCTATGGCAATAATGAAATCAATATCTTACTTACTTAAGGCCCATTTTAAAAATACCACCTCAACCAGCCGGGTGGTGGGAAAACCAAATATGAAATAGAACAACCATTTTCAGACAGGAAGTGCTGGGATGATTCTACAGAGTGGTCTGAAAGTCTTGTCACTCTACATAATATAATTTTCTACTTCCGATAGATGGCACGAGCTCCTACAATTCGGAAGAGAGGCTGCTTGCAAGTTTATGGATGACACCAGAATACCCATCAATGGAAGGACGCCTCTGCAACAATCAACAAAGCACAGCTTCTTAAAATATCAACACAGGTCATGGCGCCACATCATTTTGTGCCACGAAAATGCTGGTGTTCATATAGACCTTCTCGATGTGTGACAGCTTCAATGAAAGTGAATAAACTGACTCCAGTAATTGTGCTTTATATTAATGTATTACATGTTCTTCTATTGTTTTCATAACTTTTTGGTAGGGGTGACAAGACTTTAGGTCCACACTGTAAATTCAGCCATCCAATCAATCCTTCCTTTTCAGTTCTCTCCATTAATACTTTGTTCTCTTTTAAGTTCAAGGTTCATTTTTAAAACTTTCTCAAGTCCACTTATGCGCTTGAGGACCCAAGTTGAATAGAATTCACTATAAAATGCATTTGGAATCGAATTTAATACTAGCTACCATTTACCTTCTTGTATGAAAAATAGAATATATTAAACACTTATACTTCAGGATCTGCACGGCCATAGCTCTCAGCAGTCACCTAAAAAGAGTGAATTACAGTTTATTATTTAGATTATTCCCATTTGGACTAACAGCCTGTTATTTGTTTTTATTATGCTAAACTTTTAATCGTTGCACTCTCTGGCCTTCCTCGGGGGCTTGTTGGTTTCGGATCTAAGTGTCGTATTTTACACCCTCTGTCAAAACGCTTCACAGATATTTGAACTTCTGCAACTGCTTGATGTTTATATCCCCAGTTTGTAACTAGCATCATGGGCTTTTTCTCTTGCTGATCACCGTCATTTCTATCTTCTTGTACTTGATGGTTATCCTTACTTTCTTCTACTGCCCTGTCTAGAAGGTCCTATAATTTTCTTTCCTCGTCAGCCATCAAAACGGGGTTTCATCTCCGTATTTTATATTACTAAGATTATGCCCCCCCCGGCAATAAATACTGATAGCGTCTCCAACGTCTCGTTGTAGAGGTGGAATAATTATGTGGAGAAGAACATCCTTGTCTCACGACCGTTTCTATTATTTTGTATTTAAATAAATAGACCCTTGTGTTATACTTTGTCTAATGTGTAATCTATAAAACGTAAGTGTAAATCTTTCTGCATTTGTACATGTGTAACTATGTAAAAAAAATATATTGTTTTCTCTGGTAAGTAACACTTGAAGATCTAGACAAGGATGCTGGGGTTACTATGGACCAAACATGTGAGCAACGGCGAAGTTTTAGAGAAAATTCAAACAAAAAGTACACTTGACCTCAGGAAGAGACAATTAAAATTTCGAGAGTACATAACGAGGAAAGAGGACTTGGAAAGTTTGATACCCAGAGGACAGGTTAAAAGCAAAAGGGATTAAAGAAAACAACACCATAAGCTACCGAGCGAGCTTGAGTAAATGGTTGGCAGAAGAATGTTTAGGAGAGATAACAAAGATAAAAGCATCTGTCTATATTTCTGAGATGAGGTATTATGTACATTATTTACATTATTCAGACTATTGTCCTCATCTCTGTCGCCATATTTATTACAACATTTCGGTCGTTGTATGCTTCGGCCTTCTTCAGGTGGTTGGGATGTCAAACTGAACCCTTTATTTCACTCACTGGGGTAGACTGTTCTAGTTCCACATGCCATGCTTTAATGGATGTCAGTTATCAGTTATCTCCTGTTAATTTCCCTCTGAAAGTTCTTTACTGTCTTAACCAGGTATTGAACTCACACTCTTTGGGTCCTGTCACTGGATCTAACCAACGCCTTTTTCCACTGTGCCATATGTCCTTGAGATAACATTTATTAAGAGCTGCAAAGGACAGGAAATATCGATAGCCTCTCGTTGTCTTGGTTGAATAAATATGGGGAGAATAGGCATCCTTGTCTCGCACCCCTTTCTATTTTTCTATAGTTACTCAATTCAATTTTCTAACAGTATTGCTCCTATTATAAGTTCTGGATTATTCTAACATCTTTTCTAATTAGATCGAGTTCCTCAGCATTTCAATTAGATCCTTGTGGCCTAACTTGTCATTTATTAAATTATGATATAGTATAAACACTTCCCCGCCTTTACTTGTTAATATACATGTATACTTCAACCTATGTCGTTAATTGGTTCCAGAGGTCACGATTTAGGTTGAAAAACGACTTAAGTCAAAATAACCACACTATAAACCGCAAATAAGCACTCTTCGTTGCATATTACAGTATTTATAATATGTAAGTACAGTATTCTGAATAATAAATAATTTATCAGCGATATAGCCTTATGCTTAGCATTAGCAATGAAACAACAGTCTGGTCCTTTTTTCTAATATAATCCAGTTTCGTCAACGTTAACAATCTGTTCGGGAAGAAACCCGTCTTCTTCGATGATCTTAGGCAATGCTTTAGGAAAATCGGCTGCTGCTTGTTTGTCAGCTGATGCACTTTCACCTTGATTATTAATAAAGTGATAACTTCTTCGTTCTTTAACCCTCATAGACCAGCCTTGACTCGCTTTAAACCCTACATTATTCTCATCTGGATATTTTTTGTTCAGGTCCTCAAACAAATACAATTCTTTCGCTTGAATGATTTCTTAACTAATAACAGCTGATGATTTAACCTATCAATCCAAAGAGAAAAAGTTCCATCTTTTCAAAGACTTTTCCTCTTTTCTCATTGATAACAGTATTCTTCAACTTGGGGCATCAGATTTGATATGTGCCTGAATCTTATCTTTATTGTGATCAATCGTCGATACAGTCGTCCGACTCATTCCAAAAGATCGAGTAATTGATATAAACTTTTCGCCTTTTTCATGGCATTTTATCATAGTAAGTTTATTGTCCAGCGTTATAGCATGGCGCCCAGCACTTGCACTAGAAATGTTCTTACGAGCCATTGAGGCAAAATATAAAGTCACAAATGAATGAGAACGAGAGAGTAAGCAATAAGCAGACATATACTGTGTGTATGCTTAAACTAAACAGGATTTAAATTTCGCGGGAATCACAAGTGGCGCTGACAACGACACCAAACGGTAGATATTGGAACTACCGTGGAAAACACCAATATTGAGGTCTTAAAGATCGCTAAATAAGACGACAACACAGTCACATATGTTTTCATATTTCGTTCTCTAGAATTTGTGATGATTATTGTTGAAACTTGACTAATGCATGGAATAATAATGCAACACAAAATGTACTTAGAACAAAATGTATTGAAACAAGAAAGTGTACACAATATTTACATATAGTCTTTTGTATATTCCTGGTAAGACCGTTCCTGGAGAATGTGTTGACTGAGTCGCAGTCGGGCAGAGTCTCTGGTTGAATCTCTTGATTCCTGTATTAATCTATCCACCCACGAGGATAAAATGTGGCACAAGGCCGGTTTAAAGTGGGTATCTCCGAGCCCGTAGGCTCGGCCAAAAATATGGTCTTTCTGAACCCGCCTAGACGGGTTCAAGGCCTGTCTACCACCCCGGATGAAACCCTGCCTCTCGGCAAAGCCTCGTCCGGGTCCCTCACTGCAAAATGCAGAGAGTTCGACTGAGAGTGAATCTCTTGATTCCACCCTCTCTTCCCGGTACCAACCATATTTATATGGTCGGTACTCCACTATGCAAATTAGATGGATCCTACCACAATAATTATATCAACATTTACTGTAAATTTACGTACTTTAATATTTTATATACTTTTATTTTTATTTATTGTACAGTAAAATGATTTTATGTGCTTCTAAAGCTTTTCTAAACATATTACGACTTCAATATTTGTGGCAGACGAGACGTTAATTCGAATTAAATGACTGAAACTTAATTTTTATTTTACTTTATATTTTTTGACAAACAACGTATAATCGAGAACGACTTAACTCGAAGCGACGTAAACCTGAGGTATACCTGTATTATTGTATTTTTACTTCAATATTGAAATGCATTATACATTATTTTACTATAGATTTTCATTGCTTATTATTTTACTATAGAACTGCATTAAAATATTTATTTTAGTAGGGCATTATTTCCTATAAAAATGCAAGTCGTATCATGTCGTTATATTTTGCATTAAAATGATTTTACTATCGTCTTGCATGGAAAACTCCTTTAATATTTATTCACCTATTGATATCATGGATAGAATTCATTAAACATTTTTAATATAGATATTCATTAAAAATTACTTTATTATAGAACTGCATCATATAATACTTTATATAGAAATTGCATTGCATTGGATATTATTTTACTCTAGAATGCATATTGATAATTTTACAATATATTTTCGTTACTCATTTTACTATACTCATGGCGAATATTCTACATTGTTAGATGACCGCTTTTAGGATTTAATATTAATGCCTATCTAATTTCTTTTTTTAGAGAATTTTTCTGCGAAGCGCTTATTTAATGTACCCATCGAAAAACTTGAATTTCCTTGGATATCTGTTGTATGCACATTTCATACTGGGTCCTAACCAGAGATCTAAAGTTAGAAAAGAATTCATGACATTTTCCTGTGATCATTTTTGTAAAAAAATCACACACATTTTGCATAGATAAAGCTCTTTGTAATGTGTGAGCTGTACTTGTGAGTATAATTCTTTTGTGTTTCTTTAAAGTGTGGTCCACCAGAATCCCTTAAATTAGTTTCTTGGGACATTTTCGAGTCAATCCGTGGCATTCAACTACACCGGGAATTGTTGATGTCCTCATGTGCAACATTTTTTGATTTCTATTTCATCCTTTAATAGATTTTTTTAAGATCTTCAAAGATATATTAGAATCTACAGGGACTGACATGTCGATATGAAATCACATTCTGTTGGGTGATTAGCTTTTGTTGTTTCGTGTGTGTATATTGTAAAATCCCCTATAAATATTACAGGTCCTATCTCTGTGTTAAGGGGTCCACCCCTTCTTATACAAGTGGACTCGCCCAGTGTGTACCTGTACTGCTGCCGGTGAATGCCCGCAGAGTGAGAGCGTGAGGTAACTGCTTTGTAGGAGTCACAGTTGCGAGCACGTAGACTCAGAAGGAAGTCATACTTCGATACTGATTTTCCCAGACTGTATATATATATTATTATTGCTACTAACCGCATTTCTGGATCTACTAACCGTATTACCAATTGTATTATTACGTCAATACATTTATTTGCTATATTTCATTCCTACGTTTGTCATTCATTTGAGACCGGATTTCATCCCGGAATCCACAACATTCTGTAACCGCGCCTGCATGATGTTCATACCATTTTCTTGCAGTTCCCTTCTCTTAAAAGTTGCATATTTTCCAGTGCAGATATTTGCTCACTCTGTCATGCCGATTATTATTATTTTTATTATTATTATTATCAGTCTGTTTCATGCTAGACGCAATCGTCAGGCCTGATAATTGTATTTAGCATGAAACAGACTGTCGCCTCTAAGTGTTGATTTCTATGATCATATATATATATATATATATATATAGATAGATAGATAGATAGATAGATAGATAGATAGATAGATAGATAAAAAAGATTTAAACACTAATATTCGTAATTACGATCCAATTCACCAGACCTCCGGTGAATTGGATCGTAATTAAGATTCCTATGTAATAAATTATAACCATGGTCTATTAGAGTTTAAGTCTTTTTACTATATTCTTACTCTGTCCTGGACATTGAGTTCAACCTGGATTCTATCCTCTTGGAAATTATATATATATATATATATATATATATATATATATATATATATATATATATATGTGTATGTGTGTGTGTATATATATTTATATATTTGAGATATATATTTTAAGACATTTTTATGTTTATAGATTCTTTTTATAGATACGAATATTTAAAAGAATGTATAAACATAAAAATGTCTTAAAATAATTAATCCATTTCATAAGATATATATATATAGTATGTGTATATTAACCACTAATATTATCTATCTATCTATCTATCTCTCTCTCTCTCTCTCTCTATATATATATATATATATATATATATATATATATATATATATATATATATATTAATACAAACGCGCTACTAAATATTTATTAGATTAAGTTAAACCGCAAGTAATTTCGTTTTGTGGGCGGGGATCAAATGTAATATTCTCACTAACCGCTCCTTAAATATACTATAACATGTGATGAAAACTGGGTTGCATCCGGCAGTTGTCAACGAAACATGCAATGGTTTGACATGGGAAAATCTCCACAACCGATTCCGAAACCTTCTTGGAAGAAATTTAATATTGTACATGTAGCAAGATCATTGTTGCATTATCCATGTAGAATTCTGAAACACTAAATGTAAAATTACAGATCCAGCAGCTACAACATGTCCATAAAAGCTTGATCCAAAATAGACCTTCGCCCATTAGCAGGAGAATTCTCTTTCTCCTCTATAGCCATGAAAGTATAAAACGTGAAGAACATTTGGTAATTACTTGCACCGTTCTATTCACCTGACCTCGCCTCAACTGATTATTAATTATTTTGATTGATGAAAAACGTTTTGATGGCGAAAACTTCCTGTAATGAAAACCAGATTCAAGATTTCGACGATAGTTTTCCCTATAAAACCTGCGAAATTTTATTCAAAAGTTTCGAAGATCTAACTAATAATCGACAGTAAGACATTGCAAACAACGAGGCGCATATAACTGAATAAAATGTAATTGTACTTTACTTCTTCAAGAGTGAAGTTGATAAACAAAAGCCGTAATTATTCATGACTCAACGTAATTGAATTGAACTGAAAACAGTTGTACTTTAAACTTTGCTGTGATTTATTTGTTCATAGACTTCAAGAATGTGTTCTTCTTTTCCATTTCCAGCCAGCTTTGCCGCCTAAATCGAAAACTCTATAAATAGTCTACCAAAGATTCACGAAAAAAAAACTAGCAGGATGAACTACCCACCTGAAGAATCCGAAGAATGTATTTACCAAAAGACAGAAAGAATGAATCTAATTTGTCCAAACAACTTCTCTCTTTTTTTTTTTTTTACTTTTTTTTTTGCGGGGAAAGTTCACACACCGGGAGCTGGTCCATCCATTTTGGTGCTCCTGCTATACATTTAGAGAACTTCCAGCTGTCGGTTTGCTGCTGAAGCCACTGAAATATAAACAAGTGATTTTGCACTCGGAAAAAAAATACCTGCTGGTAATCAGTAATCATCCAATTATATTACCTTCATGTGAATAATTCAATTAATAAAATTATCTCAATTAAAATCATATCTGAAGCTCATTCATACGTACCTTATTCGTTTCTCTTGTTTTGGTTTCTAATTATTTGCCACGTTTGTTCAGGACGTCGGCAATCACGGTTCTCCACATCATTCTCTTCTTTTATACTACAGGGTGCCTCACAAAAAAAATAAAAACAGGAAATTTGGTAGAGTTTATTTAATTATTGGAATTTTTTCTGGAGTTATTTAAAACAAAAACAAAGGATAGAAATCTTGTAGTTTAAAACAGAACAAAAAACACAAAAGTTAGTTGTGCTGTTCTAACTAAAATATTATATATTAGTTAATTTTTTTTTCATCAAATAATAAATCTAAAATTTCCTGATTTTTGGTGGGGTACCCTGTATAAGAAATGTTCGTTTATTTACAAACTCTGCTTTTTCTTTTATGTACTCGTTTTGTCATTTATTTGTTCATTTTCATTAGAGATGTTTCCCTGGTGCATTCTCCTGCCTCTCTTGCCTTCATTATATCCCGTGAGTATTCAATTTTCCAAACCTTCTTTCCTCACTTTTCCTCCTCTAACTTAACAGTTTCTTGCTGTTTGCCAGGAGCAATTAATCTGTCGCTCCTATTTTTACAACTTCCTTTTTTTTTTCACATATTTTAGAATCATTTCATCCGAAGCGAGGCAATAAAGCCACTAAGATGCAAGTGGCTACTGAGTGTTTGTACGTGAAAAAAATAAAAATACTATTAAGAAAAAAGAAATATTAAAATAAACAAGAATTAAGAAGGCAGAAGATAGCGATTGACATTACATTTAAATTTTGGAAGATCAAAGTAGACTGGGATGCTAGAAACCTGAAGAGAGCTGAATAAGCGTGAAGTGCAATGGAAGAAACTCTTAGCATAGAACTTACAGTTACTTCTAGCCAATTCAATTGTAAAATGGTGAGACCTAATTGCCAATCTAGTACTGCGCTTAAATTCATAAAGTAAAGTTCGTCAAAACAATTACCATGATAGTATTTATAGAAAAGTGACAAGGAAAGCTGCATAACGACGGTGGGAAATGACTAAATCCAGGTCAGGGCCAATAAAATTGCAGATACTTCTATGGATTTTATCAAGAGTCTCTAAATGTATAGCAGGAGCATCAGACCAGATGTGGCAGCAATATTCAATGTATGAGCGAATAGTAGACTTATAAATATTTAAGAAAGATTTTAGAGAGAAAAAATATGTAGCCTGATATAGTGGACCAACTTTCCTAGCAATTGATTCAATATTTTTTTCTGTTTATGTCAGCAGAATTATTTTAGCGCGAGAAGGCACAGCGAGTCACTTTCGTGGAGGTTAGCATCAGCCATACTGACGATAGGTAGAAAGGATCTCTGTCCAAGATGTTCTTCTCTAAATCTAAAGTTTTCATTGCTCTACAGAAGATAACACATTATAGAGCACTTAGCAAATCTTTCTTCATTAGAAATTTTATTTCCCCTCATAACTTAATCAGTTTCTGAAAACATGTGCCTGCTTTATGCTAATGATCTGCCTAAGTGATTATGTATAAAACGAAAGAACGGTATATGTGCACCTCCAAAAATTTAGATGATCAGCTATTGCCATGGAAAATGTTCAGACAAGCTACATTCCTTATTTCCCCCAATTCTAACCCTCCCAAATAAGATCCGCTTCATATTCCATTAGTAAGGAGTAAGTTTCACTCAGATATCTTATTCCCAGGAACTGTTGTTTGTCGAGAATAATCTCGGGAGGACGTTTTCCAGACTACACTCTTAACCTCTTTAAGTCTAGGGTTAACCGAATTCTTTGCCACAAATCCGCATAATCCATGCCCTTCACACTTGCCTTCAGTAACTCTCTATTTTATAAAGTGAACATCAGTAAAACAAGCGACTTTGAATTTTATTTTATATTTTATGTCGTCTTTTACAATATAAGGTATATATTTAATTTCTACATTTACTTGATTTTGATGCCCTCGATAAGTACCTAGCAACTTGAGTTCTCTTTTCTGCTAGCAAATCAAATTCTGTCTTCTTTCAGTCTATAGTTAATCCTTGTGTGTTAAATCTTTTCAATTTGTTATCAGCACTATGCTGTCTGTATAGCAGATGTTGTTAAGGTTACGTAGGCTTTTCAATGCTCATTTTGCCGTAGAGGTTCGTCTTGGGCATGACGATAAACTACATCCGGCTGCAAGGCCTTTGAACGTGAGGTTTTAAGGAGCGTAGAGCCACTTCTTTCCTAGATCCACCCTGACCCAAAGTGGTAGCACTTGTTACGGTCCCAGCTATGGAGAAAATAGTGAACCACCAAAACTGGGGTCAAAACAGGAAAATATAAAAATACATTAGAAAAAATTACCAGCAATAATTTTTTTTTTAAATTACCAAAAGTCACAAAAAAATAAAATTTTGGCATTAAATGACCCATAAGGAGTTGATATGACATTAAACAAAAAAATCAAACCGTAAAAATTAAATAAATCCTGTGAGAAAAGATATCCTTGTTGCCTGCGGCATACTTGGCGTTTGTACAATTTGGTGACCCCTTTAACCACTAATCCAAAACTGGACAACATTTACAAAATATAAAGAAAGATTACAATTTACGATCATCAGACTAAAAGTAAAACCAGCAACAAAAACAAAGAAAATAGAAATCGTTTTAAAAGAATTATATATCTAACTTACATGCTCTAATTTTTGCCCTCATCAGGCACATGTTTAACTGGATAATCTATAGAAAATTTCGAACTAAACCCTCTATTTAATCTACGCAGTTAGGTTGTTCTCGTTCGATTGCCCATATCTATAGATATCTACTTCTTATTTATTATAACCCAGTTATTGCTATTGGAGTTTTAAACCTAACCTGCCTGCTGATTACTGTTTCTGCTTATCATGTTTGACTGCATTCACAAAAACTTCGCTTTTGTAACAGCTACTGCAGTTGAAAGGCTGCTACCATTTGTCTCTCTTTAGTAGTGGCTCGAACGTTACCCAGTTCTATACACCCCTGATGAGAGCAAAAATTAGATCATGTAAATATGCTAAATGATTATCTACAGAGTAATTCCTAGCATGGAGGAGAAGATGATCCATCTAGTCCTTGTAGCTGTGGCAAAAAATATAAAACTGAAACTAGCCACCCCATAAAAGCAGAGGTGGGAGAACATCGAAAAGCCGTAGTGAGGAGAGAGACAATTAAATCAAGCATGGCTGATCATGTATAGAAGAAAAATGGTAACCCATAGGGAATTTCGAACTAGACCCTTTATTTAATCTAAAGGGTTAGATTGTTCTCTAGGGATATTTAGCTCTTATTTAGTATTGCTCAGTTATTGCTGTTGGCTCTTGGGACAGTTCTATGCGGAGAACTTGGAGCTTAAAACCTAACCTGGCTGTTTGAGAGTACTGCCGCTGCTTGTCAGGCTTGACTGCACTCACAAAACTATCGCTTTGAAAGGCTGCTGCAATTTGTCTCCCTTTAGGCGCGGTTCCCATACTAGTATTTTCACTTTATTTAATAGGGGTTGATGATTACCCTTTTCCTTCCATACATGCTCATCCATGCTTGATTTAATTCTCTCTCCCCGCCTCTCTCTCTCTCTCTCTCTCTCTCTCTCTCTCTCTCTCTCTCTCTCTGTCTCCTCACTACAACTTTTCGATTCTCCCGCACCTCTGCTTTCATGGGGTGGATAGTTTAAGTTTTATACACTTTTTTTGCCACAACTGCAAGAAATAGATTGCACACAGTACTTGGCCATTTTCTCTTGTGTGCTAGCCATTACTTAGTAGATATTTATCCATAAAGTAAAGCTGCTTCTTTTCCGTTAAGCCCGTGAAGTATGGAAGACGGATTGTGTTAATTTTCTGGTCATCCTGTAATTTTCTGGTTCTTCTGATTCTGCCTACAGATGCTGATGGTATATTTGCAGTAGTTGTTATGCTGATGGTATGTTTGATACTGATTATTTTCTATTGGTGGCTGTATCACCACTTTTGTTTTTTGCTCGGTGTTGTAGACATTGGACGAGCACTTTCTTCGCACTGTATTGATGGTGGGGATTGAGGTTTAGATTTGCCCGGTAAAGGATGACTTGTGATTGGAACGGAGTGAGGCTGGGTTAAATATTTTTTTACTGAACCTGTCAGCGTAATAATACAAACAAATATCGGTTCTGTTTCTCTGAGTACCCCATTTGGATTTTGGGTTGGGATTTTGCCTGCAATCCTTTCGGTGTCCTTATGACGATAAACTACATCAGGCGAGGAGGCCTCTGACTGGATTATTGAAGGTTTTGAGAAGCGTGGAACCACTTCTTACTTTCTGTTGTACCCAGGTCCACCATAATCCGGGGTGGCAGTACCTGTTAGGGTCCCAGTTATGGGAAAATAGTGAAGCTCCAATCAAAAACACTATGAAAGGATAAAATACATTTTTATAGTAAATGAGCAATGGTGAGAGGAAAAAGATAATTCAGGCCTTCAGTAATGGTGCCAACATTTAAACTCTGGCTTCCATCTTCAAAGTCCATTCAAGAATTTTCACGATAACTATGAATAAGTTTTTTTAAAAAAAAGGAATCAGTAGAGAGGAAAATTGAATCAGGCGGTCACAACAGGAAGAAGGATCATCATTTCAACTTAGAACTAAAGAAATCAATTAGAAAAGATCCAACTCAATCTATAAGACGTTTGGTACGGGAGAGAGGAGTTTCAACTTTGACAGTCGAAAAAAAAGTGAAAACGACTTAAAAGAAAATCGTACGTGAAAACTGTAAGGCAACTTGTCTCTTCAAGACAGAAAGTTAGAAGGCTAGAGAGGGCGAAAATCATCGTAATAAGTAGGAAAATGATCCTGAAATCATATATATATATATATATATATATTTGATTATCATTTCATTCCTTCATGATCTTTAGCTATGATTAATTAATAATGAACATGTCATTTTCGTTTATGATCGATTTCATCACTATTCTTCAGTTAAGCTTGGGAAATAATTATAAATTCTTATTGCTCAAGGTAGAGTCCGATAGCGTTATAAAAACTTCGGAGAATTCTAGTAAGATATCTTTAATCATTTCTAAGATACAACGGTTCCGAGCTTAATCTAACAGTTGAACAATTTTGCTGTTTCACGATTTGGGCAATTTTGCTGTTATACAGTAAAAGTCCTCATCTCCGAACTTTTTAGTGTTGCCATTTCGATGTTCTTTTCTTTGCAGATAATTGTTAGCGACGTGAAATTTCTCAGACTCTGTCTCGCACAGAAGAAACTTCAGCTGGAAGAAAAAGGTAAAGAAATTCTTACACGTTACATCAAAAATGAGAGATTATTGAAAAACTGGACGAACCTCCTAAGGCGTTGAATTTGCAAATTAACAAACAAGGATTTCAGAATCTGAACGAAACTCTAAAACTTGCGCTTGAAGATGATCCACTGAATAATCTCACTTCGGATGACTTAAAAGAATTGGTAAATGAAGAAGATTAAGGAATTACAAAAGAATTCAACGATAGAATCTCTTCAAAATGATTTGGATTGTCAAGAAATAGAGAAAGAATCAAATTCTTCTGGTAATTGTGAAAATATGAATGATGATGATGAAGACTGGAACTCAGTAGAGAAATCTATTGATGAGGCCATCAAATTCATTGAGAGAAAACAAATCTTCGTTAAGTCGTATAGAATGTAAAAGTGTACGCAACTTGCAGAAATGCCTTACTTTAAAAACAAAACAAAACTAGAACAGCGAAAAGTAATCGAAATGAGAAATAAAATAAAAAAAACAACTGAAAAGAAAACTTACTAAGCATTAAAAATTACAAATTAATATTTACTTTCGTGAGAAAAATAATTTTTTCGTATATTGCGATAAATTCTTGTGTTTTGTTAAGTTAGATTTATATGACACATGCTGCATAATATCCGAACCCGTCCTCATACATAAACTACTTTGAAGTTCGGATATGGCGATGTTTACTGAATATATAAAAGATTAATAACAAATAGTTGTAAGGTGAGGATTTTCGCCATACGCGAAATGTTTTAATACTGTTTATTATAAACAGCATATACTTAAATATTTGTATCTATAACAAAAAAGAAATATATATATATATGTGTGTGTGTGTGTGTGTGTGTGTGTGTGTGTGTACTAGCAGCATGGCCCGGTGTTACCCGTGCTTGATTCAAAAATCATACAGCAATATAACTTAAAATATTTTGCCCTTCCTTGCCTTTAAAGGAGTGCCCTTTGGCGTGCTGATGTTGCTACGTGCCTTACTTCTTGCCTATATCACACTGCGAATGCAGCTATCGTTTTTTTTTGTTTTTTTTGCATGCTAGCATGCTAGTTAACATTCGTGTTAGTCAGCTGTTGGCTCTCACGCTGGCCAATAGAATCTTCCTGCCTATTCGTGGCAGCCAGTTATAGGCTCTCACTCTGGCCAGTGGAAAATGGCCGCAAACTACATGAAAACTGCCGTAGAAACATGAAAAAATCGATTATTTCCACTATCGATGGGAGTTGGGAAATGCAAATATTCGTGCCCGATTAGAAAATTACAAACAAAATTTGACATACTCAGAGAAAACATTTATTAGTCAAGTACATCGTCTCCATTGTTTGAACAACTCTCTCTCAAGATTCTACATGCATATTGGTGTCATTTTCAAAGAAAATTCATGTTTTTTGTTGGAAGTAAGTTGTGAGGTAGTCTTTCAATGATTGTAGAGAGCCAATTCCTTTGTCATTTAAATTGTTCTGTAGAGACCGGAACAAATGAAACTATGAAAGAGCCAAGTCGGAAGAATACAGTGAATGCTGATGGGTTTCACCATTTCAAATCTTTAATTTTCTGCAAGGATTGATTTGCAATATGCAGTATTGCATTGTTGTAGTGGAAAGTAACACTTTTTTCGATTTGCTAAAATCGGACACTTTCCTTGAATATTTGTATTGAAAGCATTGAAATTGGTAAGTTGGCTGTAACACTTCTTTGAAGTTATTGTCTTGTCTTTTAGAAGAAGCTTAAAATGAATTATCCCTCTGCAATTCCACCAAATAGACAGAAACACCTTCGCAAGATGCAAGCCCGCTTTAGCCACGAGTTCTGCACATTCAGAAGATTGTCTCCAGCTCTGTTATCATAAAAAATCACTTTTTCATCACTAGTAACAATTCTGCCCAAGAATGGCTCCTTTAACAAAACGGCAAATAAATTTTCGCCCCATATATATATTAGATTGTCGCTTTTCTTTTTTTTTCGGGTTTTGCCCGATTTTAGAATTACAAACAAAATTTGACATACTCACAGAAAGCATTTATTAGTCAAGTACATCGTCTCCTTGTTTTTAACAATTCTCTCCCATCGTTCTACAAGCTTGGTGATGCCATTTTCATAGAAACTTCGTGTTTTCTTTTTGGATGAAGATTGTGAGGTAGTCTTTGACTGATTGTACGGAGCCAATTCTTGAAGCTTGAGTCGTCCAAAGTTACGCGTGCCTTCAGTCAGTCCCTCAAACAGTATGGATATTTACTTGACCCCCCCCCATTGAGTCAGGTTGTGACACAAGGTCAGTTTTTAACGTAGGGACCCGAATGTTTTCACTCGGGCCGCTGGTCCAAGCTGGTCGTAGCTTGTCCAAGATGGTCAGAGCTGGTCTAAGCTAGTCATAGCTGGTCTTGGCTTGTCCGAGATGGTCCAGGCCGGAGCCGTTCCAAGATAGTCCTAGCTCGCAACATGCTCAGGCCACCTAAGACGCCGAGACAGCCGGATGGGATAGAGTGACCAAATGCCAGCTCTTTTGAGTACTTCTATATCCGGGAACTATCTTGCCATTTAATTTTATAATTTTTTCTTAAACTTTTCACGTGACAAATATTTAACCTTCTTTTCCTTACCAGCATGCAAAGGTTCACGTCTCATTTCCGAAGTGATGACAGGACGTATGTTTGGTAAATAGGTATTAGTTTCTATCCTATGCTTTCATGTTTCCTTGCAGTTTTCATTTCTTGAATGCAGCTGTGGCCTTTCTTACTTGTTAATTCCTCATCCATAGATAGAGTCGCTGTTATGGTGGATCCCAAATAAATAAACGTATCTACTCTTTTCAATAATATAATAGCATTGAAAATGCATCCCATATGAATTACAGAAAATTAAGAAAATTTGAAAGACGCTTCAATGATTTCTCTAACATTATCATCAAGCTAATATGTATATCAAGTGCACTTCAGCACTTCTGGAAACTTATGAAATGCGACAGTTGAGAAAAGCAATAAAACATCGTTTTATTTAAATATTTAAAAAAAATATACATTTTTTTCCGTTTGCATTTATATTTAATTGTATTTTCTCTAATTTTATATTCTTCATATTTTGCTACGGATAAAAAAATACCACTTACCGCGGTATCCTGCAGTCTACCACGCAAAATGTGCTGCTTTGCAACGTGTGGCTGACATAGGATTTATAACGCGCTAGACTGACTGCTTAGATGAAGGACATCCTCCTACGAGAAAAAGTGCAAGATAGAAAAAGAGAAATAGGGACGTAAAGAGAGAGAGAAAGAGAAAGAGAGAGAGAGAGAAAGACGGGCAGAAAGAGAGAGCGTTTTGTAAAAGTAATCATAAAAGAGGAAAAGAAAAACGCCAAAATATGGCCCGCATTGCATCATGGGTAATTGGGGTATTGGTAATTTAAGAAGTTCAACACGCCCAGTCACCGTACTTCCAAGCACCGCCAACCCCTCCCAGCAACCGCGTCTGAGAACATATTAAGCATAAGTAGTGGGTATAGATATGGGGCAAGGTGGGGGTGTCTGGAAGGGGGCCGGCATTGATAAATAATGATAAACATATGTTGAAGTCAAGTTCGCCGTGGTCGGCTGCGGCAGTAAGCAATTAATGGTGAATGGTGCTGGTCTATAGCTTTATTAAGGTCTCGACTAAAAGCGTTTTTAAAACTTGCCCAAATCACGACTAAATATATTTAACCCCAGACTAGCAAAGCGGATGGCGGACAGTAAAACTGTAAGAACTAGGAGGTTAGGAGTTGAAGGAAAGCGAGATGAAAGGACTAACCATTGACCAGAAGAAGACAGAATGAATGGTCGTCAGCAACCGAGCCGTCATAAATCGACCGTGAAATTTTCTGGGTTGAGTATTAATCATAATTTACATTATATACATGTGAACTATTATCCCCATCTTTGTTGTTATTATGTACTCTGCTTTCGGTTGGAATTTTCTCTTAAAACAGTTTTTTTCTTCCGAAAAAAACAGGTTTCTCAAGTCCAGTAGCTGTTATCGCTCTTTCCAGTATTGATGGAGGATCTCTTCTGAGAATAGGTAACTTCTACTAACGTTCACAGATCGTGAAGTGACAACACATAGAGAGAGAGAGAGAGAGAGAGAGAGAGAGAGAGAAAACTAGGAGAATAATTTTAATATCTTCCTCATCTAAAGTCTAAAGCGAAAATAGAAATACAAGATATATATATATATATATATATATATATATATATATATATATATGAAGATATATGTAGTTTTAAGGTTGTCTACATTTATGGGATAAAGTGCTCAATATCAGAGATAGTGCGTATGTGAATATAAAAGTGAACATTGAAGTCAACATTCAAAGGCGACAGGGTTTCATGCTAGACGCAGTCGTCAGGCGTCCTGACGATTGCGTCTAGCATGAAACAGCCTGTTCAATGTTTATATATATATATATATATATATATATAGAGAGAGAGAGAGAGAGTAAGAGAGAGAGAGAGAGAGAGAGAGAAAGAGATAGAATTGTAGATATCTACCAAATAATTAAATATTACCAACTGTATATGCATGTATATTTACTTAATTTAATATAAGGTGTAAACAAAACATTGCTCAATGTAGTTAGAGCTAAGAATATATTAATAAATATGCATATACCCACGGTTGTACTGCAACTTAAAGTTTCATGGTTTCTTAAGGCGTCAGGTACGAAATGGTAAATGAAACACTTACTACATTTGTTTTTTTTTTTAATACTTGGTCTCATGAGAGGAACGGTAAATTAAATGTAGATTTAAAATTCAAAGTTAATATAGACTTAATATATTATCGGGGTATAAATTGAAAATGTAGAGTGTAGGTAGGGGGGATAAAAAAGATGCAAACTTAAAGTTTAAATAATAAAAAAGGAACACCATGTAGAGGAAAGTATAAAAAATCTAGGGAGCCAGGATCTACCTATCAAGGTTTCACCTAACAGATCTTCAGGGTAAAACTAGTTTATCACTAGGTTTTTATATATATATATATATATATATATATATATATATATATATACATATATATATATATATATTGATAGAAAATAAACTGCAATGTTTTGTCTCTCACAACTCAGTTGTTTCCTCTCTTTAAAATTCTCTCTTCAGCTAGTCTTGATAACAAGGGGTCTTGTAACAATTTGCAAAACTTCTCATGGAGGCCCTGAATATATATATATATATATATATATATATATATATATATATATATATATATATATATTATTAATAAATATACATGCATAAATATACATGTATATTTATTAATGTATAAAGTTTAAAGTTTTATAGTTTTCCCAAGTCGACAAGAATGAACTGGAATGAAACACTTATAGTTGTTTATTTAAAAAATAACGGCTTTAATAGGAGGAACACAAAATTAAATTCAGATTTATAGCTCAAAGTTAATATAGACTTAATATATTATTGGGGTATAAATTGAAAATGTAGAGTGTAGGTAGGGTGATAAAAAAGATGTAAGCTTAAAGTTTAAATAATAAAAAAGGAACACCATATAGCTCAGTATATATTAATAGACGCTTAAATGTTTGAAGGTGGTGGGGGGTGTTATCAATATGTAACTATGTAACCTAAAATATGGAATGGGTATGTGATATTTGGATAACTGATCTATCTAGAATTAAAATACTTTAGGGGGAGTTTTTTTCCTGTGATTACAAGCTATCATAAGCTCATTTAGTTTGTTAAGTAGGATTCGGTCATTAATATTTTTGAGTATGAATCATTTTCGCAGCAAACACAGGTTGCATCGGTCGCCTCGGCCAGAAAAGGGTGTAGATTTGGCGACGAAATTCCAGTTTACTACCAGTGTATAGTCATCTCTTTTAATATCCCAGTACAATTTTGAGAGTGCCGTGACATTTACATATTGTTATTGGTAAGAGTCATGAAGAGGGCCGGAGCGTACAACGGCCGAAACGTTGAAATAAATATGGCGACAAAGATGAGGGCAATAGTTCGAATAATGTAAATAATTTTCTTTTTCCTTAATAGATAATTATAAGTATAAATTCATATTGGGAACAAACCGTCTCCCTTCTCATAGAAAATAAATTGAATAATTGCACAAAAATAAGATATGGTTAGATGCCCCTGCTATTTACCCTGAACCCCTTGATGAAATCCAAAGGATCAGCAATATTATTAGTCCTGATCCGCCAGCTCGGCTTCCTTCACATTCCCACCAACGTAAAATTGTCTCCCTGGGTCTTTTCTATAAGTACTTTCATAGTAATTGTTCTGCTGAACTCTTCGATATGGTTGTTTTATTTTATTTTATTTTATTCCTCCACCCCCTACAGACAATGAATTGGACATACGAGGACTAGTTAGGATTTTCATAGAGACAATGTGGTATTATGGTGAATGTAGTAAGAAAGGTAAGTAAGAATGTTCTGGTGTTAGGAATATTGTGGTATGTTTGTGCCAGTGTTTGTGTCTAGCTAAGTTTAAAGTTAAGACTGAAGAAGACCGTCATTTCCATCCCCCATTCATCATTCATGGCCTTGTGCCACATTTTCTGTATTGAAGCAGAAATAAATATAGCTTTTTGCTATGGTACCTAGACTGTATGAATTTAAGCGCAGTATTGGACTAGCGTCGAGATCTCATCAATTTACAGTTGACCTAAGCAGTTTCTTTTCCCACACTTCTCACTTGTGGAACTCCCTTCCATGCTTTCTAACCATCTCTAATCTACAAAAATTTAAATGCAATATCCATTGCTATCTCCTGTCCTCCTGATTTCACTTTTCTGTTCCTGCTCAATATTAACGCTTCTGTACCGAATTTTTCCACATCCTGTAATCCCTTATATCTTAGTGGCTTTACTGCCTTGAATGGGGTGAATCGATTAAAAAAGACGAAAAAAAATGTGTCTTATCCCCACATTTATATAACCACTACAGCAACACTGTCCTAAGGGATCTAGAGCCCCTACCAGGAAAAGCCCAAGATGCGAGTTAAATATTTGGTGGTATCACCATTAAACACGAGCAGAAGTTTAAATACCTGAAAAGGAAAATGCGACATCAAAATCCGAATACGCGTTGTATCCTATCTGCCTTCCCCCATTAAAATTAAAAAAAAAAAAAACTACTAGAAGAAGAAACTTCACCTTCCAGTAACGGAGACTCTTGTAAAACTGATTTGGCATATATAAAAAAAGTGTAGTATCTGTTCCAGCACGAGAAAGCCGGTTACGTTTCCAGCCAGCAGCAAATGCAGTAGTTCCAGCCAGCCAGCCAGTCATCACTCCAGCTACAGCTTGCTATCAGTCTCAGTTCCAGCCAGCCATTCTCCAGCCGGACCCCCACCTCCAGACAGACATCTTTGTCAGTAGTAACGAAATGCGATAAATTGTTCATTGCAAGAAAACAATTCACAACAGCTAAAAAAACTGTCTTTTTCAGGAGAAGACTTTTCAATAATTACAAAATTGTCCTTTTCAGAACGACAATTCTCAATGGACGCAAACCTGCCTTTTCATAATATTCTTCTTACCCTCTAACTAAAACTGCGTTTTTCTGAAATGGAACAAATGATAAAAGTTCGATTCCTGTCGGAGGCACAATCTTTCTTTAGTAGGAAAGGTTTTATTAATGTCACTATTTAATCAATCTAGGCCTGTTCTTATTAATTTCACTGTTTAAGAAAATGAAAAAAATCATGAATAGCAACTCAAACATGTGCACTCTCTAAAATTAACGTTTATAGTAATAGTAAAAATTGTTAAAAAATTACTGTCATTTACGTTTTCACAAGGAAAGATATGTTTTTGTTTATTGTAATTGAAACTGGGCTGCTTTACCTCGCCAAACTGATACTGTTAAATTTGGGCTAAAAATGCGGTTTCCTTGATAATATCGAAATAATATCGAATAGAAAAATCGATTCAAAAATGACTTCCTCTTGAATAAATTATGGAAAATCTGTTGAATAAATACGAATAGCTGCCAATTCTTTCACTTGTCGACCGTTTCGCAGACAACTTGAGGTTCATTTGTTCGTTTCTAACAAAACAATATTGATTGCGTCATCTTTATTGAATAACATTGCCACCGAGTCGATTCTTCTGCAGAATGTCTGCAGGTTTATGCCTATTGATTACACCGTCTTCATTTGAGAATTCTACACCATAACCGCGGACCTCACCGTATATCTCTAGTTTCTCATACACTATCGTCTCTATTCATTGTCCAGTTAATAATTCTTTTATTGCCTTCTGCAAAAATTCGTGTCATTTCACTCTCAACCTTTTCAATTAATGTAAGTTTTAGAGAAAATAAAAAACAAAAAGGAAACCTTTTATTTAAAATGAGAAAAGAAACAGTTGAAATTTCTGGGCACATAATGAGGAAAGTGGGCTTAGAAAATTAGACACTCATAGGAAATTAAAGAAAAGCGAAACAGAGGAATGCAGTGAATGCATTAGCTAACGAGCTTATAACGAGATAGCAAAGAGAGAAAATTTACGAAAAGCTGAAAAAAACGGAAATTATGGAGAGCCATGATCACCAACGTCTTGAAGGGACACGGTACATCCATTTACTTAAGTAGATAACTCGCTGTTCTCCTGTGTCCCTCTTGGGTTCAATATTTACTGCGAGTGTCAAATTTTCCAAGCTTTCTTTCCTCATTATATGTCCTAGAAATGTCAACAATGTCTTTCTGATCTAAAATATAAAATGTATATATAAATGTCTTTTTTTATTTCCGTTTCCTTTAAAATTCCTCATTACTCACATGTTCTGCCCTTAGTATTTACAGTATTCATCGGTAGAACTAGGTTTGTATTCCTTCAAATCTCCTCTTCATTTGTGGGCATATTGTCCAATATTGACTGTCATATAAGAGTTCTCTGGGGCATAGAATGAGGAAAAAGGGCTTGGAAAATCAGATACTCACAGGATAGAGAAAAATATTAATTCATTTGTTTATTTTACTGAATATCAACTCCTTATGGGCCATTTAATGCCGAAATTTAATTTCTTGTGAGAATTAGTTATTTCTTTTACAAAAATGTATTGCTGGGATTTTTTCTTTTTACTATAAAAATGTATTGCTGGTAGTTTCACTATAATTTTTTTTATACTTTTAGTGTTTTAACCACAGTTTGGGGTTAATTATTTATCCATAGCCTGGACCCTAACAGGTGCTACCACCTCCGGTTAGGGTGGAACTTGGAACACAGCAATTAAGAGATGGTTTCGTGCTCCTCCTCATTATAGGTCTTGCTGTCAGATGTAGATTACTTTTCTACCCAATGAGCTTAAATAAACAGGGTTTAGGAAAAAATAACAGAAAGACAAAGTTTATTAAGAGCTAAAAGAGAGAGAAAGTTGTGGAGAGCCATGATCGCCTTAGTCCTGAGAACACATGACATATACAGAAGATATAAGAGAATTGATATCATTTAACAGTTCAGTAGTCTTTTCTTTGCTTCTCATATTTTCCTTTTTTGTCTAGCTTTTGGAAAACATTTTTATTATCCCACTGCGTCTAATTAATTTTTGGTTTATCCCTCTTAACTATTTTGTCTATGGATTCCTTTTCCGTTCGTTGTCGTCTGTATGTATAGGTTGAGTATCCTTTATCCCCCAATTCCAAAATCCGAAAGTTTTTCAGATGCTGACATAACTTGCCACAAATGGAAAATTTCAGAAAATACTGGGAAATTTCCAAGATGAAGTGAAGCTGTTGAAAGTAACCTCAACTACCGTAGGTGGGGATTCCCCAAGACCAGCTACGTGGCCTACATTGGCGCCAGTTTTTTTGTTAGCGATTGTTGTGTATTACTTACCAGGTGTTTCGTGCTTAGTAAACATATTATTCGAAACGTTAAAAAGTCCTGAAGATTTCCATATGGTCAGAGAAAAGAAAAAAAAATGAAAGCAGTTATATGTTTATCGTTTATCAATATCAAAGAAAGTCAAACTATTGGGAAAACCAGACAAGGGCGTCAATGTGAAGCGTCTGACTGAGCAATTTGTCGTTGGAATAAGGTCTGAATTAAATTAGTTAATTCAGTTAATTCAGACCTTATGTCTACTTTGACTTACGAAAAGAGGTAAAGATTTGTTGTTGTTTTTTTTCATTTCCCTAATAAATCATTTTTATCACAAGTTATCTGCCATTGCCTGAAGAAGTACCGTCTTAGTACTGAAACATTATTTTTTGTGTAGCGATGTAAAATGTTTTTATTGTAATTTATTATAATAAAAAATAAAAATATTATAATATTTTACTCCACCTTGTATTGAGCACGTTTTTAAAAAAATAAATGCTACGAACCATCTTTACCCCATCTGTTCTTTCTCTCGTTTGATATATATATATATATATATATATATATAGATAATATTAGTGGTCAATATATATATATATATATATATATAAATTCCCAAGAGGATAGAATCCAGGTAGAACTCAATGTCCAGGACAGAGTAAGATTATAATATAAAAGGCTCAAACATTAATATTCCATGTTTATAATTTATTACATTGGAATCGTAACTCCGATCCAATTCATCAGACCTACAAATTCAAAAATTCAAATTTGTAGGTATGATGAATAGAATATTAGTGTTTGAGCCTTTTATATATATATATATATATATATATATATATATATATATATATATATATATATATGGATATAGATATATATAAAATCAATAAATAAGTAAACAAATTAAGTAAAGAATGAACAAATTAACAAACTACGAATGCCCAAATAACCACAAGTAAACGTAATAATAACAACAAAGAATAAAGTAATTAATAAAAAAATAATGAGTAAAAAAATCTATTTCAAGAGTAAAACAATGAGACCTATTCGCCAATCTAGTAATGCGCTCAAACTTCACGAGTTCGTGGTGTCAAGAAGAAGTGTTCATTCGAAGAACTGCCTTTGAAATATTCATAGAAAAGTCAGTGAAGCCACATCATAGCGATGGGAAAGTGATATTTATATCATATGTATCTCTTAATGCCATAAAGTCCCTTACGATGAATGATTTTGCAACTGCTGATTCCATAGCAAATGGATTGTTAATCTGATAGCCCGTGTCCCAGTGTTCGCCAAGTGGCCAGTCAAAGCTAGAGAGCATAGTATACCCTAAAACTAAGCCATAGCCAATCAAAATGGATTCATAAATTTCACAAAAGTACAACGACTGAAATTTGGGCACAAAACACCGATCCCCTTTCTGCAAGGACAAACACTAAACTACACAAAAATCCATACACTGCTTTGGTAAGGATAAATCCATAGAACCAGGAAAATATCATAGTAAAGTTGATTTTCACTTTGGCACCTACCGAAGCCACACTCAACCTCTCTCCCACAGGAAGCGGATGTGGAAAACTTCTCGCTGAACTACTTCTACTTCCATGTAATGAGTTCATCTGTACTGGTTGATTCAACAAAATGATCTTGTACAAGAATAAGTTCGGTTTATTAGTTACCTGCTATAACTGCTTCAAAAATGTAGGGCTTTCATTTGCTATTGGTATTATTCATTCCAATGTGTGTCCGTTCTGTAAATTATGAAAAGGCGTCTTTTTAGCACATCACCAACGGAATTCAATTGTGGAAAAACACAAATTAATTATATGAATGTTGAAGTTCGAATGTCAGGCAGGAACGATTGCGACACAGTATCTTGGGAGCTGGTCAGTTTGGCGTGAATGTTGTGTGAAAGGAATTAATTAGTCATCTCATCTCTAGGCGATTGGTTCTCGCTGGATCGATTGATCACATTCGACCCATTTCCTTCATGCGAATTATTCTGTTTATCTCTCGAGATCTTCTCTCTAATATAATATTTATAATTGTTTCAAAATCATTCTGAATCAGTTGCAATCTATTCCTATCTATCTATACGGTGTTTCATTAAGACGGATTATATATAAGGGTGTTTCATTAACACGGACCAAAGTCAGCAGTAAATAAATCCGTGTTATTGGTGAAAATTTATTTATTACTCTATTGGATCATGTTATTTAAGTCACGGCAATTATGTACGAAAATAATATCGCCAAATGTCTGCCAAATCTGAAAATCATTAGACGCTTAAAGTTAATTCACATTTAAAATCGATCCAACTTATTGAAACACCATCTATCTATCTATCTATCTATCTCAGTAAGTTCATATCTATCTATCTATCTATCTATCTATCTGTCTGTCTGTCTGTCTATCTATCTATCTATCTATCTATCTATCTCAGTCTTCTCATATCTATCTATCAAAGTCTTTTAATATATATCTATTTATCTATTTGTCTGTTGATATCTATCTCTCTCTTTTTTAATCATTTCACCCCAAGCAAGGCCAGTAAAGCCACTAAGACGCAAGGGGTCCCTGAGTGTGAGAGGATATCAGAAAATTATGAAGGATCTGAGAACAATAAAAGAACAAGAATTAAGAAGATAGAAGATAATCAGTGATATTATATTTTCATTTTGATGATCAAAGTTGACTGGAAATCAAGAAGCTGGAAGAACGCGCAAAGAAACTCCTAGCATAGAACTTACGGTTACATCTAGCGGCCATTTCAACTGTAAAATGATGAGACCTAGCGGCCAATCTAGTACTACGTTTAAATTCATAAAGTCTTGGTACCATAGACGAAAGTTCAATAGAATATTACAATGAAAATAGTCATCTTAAATATATATCATAGCCATTTTATATATTAAATTTCGCGCATGCACGTTTTTGTTTTTGATTTTGTTGAGATCACATTGTAGTCGGGTCAGCTGAGGAAAAGAACACCATGATGCAATTCACTCCGCCAGAAATTTGGAAACGGCGTGCTGTACTGCCTGGCATTTACGCTTGAAACTCCAATACGAACATTCCAGAGTGTTTGGGTGTCAATCTGGGGACAGTGCAGACGATTCAGAAAGAGTTGGATGAGTCTAGTGGTGATTACGAAGGTATTTTGGCTGAATCATCTTCCCAAAGGTTCTCACACTCAACAGGGAGGTCTACAGGGAGTGCCAACTTGACTCTGCACCATGCCACACAAGC
This sequence comes from Acanthosepion pharaonis, assembly GCA_903632075.3. Taxonomy (NCBI): domain Eukaryota; kingdom Metazoa; phylum Mollusca; class Cephalopoda; order Sepiida; family Sepiidae; genus Acanthosepion; species Acanthosepion pharaonis. The sequence goes on from CAHIKZ030001913.1 coordinate 2,884,997, forward strand.
AGGGGAACCAAGTCATGGCTGTCAGACATCACATTACCCCTTATATCTGGCCTCCAAACTCCCCAGACAGCAATAGCCATGATAATTACGTGTGGGGCGTAGTTGAGCGAGAGACTAACAAAAACTCCTTGTAACTGAAGGCAAAGATTATGACAACTTTCACCAACTGCGTCATTTAGATGAAAATTTATCAATCGTAGCCTGTGTATATACATACATATGTGTGTGTGTGAGATATATATATATATATATAGAGAGAGAGAGAATAATATCCCACGTCGTTAGCAAGACTTTCATGCAGTCACACAATCTTCAGGAGCTAAATACTCCGTGGTCGTTAAACGTTACGAAATTCGCGTTCTCGTAGAGTTGATTTAAAATAGTGTCTTCAAACTTGTTCCTTATATCATTGTTGTCTTTAATATTCAAATTAATTATTACTCATTTCTATTGTTCAAAGTCATAAGGTCGAATGACAGAGAATTAAAAAAAAATTAAAAATTCTGAATTTACTTAAACGCGCTATGCATCAAGTGAGATCACACCCTTTTTTTGTATGAAAAATCGCCGTTCGTAGTAATATAAATAATTATTAAAGTATATTACTAAAATAATGCCTAATGTGATAAGCTTAGCTCTCAAGTTAGCGCGTTATATATATATATATATATATATATATATATATATATATTATCATCTTCAAGAAGCGAGAGCAAGATCTAAAAGGTCAGCCAATCTAACAATGATCTCATCTCATCTCACAATCCTCACTCTTGCTTCATACGTGGCCTCCTTTGTAAATGACTAGCGGGACTTAAGTGTCATTTAGATTATCGCACAAAATTTCATAACTGAATCAATTAAGCTGTCAAATCCGTTACATACATATATATATATATATATATATATATATATATATATATATATATATATATAATCCATTTTGAACCTTGGATTAGACTTAGAAAAGTGTAATTATATATACACACGTAAAATAATCAACTACGGTCTATAGACTTATATATGTGCATATTATAGATATAAAAATGCTATTAATAGCGGGTGCTATGCATACTAATAGGTGTTACATATATTAGTATTCGTAAAATCTATTTTAAAATCTATTTTATTTGTGCTCAAATTACTGGAGAGGGTTTTTACTTTTGTGTCTACATGTAGATATCAATTCACTTCTTTTGTTCAGTAAGGATATTTAAGTGTTTTAAGTTCATAGATTTATCTAAAAGACATAATTTACATGAATGACTTTATTTTTAATCCGACATTTTTATCACTTCAAATGTTATAATATCGGCTTGAGTCAAAAGATTTGTATCTACATGCTATATCATTAATTTAATAACTACATAAAATGTTACTGAAATGTTCACACTTTATTTTCATATATGGCATGTTAACATTAATTATTGCTTATTTTATAGCATTCATAATGAGTGGTGACAAAAACTGCAATCAAAGTCAGTTTCCACTACCTGCGGTAAAAAGTATTGAATGCAAGGATAGCAGCAAAAGAAATTAATTATGTGGAAGGCCCAGAAACTGTCAGCAAACGTGTGGCACAAAACTATTTCAGATATTTCAAGGAATGTGGTACCAGACTCAAAGAAAAACCAACCTCATGGAAACCTTGTATTGTGGTAGATGAGACCTTGCTTGAAATGACTGAACAACACCCAAGCACAAGAACTCATACATTGTCAGAAGAACTTGATCCTTCACAATGTACGATCAATTAAGACCTTGGCCTTGCTCTCGAGAAGTCTCTCATGAACTGACCATGACCAGGCTAAACGACGTGTGAACATTTGCTAACAACTGCTGGCAGATCGTCAAGTTACCCGTTTGGGACGGCGAATTGTAAATGGGGATTAATTATGGACCTATTTTCCTAATCGTAATAAGAGAAATCAGTGGCATGGTTCAAACCAGGCTTCAAAACCTGTTGTCAAACAGGGAAGATTTGAATAGAAGGCCATGTGTGTTTGGTGGAATGTCGATGGGTTGTTGCACTTTGAGCTTGTCCCTGATCGTCATGCTGTGAATACAGACGTTTATTCTCAACAATCTCAGCAAATATACGATGGTTTGAAAGCCGGCATTGGCCAATCGAAGACACGGAACCTTACAGCATCACACACTGTCAATGTGACCAAACGCAAACTTTATAAAACGATCTTTTGGAAGTGCAGCCTCAACCTGCCTACAGTCCAGACCTTGCACCATCAGATGACAACATTTTCTGAGCAATGATGAGGTTCAAGAGGTTGAAAACTGGTGCATGGTATATTTTGCCTCTAAACCAGACAAATGGTATAAGCGTGGAACTGAGATTCTGTCACAAAGATGGCACCAGGCAAGAGAATAGGATGGGAGATTTTGATGCTTTTCGTATGTAATTTGTTTGAACTGCTAATTAAAGCTTTTACAACGAAAAAAAAAACATTTGATTCAACCGAGTAGAGGATACTTGTATTTGAAATAAACGCCTCAAATTTACATCAAGCAATCGGCTAGAAAAAAAAATAGAGGCTTACTGAGTTGTTAGCCGAGATCTGTAAAGCACACTGGGCCCAACGATGGTTTCTTCTATAATGGGAGACGCCAGTTTGATTACTGCCAAAGTACACATTTTCGTTAAAATTTCTCGAATACGCAGGCCGACACACACAAACACACACACATATATATATATATATATATATATATATACATTCAGTTGTATGGATATCGATACAACTGAATATGTTAGCTCTATCACTGATAATACACATACAATATATATATATATATATATATATATATATATATATATATATATATATATATTACAGTCTGTATGATTGGCTTGTTATCTCTCAACTGACATCAGGTTCCCTTAGAAGTCACCAGAGATAGTTTAACACTATACCACCGTTGTGAAACAACCCGTAAAAAATAAATCACGAGTAATCATCTGTCTGATAAGCTTGGTAACTCTCGCTCTCCGATGTGACCTTCATATATATTTCAGTCAAAAATATTAGGGCGCCCAGTGATGCGTGTTGAGAGGAAACTGCAAGACTGGCGTCGTAGCCAATACTCAAAGACAGACGCTGAAACAGTGTTTCTTTTTTATTTTTTCTTATTACTAAATTTCGCCCAATGATAAGCTTAAGGGCCAGTCGGAATGAGGTTTGTGATATGAATGTAAGAGGAAAAAGAAGGAAAAAAAGATGAGGAAAGTGAGGAGGATAGATAACGATGGACTCATGAGTTGAAAAGATTAAGATTCTAATGTTCAGGGAAGTATCCACGAGGGAGTTATTTTTCTCTAATATCAGCTTTTGTGGGAAAAGTCGAACTTCTTCCTTACAAATGGAATGCGGAGGGAATGATTTAAATCTTTGAACTTAGCATGATGACTCTTAGCTGTAAAGAACTTGAGTAACTATGAAATGTAACTCATCTCTACGATTGCGAGTGGAATTACCATAGTTCAGCAATAGCTTTGCAACAAATATTACGTTTGTAGAAAACATGGCGCAGCAGGGCGTATAAGTTACTCAATACAAGACGACACAAAGGCCGCAAAGTAAGGATTAGATAGCGCCAGATCAGACAGGGTTGTAATAGTTCATTTTTGTTTAGATCTGACTCATAAATCTGTTGAATCTGGTTCGATACCTTTAAGGATGATAGAACTCACAAAGCAAGAAAACATTAGATCAAAATTATATCAATACCTAGAAATATTTGCACAACGCATATATATAAAAGTGGACACTGGAATCAAAACCAAGCGGTGATAGTCTGAACAAAATATTCAGGACGTGAGCACTTTTTAACGCCGTCGAAAAGCTTGCGTTCAAGGGTGAAACAGACTGTTGCCGCTCCAAGTTAATCTCAATGTCAGTTTTTATATTTACATACCCTCTATCCTTAATATTGAGTACTTATATCCATAAATATAACATACCCTAAAACTATATTTTTATCATCACCCGATAAGACACATTTGTAGTGTTGAAACATAATTGCAGTTGCGTAGCGATTTTTTAACATGTTTTTAATATCCTAAAATGAATATTTAGCTATACTCTGAATAGAGCTCTCTCAAATGTTACGGACAGTGGAATTATGTTCCATTTATTCTCATTTTACCTATATATATATATATATATATATATATATATATATATATATATATATATATATATAGTCACATACAAGCCGGTATCGCTGTATCACAGCTCATCTGTGTGACTAAATATTCGATTGCTTCAAGCCGGGATCAAAAACCGACTGATTTGGCATCAATCAGAGATCCTACCCCTAAGATATCGGAGCACGGCAGAGAAAGGGAAATTCTAGCGTATTATATACGAATGTATACAAACGCCAGCACCAGAGTGCTCAGTTCATTAATGAAGAGCGGTGCGTTAATAGCGGTGACGGCAACTGTTTTAGAATTATCTTTTCTTAATAGTGCTCAATCGAAATGACGAGAGCGTAACACACACACACACACACACGCACACACACACACACACACACACACACATATATATATATATATATATATATATATATATATATATATATATATATACATATATATGTAAGCAAATATATGGATATAGATCCGACAGTATGAAGAAAAATATACGGAAAAAACAAACAAAAATCCTAATATGCAATATGCTGTTTTAATGTTTAATGTCAACGTCGGACGTTTCGGTCTAATAGACCATCTTCAGGACATATTCATAAAACATAATTAACATAGACCATATTCAATTCAACATGAAAAAGACGATGTTTGGATTGGTCTTGCTTTTATGTCCATCGTTACCACACCGAATTATTAGGCTACAACGATTTATGGCGTAAGCATACTAGCCTACTTACCAGTGTGGATACACCACAATATTTAAAGTTAGCTTTTTGTAATTGTTCTAGTAGATCCACTATTTATTTTGGAGGGGAGAATTTTCCAGATGTAAAGTTTACCTTCAGGCCTGACGATTGCGTTTAGCATGAAACAGACTGTCGTCTCTAGCTGTTGATTTAATGTTCAATTTTATATTAACATACGCTCTATACATTATATTGAGCGCTTCAAGCCATAAATATAGCATAACATAAAACTATATTTTATAACATATATATACATAAAAAAATTAAGGGGAAATTTATTTATTAATCAGACATCTTTTATACCAAACCTTTAAAAATGCTTTACTTCTTTAGAAATTGTTTGGTTTACCTTAGGATACAAAATTAAGCAGAAGGTTAAATAATTTGAGAAAAATTTGCTTATAGGGCACTATTCACTTCGGTTCAATTGGCGTAAGCATACTAGCCTACTTAACAGTGTCGATACACCACAAGATTTAAGGTTAACTTTTTGTAACTGTTCAAGTAGATGACCCCTTATTTTGAGAGGAGAGAAGTAATTTTTTAGCATTTAAAGTTCGCCTATATGAACGTATTCGCGGTCTTTAACGCCCCCCCATTAAAATGTCTGATAGTCAACTTCCTGAGAGCAACTCCCTGCGTCTGCTCGGTCTCACGTTGACTGCTGACCTGAGATGGAACAAATACATTGAGTCAATTGCTTCTTCCACCGTGAGGAAAGTTGGCTCTCTGTGCCGCGCCAGGAAATTTTTCTCTCCTGAATCGATACTTCAAATATACAAAACAACCATTCGCCCTTGCATGGAGTATTGCTGCCATATATGGGCTGGGGCACCTTCTGCTTACCTCGGAGTTCTTGACAAGATCCAGAGACGGATATGTAATCTAATTGGCCCTGATCTAGCGTCTCGTCTACAGTCACTCTCTCACAAACGCGACGTCGCCTCTCTCTGTCTTTTCTACAAATACTTCCATGGTAATTGCTCCGATGAGCTGCTCTCACTGGTTCCCAGACCCCATGAATTAAAGCGCCCTACGAGGCTGGCATCCCGCTCCCACCCTTACACTGTAGACACTTTTAAATGTAGCCGTCTCTTTTACTCCAATAGCTTCATACCTTGCACCTCTCGCCTGTGGAATACCCTTCCCAATTACTGTTTCCCTGAGAGCTATAATCTCCAACTATTCAAATGTAACGTCAGTCGACATCTCCAGTTACCTTCTACCCGCTATCCTTCTCCTCATCCTTTCTTCTATCACTCCTATCTGCTCTCGCTCCAAATCTTCTGCAACCCCCTGCATCCTAGTGGCTTCACGCCTTGCTCGAGTCGTAATGCTTAAAATAAAAAATATGAACGTATGAAATAATTCATCATAGACAAACGTTTCAAGCTTATGTTCATAAAATATTACAAACTTCAGTACATGATTTCTTGCAGCTTCATCTATACAGCAATTTTACAAAGAATACTGCTCACAAAGGGTAGCGGCAAAATCTGGACTATGTGGTCTAGTGGTTAGAACGTTCGCTTTTTGACCATGAGGATCCGCATCAATTAGTCAGGCAGATGTGGGAATTTGACCCAAGCTTTGTGAGTGAAGTTGGGTAAAAGGAAACCTTTGGGAACCAAGTCACAAGTCATCGTGACCGAGAGTTTGAGTGTACTGGTAGGGTTCAGACCGTTGATCACGCTAGAAAACGCACTCTCTCCTAGAAACTGTAACTAAGGTCTTCTCAGCATAGTTGCAGTATAAACCACAGGTGGGCTCTGTGGATGTTGAACAAACACATATGTGCCTGAGCAGATGCCTGCAACGGGGATTAGATAGCCGCCCTAGTAGATGGAGATCCTCGGATACAAGTGGCCATCCATCCACCCATCCACCATATCTACATAATCGTTACTTCCTAATGTGTTACATTCAATGACTCTCTACCTTGAGTCTTGTATTACTTGAACATTAGTGAAAGAAATTATTTACAAGGATTATAAATCGTCCCGGAAGATAATTCTAGTGTGCAGAAACGTTGGAAAGTTCGCGAAAACTATACAACGTGTTCACCTAATCCCATCTAGGGAGAGAGGATAGAAAAAAAGGCTCTGAAGTCGTTTATTTCCAATAACTTCGTATCTCGCACCTCCCCTCTGTGGAATTCCTTTCCTATTACTTGTTTCCCTGATAGCTATAATCTCCAACTATTGAAATGTAATGTCAATCGACATCTACAGATGTCCTAATCTATTCCCTGTTCTTCTCTTCAGTTAGCACGAAATCGTAAAGTTATCCCGCTCTAGAGTTTGAAAGTACTGGCTTTTTTCAACTACTGACACTACTAGAATGTGCAGTTTCTAAAATCCGCTCAGAATTTTTTTTTACGATAATGTTCAGCCAGTACATGGCCCGAGAGCCACTCGTGGTAGAGGGTTACAGAGTAAAAGGTACAGTTTATGGCGATATGTGCGGAAGATAACGGTTGACCCTAGACTTGAACAGGTTAAAATTTTAGTGATCGAGGAAGCATTCTCTTGGGAGTCTCAGTGGTTTCTGGGAAGAAGTTGCTCGAGTATGGCGGGTCTTAGTCGTGAAGGTTAGAACAGAGGGGACTAAACTATGTGGTTTTAATGGAAATAGCGATAGAGTTATAAGAATGGGATTGTTGGTTGGAAAATAATACTTCACCCACAAGGACCCGGAGACTCTTTTGGACTCAACACTGGAAGGTGAAGTCTGGCCAGCTCTTGCCCATATATGGCAGCTCTTGCCCATATATGGCCACAGTAAATAACAGGTTGGCTCTGTGGATTTTAAATAGACAAATGATGCCTGACGATTGCAATGGTAAACAAGACCTAACCATAGGACCACCCCTGCAGAGTGTGTTGCGAAAAGAATATTTAATCTCCACCAGTGATAAAAGTCAATGTTCGATCGCGTATATAATGGCGTAATTGGGCACCTCGAGGCGGTGAAATGGTCAGTAACCTTGTCTCGCTAAAACAATTTCGAGTAGTGAGGTCGATCCTCACTGAGCGCCTATTACTTTCGGCCTTGTGCCACATCTAAACTACGCTTGGAAAATCACTATAATGGCGTAATTTATAGTGCTCATTTTTTGGACAGTCATAATATAATTTTATTTTTCAACGCTCTTTGGCGTACTCTTAACCATGAGAGAGTGTTTCACATGAACGATACCATCAGTTGAAGAAGTGACAAGACTTTCGGACCACTCTGTACATTGAAATTAATGACAATTGAATTGGGCTAACTAAACAGCCGTATGTAAATGGGAGATGTGAATGAAAAGCAAACAAATGTCGCTGTTGATTAAATAAAAAGGAAAGATAAACGTTTCTAGGTTAATATCGAATAAAATATACAAAACCTCATTCGCTATATTTCTATCCGGGCGAGACATTTAATCTGGCCGAAAAAAAAGTTGACTGGCGAATTTTGAAAAAATGTGAAAGAATATGAAGCACAAATAATACATGAACTTTCGGAAATAATTACAGCTAAATCTTATCCTATATTCCTTCGTGGACGATCATGACTCTCCACAACTTCCTATCCATTATAGCTAGTCGTCCTGGGTAAGATGTTAAACTACATCAGCGTCCTACGTAAGACAATAAACTACATCCAACAGCAACTCCTCTGATCAGGAGGTTTTGAGGAGCGTGGAACCACCTCTTAATTGCTGGTGTTCCCAGGTCCACCCTGACCTGGGGTGGCAGCACCTGTTAGGGTCCCAGCTATGGGCACATAGTTAACTATTACCAGCAATACTTTTTTGAAAAAAATTATTACCAGCAATACAATTTTGAAGGAAAAGTATTACCAGAAATAGATTTTAGACAAAACAAAATATTACCAGCAATAAAAAATTTTGTCAGCATTAAATAACCCATTGAGGTTGATATACCGTAAATCAAAATAAATCAAACCATTATAGCTGGAAACAATGTTTGTCTCCGTATGCGTTCTCTTTGTTCTGCTATTCATTTATGCAAACTCGTTCGGTAGGTACTCGATGTTTTTACTCTGACCAACAATATATCCTGTGTGTTTTAAATTCTCTTAGCCATTTTTCTCATTATGTGTCCTAGAACTTTCAACCACCTTTTTCTTGTTCTAAGTTTAAGTATCGTTTTTGTTTCTATTTCCCTTAAAACTTCCTCATTGCTCACATGTTATGTCGATGGTATTCTTAGTATCCATTAGTAAAACCAAATTTCCGTTGCCTCAAGTCTCTTTTTCAACTTTGAAGTCACTGCCATGTTGAACGACTGATACTACTCTACATTTCAACAATCCAAACCTCCTACTGCATCTTACTAACTTTTACACACTTTACCGTCGTGACACGTATCTAAGCAATGAAATAGCCTAACACAGCATACGATTAATCTGCGTCTCTTTGCTTTCAATCATTTTTTATCATTTCTATCTTGATCTCTGATGAAGTTTTAATAAAGTGAAACATGTTAGATTAAGATCTGTTTCTTACTTGTTCGTCATCCTTTCAATCTCTACTTTGTTTTTAATGAGCTTAAAATAAGCTATAGAATCTCGACAAAGATATTAAGAAATTTGACAAATGGAAAATAGATTTGATTGAAAATAGATTTGATTACGCGTTTCGCCTTTCTAGGCTTCATCAGATCCAAAAACAAAAAGAAAGAAATGTTTGCATGCTTAAATAATAAATCTTTGTACTTTTTTTCCTAAGCACACGTTTTTCCTGAAGAAAGAAAATAAGCTACTTTATAAAAAGCCGTTAATATTTATTCTGTACCTTTTCTACATAATTGTTAATTTCTGTCGAAAGTAAAAATATTCATTATTTAAGCATACACACAAATACACATGCATACACACATTTCCTTCTGTCGTTTTGGGATCTGACGAAGACTAAAAAGGCGAAACGCCTAATCAAATCTAGTTTCAATGAAACTTTTCCCACTATTTACATTATTCGGACTATTCTCCTCATCTTTGTCGTCATATTTATTACAACGTTTCGGCCGTTGTACGATCCAGCCTTTTTCAGGTGGTTGGAATGTCGAACTGAACCCTTTATTTCGCTCACTGGTGTAGACTGTTCTAGTTCTACGTGCCATCTCCTCTTAATTTCCCTCTCCAAGTTCTCCACCACCTTAACCAGGTATGTGAGTTCAATACCTGTTGACATCTGTCTTTTCATCTGTTCAAGGGTCATCTGTCTTTTCATCTGTTCAAGGGTCATTTGTATATTCATCTGTTCTATGGCCATCTGCCCATTCTTTTTTTTCTAGGTCAATCTACACTTTCATCTGTTCTAAGGCCTATCTGTGCTTTCGTCTGTTCAAGGTCCATCTGTCATTTCCTCTTTTTGTTTTATGAACCTGACCGGAATTTTTCTCATCGGAAGAAAGCCAGAATTTGAGGGGTTCTGATAATGTTAATGGTAATATTAGCCGTTTCCTTATAAGGAAACATATGAAATTCATTGACCGAGCAGCCAGTGCTATTGTCCATTGAAATTTATAAAATCTTTCTATTAAAACCAACTTTCAGTAGAATAGGTTTCTCAAGTTCACTGTTATTTCTATTTCCAATATTGATGAAGGTTTCCTTCTTAGCCTTTTGTTTCAAGTTATGTGGAATATCAACATCTTAATTATTTGCTTTTTGAGTTCCATGTGCTATCCAATGTGGTGTTGTCGCTGTTAAAAGTCCTCAAGTAATGTGGTTTCTATTATTTTGTCGACGTCCATGTTTGCGATTGTGTAGCGCTGGGACCAAGAGTTTCGAAGATGGTTTGGTTGTATTGTGTTGCTGGTATTAAAAAATATTTTTACACGTTTTGACCTGGGAAAACTGTTACAAATTCATGACGGTCGTCTTCGAGTATAGAATCCAGAGGTTGGCAGTGAATATTTCGGAGACAGTAGGAAAGCGTAGTGGAGGTTCGCAGTGGATATCGCAGCAAAGTAGCAGAGCGTAGTTCTTCCGTCTGTCATGTTCGCCTGACTTGTTGGCTCTGGTCATTCCGGTAGGATAAACAAAGATGGCCGCCTTTATACACGACGGATACAGTGTTCTGCGGCTTCTGATTGGTTAATCTTCTATTGGTAGACTATAAAGGGACTTAAGTCATTTTGACTCGCTCACTAGTTATGTACATATATACACAAAAACTGTAACAAACACTAGCAATCAAGAGATGGTCTCACGCTCCTCAAAACCTCGTGATCAGAGGTCTTGCTGTTGGCCGTAGTTTTTCGTCTTACCCAAGACGATCGAGGAAGGATGGTCCTCGCTAACACCTACATGCTTCATTCTTTCGAAGCCCTTTTAGGCATTGACCTGATTAATCGGCTGTATACAGTTGACAGTTTAGATATTTCTGAATAAGTTTGGCAAAATTCATGACAACCATATGAATGTCCTGATCTGACGGAGCCATTTATCTTAGGATTTTACGCTAATGTTCTGTTTTTTTAGCAATTTGCAGTGTTAGGTAAATCTATCACCTTAAACTACCCCTTATATGGTGGTGGGAATTGCACTTGTTGGACAGGTGCATCGGATCACATACCTTCCCCAGAGTGTTTCGGACATGAACTGCCTTCTTGTCACGTAGGCCTTGTTCCATACATAGGGATTTAGCAGTTTAAACTTCGCGGCGATGATCATCATCTATGTGCTATGGTCGTGTTTGTTGATGCCCTGAACCTGTTAAACAAACCCGACCGTGCTTACAGTCTCCAACAGCTTAAAATGTTTCTTAGGTTTTACCTTAGATAACACGTTCACAGTAGAGCCACCACGAAGGATCTCGAATTTCTCAAGACACTAGTGTCACTGGCTGGGGTAGACGTTGCCATGTCAATACCTCTGAAAGAGAAATGAGAACACTATAAATTAGCACACGGCACGTAGCATTATGTTAGGCCATGTGACATATATGGCCGACAAAATGTGTGTTCATAGATACCTGGCGCATCTAGCAAATTATTCTTTTACTTTTCGTTCTTACTCTCATTTTTTTTTTATTTCTTCTTTCCATTCCTATTTGTTCAAATTACTCCGTTACTGTCTTATTTGCGTAAAGATGGGTGCGCCCTGATAACTTAAAACACTCCCCACTCCATAGATCGGTTCATTGGCCTTACATTAAGGTTTTTGTAAACAAGCAATATCCGGTTTGGTCACATTTTATCTATCTATCTATCTATCTATCTATCTATCTATCTATCTATCTATCTGTGTCTGTTCATATCTACCCATCTATGTATGTTCATTATCTATCTATCTTTGTTCATATCATATATATCTATATATATATATATATATATATATATATATATATATACATATCGATCTATCCCTAATTCATTTAAACATATATATATATATATGTGTGTGTGTGAGTGAAAAGTGTATATAAATATAAATATATATATATATGTATAATTATTTATATATTATATGCGCGGTACTTATTAGAAAGCGCTCAATATCAGAGATAGAGCTAACATATTTGGTTGGATAGATGTGAGTTTGTGACCCTGGGTTTCACGCTTTAGCGATCGTCAGACAAACTGATTAATGTTTTAAAAAATTTGGGTTTATGTAGATTGCGTGTATTGGTGTTATTGTGGAAGTGGTGGGGGAAATTTCGTCGTTTTGTCATTCATCGTACTAACGCAAACATCGATATATATATATATATATATATATATATATATATGTATATGTATGTATGTATAGACATGAACAGATATATAACGAATAAACATACTTTTCTTATAATTAACTGTACACAAATGTATAATAACTAAATATGCATAGAAAACAGAAAAAATATTTTAATTTAAATAAATTACATTTATCCATCAATGGGTGAAAAAGTGTTCGTACAATACAAATTTCAGATTTCAAAATATTTAAATTGCTTTAATATACTAGATTATTCAAGGGAAAATTCTAGAATCTTCCTATAATGTTATCGGTTTTTTATTTTTAAAACTAAAAAATACAAACAGAATATTCTGTAATTGATATTCGTGCAAGAAGGTTATCATCATGTTAAGAGGTAAAGAATTGACAAATTCGCAAAAAGAATTGATTGTTGAACACGGGAAAGAAGGTAAAAGTTGCAGGGAAATCTCAGAGAACCTGAAGATTTACTCAAAACTGTTGAAAACCAAAGAACAGCTGCTCTAGGGAAGTCTTCTGCAAGGTCTTGGAGGAAATTAATGCGTCAACTTAAACAAAATCCAATGGTTACTTGTCCAGAGTTGTCGGATGATTTGCTTTCAACAGGAATCTGTGTCACTAAACGCACAATAAGCAATGAAATTCATAAGAACAATTTAAATTCACGCTCCCCTCGGAAATCTCAACTGCTATTGAAAAGTCACAAAGATGCCAGATTAAAATTTGTTCGTGAACATAAGGATAAAGAAAAATTGTATTGGAGAAAGAGTTTTATGGGCAGACGAAATCAAAACTGAGTTGTTAGGGTGTAATTCTAGAAATCATGTATGGAGGAAAGATGGCGATGTCTTCAAAAAGAACACAGCTTCAACAGTGTAATTTAAGGTGACGGCATCATGGTTTGGGGCTGGGTTTTTTCTGCAAAGGGTACTGGTAACATATCAGTAATAGATGGTAGAATGAATGCCGTAGAATATCAACATATTATGGAACCAAATTTAATGATTTCGATTGAAAATCTTGAACTTCCTCCTGATTGTACCTTACAAGATAATGACCTTAACCACACTGCAAAATCTATGAAGAAATGGCTTGCTTAAAATAATGCAAATATCCTGAAATTGGCAAGTCAGTCCCTAGATGTAAATCCTATCGAGAATCTGTGACGTTAATTGAAAATTCAAATTCAATCGAAAGCTCTGACAAACATCTCGGATCTGAAAACAGCATATAAAAAAAATAAGAATGGAACAAAATACCAACTAAAATTTTCTAATCATTGAGAGCTACAAGAAGAGGTTGGTTGCTAAAGAAGTGAATAATGGCTATTCTAAAAAGAATAAAATGAAGATTAGATGTTCCTTTTTTGTATTGCACGAATACTTTTTCACACGTTAAAATGGATAAATGGGATTTATTTCTATTAAATCATTTTTTGTCTGTTTTCTATGCATATTTACGTATTATACATCTGTGTATAGTTAATTATATGAAAGATATGTTTATTCATTAGTTGAAAATACAATAAATTAAAAACGAATATTTGTTCCCCATTTGTGTGTATATATATATATATATATATATATATATATATATATATATATATATATATATATCCCTGTCTGTTCTTATCTGTTAGATCATTCATATCAGTTCATTTATAACTGCCTTCTCCGTTCATAGGTGTATATCTGTCATTCTATTAAAGTTCATTTTTATCAATCTCTTGGTACGTTCGTTTCTATCTCAGGTCGTTTATATTTATTCAGCTCTATAATGTACTCTTCATATCTAACTCCCCCTTTAACTGTACCGACTGTATTCACATACACACACATATATATATATATATATATATATATATATATATATATATATATATATATATATATATATACACACACACACAGAGACACGTGTATAGGCCCGTTTTATTATATTTGTGCGTTCTCGCTCCTTCCTGTATTTCATTTTTCTCAATGTCTATCAATCATCATTTGGATCAACGATAAATCCATTGCAGTATTTAATATCAAATATTTCAAAGGACGGGCACTGTTTTCAAAATTTCTTTTAATATACTTTTAAGCTTAATATATATATATATATATATATATATATATATATAGAGAGAGAGAGAGAGAGAGAGAGAGATCGATAATATTATTGGTCAATATAAATATATATAATATATATATATATATATATATATATATATATATATATATATATATATATATATATATACAAAATATATAAATATACATGTATATAAAATATATAAATAAATTTTGAATATATAAATAAATTTTGAATATATAAATACAATGTGAATTTGTATGTTTGATGAATTGGATCATGGTTGCGATTCCAATGTAATAAATTATAACCACAGAATATTTGTGTTTGAGCTTTTTATTATATATATATATATATATATATATATATATATATATATATATATATATATATATATATATACTTTCGTTTCCATCATATCTAAGCTTAAATTTACCGTTAACACATCAATAACTATTATTAACATATTAATAATAATTAATATAACAGTTATTATCATTATCAGCATAATCGCAATCATCAACACACAAGCAGTTAGTGTTGAAAATACAATCATCATCATCATCACCATGCGCACAAACAAAAGCCAGCTGAACCAAAAGAGTCAGACCAACTGGAGTGTATGTGCGCGTCTCCATGTGTGTATGGGTGTGCGAGGAAGTGTAAGTTTCTCTGATGGCGGTAGATTGAAAAGAACATCGCTACATATATAAAAGCTACTGTCTCGACACCGAAATAGAATTACAACTGCGTATGTATGTGTGCCCGACCGCACGGATGTATATCTGCGCCTAGCCTCGGTTTGTTTCTATGGATGTGTTTGTGTGAACAAATATGCGTACACCTCTATTTATGTGTGTCTATGAAAGTGTCACCCCAATCAAACACAGAAATAAATTCCCCCTCCCACCGCCAAACATAGTCAAACAAGAACAAATCTCTCTCTCTCTCTCTCTCTCTATATATATATATATATATATATATATATATATATAAAGTGAGAGAGATAGAGAGAGGGCTATCGAAATACAAACTTTTACAAACTTTTGGGAGCTGGTTCACACCAAAAGAAAGACAAAAGTGCACATAAACCCTTGTTCGCAAATCCTTTGTTCTTGAGTTATTAAGTTTAAAGTTTACGGTAGACGCTGTTAAATACAAAATCCAAGATACAAACCAAAAATGCTTATTACCATAGTGTGTGGTGCCATTGATAATGTCTCATGTGACGACAAACAGCAGCAAATGTTGGATGACTCGGCTGTCTTCGGTCTGGAAACGCAATCTGATACAGCCGTACACCCTCGCGTCCATTACCATTCGAGCGGCCGTATGCAAAAATCATATCTGCCTGGTCACGATATGAATATTCTGGCATTGTTAAATGGAACACTTCTCAGTAAACTCACTACTATACACTTTAAACGTTGAAGACAGAGTAGCTACAAATGTACACGAATGACAAATATAACCTAGTCTATATGAAAATACAGATCCATCTACCGTAAACTTTCTTTTATATTTTATAACTCAAAAACGGACGATTTGCGGACATATGTTTATATGACCTTTTGTTTTGTTCTTGTTTAGTGTGAGGAATTCGCCCCCAAAGTTTCTAAATGTATTTTTGATACACTCTGTACACACACACACACACACACATATATATATATATATATATATATATATATATATATATATATATATATATATATTACTCACCAGAAGAACATCATTGTGTTTTCTGCAATTTAATTGCCAGGTACTGATTGAAAACTGACCGTGGCATAATTTATATATTGATAATTGATATTTACAGCGAAATGTAATGAACTGAAGCAGTCCATTTATTTACGGTGGGGGTAATAAAATAATGTAATATATAGATATAAAAACTAATATGCATATAGACACACCATCAAATACGCATATACGCATCCAATATGTAGTTTGAAATATAACACAAATGTACACACAAATATCAAGACATATCCACATATACAATATATATATATATATATATATATATATATATATATATATATATATATATATATATATATATATTGCGTGTATGTGTATTTAGGCAACATTTTTTCATTCATACATAATATTCATTCAGTCATTTGATAATGGCTTATCTAAGCCGAAAGCATAGATAGGATTTAAAAAATATGTACCAATATTGTGATTTTCTTTCTTCGTTTAATGATAATGCTATTAAGCTCATCAGACGTTATGAAAAGAATTTACATAAAATAAATAGACAAAACTTGTCTATATTATTTAATGAAACATGTATGAATATACATACACACACATATATATATATATATATGTATATATATATATATATATATATATATATATATCACATTTAAATTAATATACAAAGATGTAAACTAAAATTTATTATATATATCAACATATCAACTTGTTTGCTATTGCATATATACAAAATGTAAATACATACACGTGGGTTAAATACATGCAGACGTTTTATATATATATATATATATATATATATATATATATATATATATATATATATATATATATATATAAAAAAAAAGAAGAAGTGCCGCAAACGTTTTTGGTTTGTAATATGGATTTATTTAGAAAAAATATTATGCTTTGTTTTACATAATTTTACTTTTGTATTGATTGTATGTGGATTGTGTGTAGAACTTTTTGTGAAATTCTGGTTGTACTTCTGGATATAGGTAATGGTTGCCTGGTTTGGTTTTGTTGTGCTAGGTGGTATTTGTACAGAGTTGGTTGTGTGAATGTGTGTGTGTTCTGATCTTTGACTGTTTTTGTTATGGTGTGGTGGTCTGTACAGGTTTATTTTGCGCTGTTCAGTGTATGTTCATAATTGTATTTTTTTGTGGGTGTGAATGTGTGTGGTGGTGGTATGTATTGGGGTTTCCTGCTTTGTGTATGTGTTTGCGTGTAGTAGAATGTGTTAGGATAATTACTTTGTGAGTTTGTTTGTGGATGTGTTTGTATGGTAGAATGTGTTGGTGCTTACCTTGTGGGTCTGTTTGTGTGTGTGTGTGGGTGGGGTAGGGATTCGGGTTTTTGAATCTGTTGGGTGGTTTTTCTCTGTATTTGCTGATGATTGTTTTGTGTTGGGTATTGGGGGTTTTTGTGAGTTTGGACTGTATTTTTTTTTTTTGTCTCATTTTCCAATTTTTCTTTACTTGGTAATGCTTTTAACCAGGTTATCTTGCTTTCCAAGATATTCCGAGATTTTTTCTTCCTCTTTTTTACATTTTGACTCCCATAATTCAAACAGGAATTGGTGAGTTTCTTTGGTACATAATTCCTTGATTTTTGTTAATAATTTGTTATCAATCTCTGTGTATTTCTTTGTAAAGTTTACTGTTTTGTCTTCTTGTATTTCAATTTGGGCCTGCATTTTTGTTAGGCTTATTGTGTTTTTTATTTGTTTTTGTTTTTCCGTGTCTTGTGGGTTAATCTTTTCGCGGAATTTCCTTGGAATAAATATTTCATCCATTTCTATGAAGGCTTTGTATATTTTTGCTGTTTCTTTATTTTTGATGGCGTTGAAATATGCCAGTTTTCTTTGATTGAGCATGTCGTTCCAAAGTTGGAGATTCTGTTTTTTCATTCGGTACGCTTATATATATATATATATATCCAGGTAAGATGAGAACGAATAGAGTACTATACCAACGTTCGTAAAATTTAATTTAAAAGAGAGCTCAATACAAAATAGAGCAATATTATTTATTTTAGGACATTACACCGAATACATGTCAAAATCGCTACACAACTGAAGTCGTGTTTCGATGTGTGTCAATGTATCTCATCAGGTTTGATGAGATGCATTGTTATGCATCGAACTTCTCGGCCACATACATACATACATACATACATACATACAAATGACAAAATATACATGCATACAAAATACATATTAGTAAAAGTGTATAAACATACAAACAGGCATTATGAATACTATAGCGAACATGTTGATCTATAGATAAGTATTATAAATAGTATTTTTTTACATTTTAGTATGTATGCGTTTGTGTATATTTTTTAAATTCAAGAACGGTCATAGATATTTTTCAGTGTAACTCTGAATATCAAGGTAACCTATTGAGTTTGCTAAATGATGTCATGTGATGTGGCTGATAAATGAAAGGGAATAAATATTACATCGAATGGATTAAACCGTCAAATAATGAACAGGCCATATATTCTGCATGAACGGCGACAAACTCTGAAATCGAACCTTTTACAGTTAACTTATCACTGACCAAAGACTGAAAACAAATTGTGAAACAAAGCTATAATTATCAAGAGAAGTGAGGGACACAAATCGACTACACTGGCGTCAAACTATTTTGACTGTTCAAATGTCGAAGAATAATGAAGAAAGATAATTCACAAACCAAACTCGGATCGGCTCCAACGATCAGATTTTTTACATGTGGTGGCCATTCGTGTAAGGATCGGTCTTGCCAGAATTTAGGAAGAATACGTTTAGCACAGGAATGAAATAGTC
The DNA here is from genome assembly GCA_903632075.3 of Acanthosepion pharaonis. Taxonomy (NCBI): domain Eukaryota; kingdom Metazoa; phylum Mollusca; class Cephalopoda; order Sepiida; family Sepiidae; genus Acanthosepion; species Acanthosepion pharaonis. The sequence goes on from CAHIKZ030001913.1 coordinate 2,904,240, forward strand.
ACAAACAAGGAACAGCTGAAGTGCTAGATTTTATTATAAAAATTGTAAAAATGGCAGTCTAATATTAACAACATTTACTGGTCTGAATATCCGAGAAATTATCATAGAAGTCGAACCTGTATCTCATACAGAACCGTCATATAACCTGATGTGCTTTTTACCAAGGAAGCCACAGAGGAGAGTTTGGGTTAGTAAAGGTCGATTTTACTGTTTTAAAACTACAATACCCATGATTTGCTCAATGCGTATCCAATGTTTATATATTCATTTTATAGATAAAAATATAATTTCTCGGACATTCAGGCCTGTAAATGTTGTTAATACTCTTTATTATAAACAGAGCATTTACTTAAATATTTGTATCTATAAAACGAACCTATATATATATATATATATATATATATATATATATATATATATATATGTTAATCATTTCACCACAAGCAAGACAACAAAGCCACTAAGACGCAGGGTGTTAGTGAGTTTGAAAGAATATAAGAAAAAATTAAACTAGAAAAGGAAAACTAAGGAGAGAGAAAATAATGATTGACACTGCATTTAATTTCTATAAGATCAAAGTCGGCTTGACAGCAAGGAGTCGGGTGAGATTTCAACACGTGAGAAGTGCGAGAGAACAAACTGTTAGCATAGAGATGAGGTTATAATTACGGTTACGTTTTGTTGTATGTCTTTTGTTTTTTTTCACATAATCAAAACAGAATAGACCATTATTTATAATGACAAGACGTAACGGTCGTTCGATCTAAAGAATCGAGAGAAGCTCAATTATTATATGATAATAATAACAACCTGTTAACTTTCCCCGCTACCAAAAACGAAACTATTGGAAGGAAATGCAAGTCAGAATTAGAAAGATTATTGGATTTGAGTAATCTAATTTTAAATTTCAAATGACAGTATCGCTAATGGCTCCGTCAATGAATACCGAATGCATTTTCTATGGAAAAGGCTAATTTTAGTATTATTAATACCTGCGCAGGGTATATCGGTCTAGCTGGCCATTAGTATTCGAGAATACTCGATTGCTTAGGTGCATTTGTGTTTATACTGCAATTATACTGTGCAGACCTTAGTTGCAGTTTCTGGGAAAGATCTAGCGAACGATGACTTGATAACACAGCCATCGACGGCCCCCAAGGATTCCGTCTTCACTCGGGTCAACTGACGGTATCGTTTTCAGGCACTTTCCAAAGCTGGGATCGAACCCTCCAGTCTTATAACTCCTTCCTGACAAATCGAGATTCGAACCCGGGTCTCATGATTAGAATGCGAACATTCTAACCACTCGGCCACGTGACCATAGCACAGTGGGGGGGAGTAGTGGAAAAACGAGTAAGGGTCAATGAACATCAGCGGTTAGCAAAGAAAACTTGCAGCCTATTAATACTATAGAGTCTATAGTATTTATAGCCTGCAAGTTTTCTTTGTTAACTGGCGATGTTCATTGATCAGAAACGTGATATTTGTCCACCTTTCAGTGAACAATTACGAATACGGTCGCGTCTTTTCAATCAATGCCAACGTGTCTTATCCCTGCTCACTGTCCAACTGTTGTGACTTGGGGAGAGACTGAGCTAATCTTCTTTCTTTTTTCTTTTTTTTTTTTTTTTTTTTTTTGAAGCTATTTAGGTCGCTTAGATTTGAATATGTGGTAGTCGTGGTAGGGCGAATAACATCCGGGTTAGAAGAGCTACTTTACTCTTTATGAGCTGTATTGTCATAGTTTTATAATAAAAAAATCCTTGCCGCTTTTTTAAAAAAATGTTTGTCTTTTAGTCTGTCTCCTGTTAAGCCAGAAGTTCACAAAAGGTCGGCGTGCCTCATAGGTGCGGCTGATATCAGGTGAAACGGAATGATTGAAATACAATCAAAGGCTTAGAAACAGCTTCAAAAATGCATATGCCATAAATTAATATGATTTCAACATTTAAAATATTATTATAGATTACTTGCAATTGCATATATGAGTCTCAAGATCACTAAAAACATGGCGTAGTATGACCGAAAAGAAGAGAGTAAAAAGTACAGGAGCCATGACACAACCTTATTTTGTGACATTTGTTACATCGAGGATTTCTGAAAACTTTCCATTAGATAGAACAGATTATTTTATTCCTTCGTGAAACGAGATGATGACATTTAACCCATTTTCAGGTATGCCAAGCTTTTTGAGTATTTTCAGAGGGAATCCCTGTTTACAGTGTCAAACGCCTTTGTCTGATCGACGGTATAGAGTTCATTGTTCTTCTCGTGAAATTTCATTTTCTTGTGGGCTGTACACCTTTTTAAGGCCTTCATAAAATGCTTTGGAATCTTTTCTATCCGCTGCAGCCTGGAGATCCAAAGCCTTAGTAGACCACCATTTTTTTTATTTTCTGAAAGCACTTTGCACTGCCTGCTTGCACTGTTCATATATGCGCTTTTTTGATGGACAATTTTTGTTGTTTATGAATATTTTGTGCAAATCATGCATCTTCTCGATGAGACATTGAACATGAGTATCATTTACATCAAACCAGTCCTGATGCTTCCTTATGGGAAGTCCGAGAACTTCAAGGGAGCTGGAATAAATGGCATCTCTGAGAGATTTTCAAGAGTATTCAATGTCTTCTGAGATCACAAATTAATCAAGCTTCGACTCCACTATGTATGAGAGTTCTTTCTTCTTAACATCAGAATTCAGGGATGAGATGTTGATTCGTTTAGGACCCGTAGTTTTAACGAGAGGTTTCTTGCGTGCGAGTCGAAAGGATTCTTTGCTGCGTAGTAATACATGGTTTGAAAGATAACAAGTGTTGCGGAAAGAACGGGTGATATTGAAGTCTTTCGCGTCACGTTTCTTGGTGATAATGTAATCAATCATATACCAATCTTTGAATCTGAGATGCATCCAAGTCGTTTCATGACGTTTGGACTGCTGATAACGTATGTTGGTGATGGTAAGATCAAATTCTTGGCAGAGAGAAAGTAGTCGTAACACATTAGAATTCATACTACTGACCCCGACAGTGGCAAAGACACCAGGCCATGTCTGAAGTCTCCCATAAGTAAAAGTTTGTCCCCATGTGGAACTTTGGAAATCTTATATACGAAATTATATATATATATATATGTAATAATCCGTTGCCGTATAATCCAAGTGATTCCTTGTAATAACAAATATTAAAATTGAGCCGCAAAAAGAGCTCAATATATTTATTATAGCAGTGTATGTAAATTACATAGAATAGAAATCCAAATTTAGCACATTCGAATAACTATTTCAACCAACAAGACATATATTGGCATTGTCAACTCAGAAGTGCCTATATATATACATGTATATATACATATATCTGTGTGAGTGTGTGTGAGTTTGTGTGTGTGTGTGTGTGTGTAATATGAATGGTGTTTATAGTCGCTTTAGAATTTTTAAAAATAAACTTTTATAAACTGTTTAAAATTACTGTCGACACAATCCCTTTCACGTAATTTTCGTTTTCACCATATGAAAATCGATCGTCAGATGCTTGAGTCACAGGCATCTGCTGACCTGTGAATTCTATGATTAAAACGTTTGTATACGTTTATTTTAAAAATGTTCAAGAGCCATCTTTGATTTTTATATAACGTATCTTTCCACGTATAAGACGACCTATAGATACGACGAAATCCAAAGTCAAAGTTGGGAATAGTAGGTACTGTAATCTTGGATTTGCATGTGGTGTAGTGGGCAGTGGTTCGGATTAGTTAATCGTAGAACTGAGTTCCAATTCCCGTTGGGTTCGTTATACTCACATGCGCAAATAGACTTGGAAAAGGTATGAATTCACAGTTTATTCCCCAGCTATGGGTTAATTAGTAAGACTTGCGTCGTTATCAAATCAAAAGGAATAAAATCATATAAAGTAGTAAGAGAACTTTTACAAATTGCTGTGTAATCGTCTCTTGAATATTGCATCTTAATGTGAAATCAAGAAGTAAAAGTAGTTTTATTACATTTATAATTGTACAAGGTAACCAAAATTTTTGTCCGCATTAGGATGCTTCTAGACTTATTGCTATATATATATATATAATCGTATTACCCAAAACAAGACGATAATGCCATTAGAAAACAGGAAGTGAAAGAAACTATGTATGGTGCAGAAAAGGACAAAAAAGAAAAAGAGGTTGCATTTAATTAAATTGTAGTTATGGAATCAAGAAATCTGAAGCGAGTTCCACAAGTGGGAAGTGCGAGAAATGAAATTGTTGTAGTAGAAGTAGCGGTTGCATCTAGTTAGTTCAACGGTGAGACCTAATGGCCAATCTAGTAACACGCTTAAATTCATTTAGTCGAGGCACCAGGGGAAAAAATCAGAGTTGCCATGAAAATATCTGTAGAAAAGACACAGAAGAGCCATGTCATAGTGTTGAGAAAGTGCTTGATTTTGTCAAAAAACTCGAGATGAGTTGAAGGATTACCAGATATGGCAACAGTATTCAATGCACGGAGAAATGGCAGATTTATAAATGTGCAGAATAGTCTCTGACGTGGAAAAGATTTTGGCACAGTGAGCAAACTTTCCTTGCAGTAAACTTAGCAATTAATTAGCCGTTGCTCTTCAAATCAAATACAGTAGAATGTTGATTGTTCACATATGCTCCTTAATAGGAGTAGATACGTTGGCCTATTGTCCGGTTCACACTCCTCCCTGGTCTTTTAGAGTTTCATCTCTTGTTTCCTATATAGGATTTGATTTCTGGTTCTTTCTAAAGTCTTCTCATTCTCTTTTACATCCAGTAGCCCATTGCGTCTTAGTGGTCCTATCGCCTTGCTTGAGGTTAATAATCTCAACCCTATCGAATATATTTGGCTCATCATTAAACAAAATGTTTTTTTTTATGTCGATGGAAGCCAATTTACATCAAAGTTGCAGCAGAGGCGGTTCAACGTGCCACGATAAAAATTTGATAGATTCCATGACTAACAGAGTTTTGAAGTTATCCGTCAAAATGGCGCTCATGTCTTCAAATAATGCATTATATCCATAAATCATGTAATATTATAGTTTTCTGTTAAATATCGACTCAAGATATGCTTAATATGTATCATCATCTTTCGTTTTCTCCACAAAATGTCTAGATGGGCTATTTTCATTCAAAAGATATTAGTGTGATTCACTGAAAAACTGTCAAATGTTACATATTGTGTAAACCAGCTGGGAAAAATTTTATCAAAATCAATTGAAAGAAAAGCGAGAAACCATAAATCTCACTACAAAGCCATAAGCCTGCTTCGAGGTTTAGACTTAAAAAAAGAAAAAATACATAATAGGTGAAGATGGATGAATTATGTAGATATAGTATGTCCTTGATTTGTATTTAGATACATTGTATTTATTTCCAATTTTTCCAGTTGAATTGTTCGCCTATATTACATATGATGCATTATTGTACATAATTAGGTTACAATAATATTTATATTTTATATGAATATTACCTTATGAAAATTGAGATGTAGTAGAGTATGGGGCCCAGTATTATAAATAGTGAAAGTTACACAAGACCCTTGCAAGGCCATGGGGCATCACCTTAAACAAAAGTTTGGGAAGAAACTCTGACCATTACAAGAAGGAGCAAGAGCAGCTTAACAAGTCTAATTTGTCGATTAAAAAAACTGTTTTAAGAAAAAGATTTAATAAAATTTCCTGTATAGAAACGGCTAATTTTACTACTACCGTTCATCGTCGGGTGTTTCGAAGGTTAACTGGAAATCATCTTCAGAATGGTTCCTCATTTCCGAGTATGGCTATCTGTGTTGCTTCATACTGAAGCGATGTTGATCAGATCTTACTTGCATTTCAAGCATGAGAACCACCAAAGAACACGATAAGATTGGAATTTAGACTTGTTTTTCTCCTTTAATGGTTACCAATCACGGCTAAATGTCCAAGTCCAGTTTGTCCTGCTATTTAACCCATAGTTGGACGCATGATAGATGGATTCATACCTTTCACAAGCTTCATAGTGCGAAAGTGAATTTAACGCTCTGAACCGAATTCGAACTCGGCTCTCTGATTTGTAGTTTCAAATCTCTTACCATCCTTTATTTTCCTATTAGCAATTGTCATTGAAAAGAAGGAAACTTCTGAGGGCGGAAGCTATTAAGGAGTACATAGAATAATGCAGGTGATGGCGATTTCAGGAAAGGAAAAATACATGGAGGCTAGGATAGGTGGGCAGGGTCCCAAGGGTGAGGCACTTTGAAGGTCTTAGTCGGTCCAATATTAATTAGTAATGATATTAAATATATATGAATATTGACTAGCCGGATACTTTCCGGACACCCCTCATTTAATATTATAGCGTAAACGTTCAAGAGAGCTTTGGTAAGCGCAAATCGCACTTAAAAATTGCTAGAAATATATCAAGAAACTGAGATAGATGGAAAGCTGATAGATAAATAGATAGATAATGAAAACTCGACAAATGCAAATATAGGAAGATATGAAACAGACTGATTTTGTTAGCAATCCAGTTAGATATATGAACAAACAAAAAGATAGTTATGAATAGATTTATATAACTGTGTAATTTAGTGTCTGATAGACAAATGGATCTCGTTTTCTTTCCAGAGGTAGCGTTGCCTGGATTTAATATACTGGATCTGAAGCACACTCATAGCGTCTTCGGAATGTGCTCTGTTGCCGACTGTGAAAAAGTAACTGGCAGGAAACGAAGCACAAATCTGATTAGTAATTAATTATCCTACAATCGCCAAACCAGACGTATAGCCTTTAGAATATTTAGAAAAAAAAAATATATATATAACGGTTATTTTAGCCACTTTATATCATTAACTTTACTAATCTACTTTTTGTATGAATGATTCATTGTAATATAAACTGAACTGCACCACCTATTTGATTTAAAAGAACTGATCCGACGTGCAAATTTTCAGAATAACAACTGAGACATTACTTTATTTACTGAACAATTTAGTTCATGCCACATTGACTGATAAACTCCTACAACAAAAAAATTCTCAAATTACCATATTAGTAAAAAACGCACTCTCTTAAATTTTAAAAAAAAATCAACCTTAGCGTTGCGACTGCACGCTCCAAAATTTTTTATCTGTTAACAATAACACATTTCTAAAAAAAAAACATATTTCGATTTGCATTTAATTTTCTCGTTTCTGAGGCTACATGGATTTTACTAAAAACAAAATAATTTCCATGCCTGAGGATGACTGAATGTAGAATTGAAAGTACTTGCGGATTAAAAAAGACCTTATAGAGCTTGTATTTATTAAAAAACAAGGATCATAACATTCATCGAGTGATTTGTAGGTTAATCCACCTTTAAAATCTTGTTTGCGATAGGATTTCGCTATTTTATATCAGCCTTTAGAATATTTTGAAAAATAACCGTTATATATATATATATATATATATGTGTGTGTGTGTGTGTGTGTGTGTGTGTGTGTGTGTGTGTGTGTGTGTGTGTGTGTGTGTGTGTGACGGTTATTTTCGCCATTTTATATCATTAACTTTACTAATCTACTTTTTGTATGAATGATTCATTGTAATACAATTTGCAGAACAAAAGAAAATGACACACTTACTCTTTCTTTTTTCACTCAGGCGTACAGTTGCGGTAACATTGAACTTGTCTCGGTCGGGGTGGGGTGTATTTTTTTCTCCAGGCAGACCGATGACTTAGTTTCATCCAACCTCGTGGCGCACCCACACGCTACCTCTGATTTCACAATTTATTTTTTTCATTTAACTGATATTTTCTGTAAACTCGCGAAATAGTTTTTTTATTTCCTCTTTTGAGTCATGTTTTTTATATGAAAATATATGTTTAAAATCCTCCACGTGTTAAATTAGTTTACTTTGAAAGTTTTATGCTTATCCATCGTCATTCCAAAACATCTTCATCCGCTACAAACCACTAACGCCTACGTGATATAAACACAGATCTACAAAAATATCCACCCTATTACAAGCTATATTTAAACAAAGAGTGTTAAACTGTTGTGTAATAGTAATCCTCTTGTGTGAATGCGAGACCATCTCTTTTCATAGTAAGCGGAGGCAACAGAAAAGTGGTTCTACAGAAAGATACTGAGATTACGATGGCTGCAGAATGAAAATTTCATTAGAAACAAAGAATGATGGAGAGAAAACAGGGGGCAACGGAAATGTTCTACAGAAGGATACTGAGAATACTATGGACGGAGCGCGAAAGCAACGAGGGACTGTTAA
>CAHIKZ030001913.1:2915000-3030000 GCA_903632075.3 Acanthosepion pharaonis
CCGTATAAGACGCACGTAAAATTTGTTCAGGAATTGTTCATCCCAAACAACGCAGTAAAACCGCTAAAACGCAAAGTTTACTGAGTGAGATAGAATATGAGAAAAAGAAAAGCGATATTAAGGCTTTTGATAACAATAAAAGAATTGGAATTAGGAAGTTAAAAATGGCGATTGACATTACATTTATATTTTCGAAGATCAAAGTTGACTGGAAAGCAAGAAGTTGAAAGAGATACTTGCAAGTGAAAAAATGCGAGAGAAGAAACTGTTAACATAGAACTTACGGTTACATTTACGGTTAAATTGCGTCATTATAATCATTTTGCCTGCTCGAAACAGTACTATACTTCGAAAAAGTGTTTGGTTCCATCTAGCAGTTTCAACTGTAAAATGATGAGACCTAACTGCCAATCTAGTACAGCGTTTAAGTTCGTAAAGTCTAGATACCAAAGAGGAAAGTTCATCAGAATAATTACTATGAAAATATTTATAGAAAAGTCAGAGAAAAGCTACGTTAGGGTGGTGGTAATGTGATTGAAGCCGAGATGCCTAGTCAGGACCAGTAATAATGCAGATTCTTCTTTAGATTTTATCAAGAATCTCTAAATAAATGGCAGAAACACCAGACCATATGTAGCAGTAATAGTCAACGTATGGATAAATATTTACGAAGAAAGCAAAAGTAGTCAACTACTAATTCTTCCATACTTACATATGCGGTATCCAAAACGTTCGTGGTAGTAACAAATAATTTGCTTCAAATTTCATCGTATAAAAGCTGTAGAAAGCAGAAGCATTTCGAGGTAATCGATTGAAGATTATGCTTGTTTAACCCTTACAAGGTCGGGCATTATCATCTGATGTTTTATTGGAGATATATGTTTTGAGCGTCAATTTAACAGTCAATAAATAGCATAATTTTTTTTAAAAATCTTTCGGTCTACATATATTTCGTCTTGGAGTTTGTCTATGTATAGGAAAATTGCGCCCTGAAGATGACAATTTGAAATTGCCGAAAGTACTTGACATGTGTCTTCCATCTGACAACTCGAATATAATGATCGTATTGTTCAAGGAATTGATAGTAAGTTAATGTTTTATTAAGTCTTGTTAACGAAGTGATTTCGCCATTAATCACATTGACATTGCTAATTATTTACTTGTATAAATTGTTTCTTTATTATATAAAATATAAGCTATACACACTAATACATATATATATATATATATATATATATATATATATATATATATATACTATTTACATTGTTCGAACAGTTGTTCTCATCTTTATTTGCTATATTCACGATGTTTTGGCCGTTGTACGATATATTTATCGATTATTTTTTATTATTATTTTTTTTTATTTATTGATTACATTCCCTGTGTCGTGTTAGATATTTTTTTCTCTTGAATCGATATTACCTATTTTCAAGTCTACCATTTGTCCATGCTTAGAATATTAATACCGTATATGGCTTGTTGCTCCTGCTATATTTTTAGAAGTCATTGTTAAAATCCAATGAAGAATCTGCAAAATGTCCTGGCATCTCGGCTTCAGTGCCTTTCCCACCGCCATAACGTAGTTTCCCTGTGCATTTTCTATAAGTAATTTCATGTTTGTTGTTCTGATGAACTTTTCTCTTATTAACCACACCCACTCCAACAGAAAAAAATTGTACATATGGAAACTAATTAGGACTTCATAGAGACTCTGAGGTATTATGGTGGCTGTAGTAAGAATGGTAAGTAAGAATATGCTGTTTTGGTGTGAGGAATTCTATGGTATGTTTGGGTCAGTAATTGTGGCTAGATAAGTTTAAGATGAGACAGATTAAAGACCAGCCTTCCCCTATTCCCTCTATGGCCTTGTGCCACATTTTTGTATTTTTCAAAATAAATATTACTTTCTTCTATGGTACCTGGACTTTATGAATTTAAGCGCAGTACTATATTGGCAATTAGGTCTCATCATATTACAGTTGGATTGGCATGATGTAACCGTAGGTTCTATGCTAAGAGTTTCTTCTCTCGCACTTGTGGAAGTCTTTTCCGGTTCCATGCTTTCTAATCAAATTTGATCTTCAAAAATTGAAATTCAGTTTCAATCGTTTTCTTATGAACTCTTAATTTCTGTTCTTTTATTTTCTCTCCCTCCTTCACAATGTCATTTTTTTAATATTCTTTCAAAACCAGTAACCACGTGCGTATCAGTGGCTTTATTGCCTTGCTTGATGTGAAACATTCATACAGATATTATTAATAATGATTATAATTGATAGATCTGACGATGGTCAGATCTGACGGCCATCCGTTTAATCCAACCACATCAACGCACTGCGTGCCAAATTATTATCGAGATAACTTTTTTTCTAATATTTCAAAAACCGTCGAATCAATTCACACAAAATTTTCACACAACGTTGGCAATACTGACCTGCGCAATCACTGAATTTTTCGTACTAATCTGCGCAATGTAAACAAACTGGCGCCATATTTGTTATCAGCACGGTGATTTGACAGTGCCAAATTATTAGAAAAGTGTAAAGGTTTTTGAAATATTAGATAAAAAGTTATCTCGATAATAATTTGGCACGCAGTGTATATAAACATACATATACATACACATATATATACACACACAAATATATATATATATGTGTGTGTGTGTGTGTGTGTGTGTGTGTGTGTGTGTGTGTGTGTGTGTGTGTGTGTCTGTTTGTCTATTTGGTTAGTTTGTTTTGTTTTACAACAGCAATGGGTTATTTAATGCCAATAAAGTTTTAGAATAAGTCTATACAGATAAAATAATCATTCCTTGTAGAATAAATTTGGTACAGAACTAAATGTTGTAGGTGCGTATGGTTGGAATATCTTTGTTCAGTTAGTCATATTTTTTTAGTACAATCGCACTTTTCTTAGAAAATGTAAAATCTTGGATGGCTTTGTTTTGTTGAAATGGTCTTTCAAATTGTTGTCTTGGTAATGTTTTGCTCAAACTAGGTCAAAGTCTACACAGTCCAGCAATATATGTTTTACCATAAATCTGTCTTTGCATGTAGTGCGTGTTGGGGCTCCTGCACCCTATAATGAATGGTAACGGTTGATGTAGGTGTGGCCGATGTGAGGGTAGATCAGCACTACCTTTTCTCTTCGATTGTTATTGTATTTTGTGTTTCATTCTACAACGATAGGATTAATGTTCAGAAGTTTGTTATTAGTGACGTTATCCCATTGGTTTTGCCATTATACTTGTAATCATTTTATTGATAACAGTCCTATAATCAGTGTGGGGTATTTTCGTGTTTGTTATTGTCTTTCACTACACGTTTTGCTTCTGAGTCTGTCATTTCCACGTATGCCAAGGTGACTCGGTATCCAACAAAAGATTATTTCATTTTTCTGAGGGGGGGACAGTTGATGAATTCTATCTAGAACCCGTGCGATTAAAGGATAAGTAGCTTTTTTTTATTTTTCAATGCAGTTAGCGCTTATAAGGATTCTGAGAAAATTATGAATATTTGATTATTATGTCATTTGCCAGATTAGTAGCAATTGTTTCGGCACTAGATATTGAGATATTGAGGCTTTGTTTTATTCCTTTCTGTTGTTTATTATCTTTCAAGATGGATGCAAATCCGACTTTCTTTGCTCCATCCGTGTATATATATATATATATATATATATATATATATATATAAATATATATACGTTTGGAAAAACCTCGGATAGCTCAATGCAGTAGAACAAATCGGTATCCGAAGAAAATAAGGAATAAAAAAGAAAAAAGAACCAAGAACATTAAAACAAGGCGAAAACAATCATCCAGTGTTTAAGCTCCAAGTCAAAGAAGAAAAAAAACCAAAACGAGTAAAAAAATACAACTACGTAAATTGCTCAATAAAGAAAGTAGCAAAACCTAAGATAATCCTAACAGGCAAATCTACCTAGGTTTCACCTAAACAGATCTTCAGGGTTTGCCTGGCTCCTTAGGATTATCTTATATATATATATATATATATATATATATATATATATATATATATATATAGTGGTACTCGTTTGGAAAAACCTCGGATAGTTTAACTTTCAGTAGAACAAATCAGTACCCGAGGAAATTAAAAAAAGAAAGAACCAAGAACATTAAACCAAGGCGAAAACAATCGTCAAGTGTTTAAGCTCCAAGTCCAAAGAAAAGAAAAAACCCAAAACTAGTAAAAAGACAACTACGTAAATTGCTCAATACATTAAGTAGAGCAAAACCTAAGATAATCGTAAGGAGCCAGGCAAATCTACCTAGGTTGCACCTAAATGGATCGTCAGGGTAGAGCTGGCATTACACTGATGATCCGTTTAGTTGAAACCTAGGTAGTTTTGCCTGGCTCCTGGGGATTATCTGATATATATATATATATATATATATATATATATATATATATATATATATAAATTGGTCTGGGTGTTTATTTTTGATATTGAGTATTTTGGCTAGGTAGACGATTAGGTTTGTTTGAGGTTTAGGGTATCTGGTAAGTTCTAGTATTATTTTAGCTTAGCTGATGATCTAGGGAGAGATGTAATTGATAGAATTGATCTTACAGATCCGCATTTTGTCTATTTGATTCTCTCTCTTACATAAGTAAACTGAACAGCTTGATAGAACTTTTCTGGAAAACTTCAGTGTACTGTGTTTGGAAAGTATTGTAAGCTGGGTTTGAGTGAAGAGAGAGGGAGTTCTAGCTAGTATTGGAGGGCGAGTTTTTCACATCTTAGACATGATTCGTTTGCTTCTGTATAGAAGCTTTCAAAAGGAGAAGTGTTATATGCTCCATGGGTTAATCTAAGATCTTGCTGTTGTATGGTATCTAGCTCTTGCAAGTATGATTTTCATGGCATTCTATCTTCTAGTCCAAGTGTTCTAAGATCTTTTATTATGCCATATTTCCACATAGTGTCATACACCTTTTTGAGATCAAAAAATACTGCTACTAGATACTGTTTTTTAATAGAAGCTTCTATAATAAATGTTTCTAATCAGATTAGGTGGTCTATAGGGCTTCTTTGATTTTTAAATCTAGATTGATACCCTCTGATCAGTTTGTTGGTTACCAGATACCAGTTCAATCTGCTGTTGATAATTCTCTCTATTTTTTGCAGACGACAGTTAAGAGTAATTGGTCGGTAGACATTCGAATTATATTTTCAAATTTTGGTATTGGTATAATCATAGTTTATTTCCATATTTTAAGGATATTGTCGCTGATCCATTTGTTTTTATAAATTTGTATTAGGTAATTAATTGTTGCCTTGGTAATTATTTTAAGAAATGTATTTTGTCTGATCCAACAGCTGTTTTGTGGACCTTATTGAGGGATTCTGGTAGTTTTCTTTTAAAGAATGTTTGATTATAGTTTTCAGGTTTTTCCTTTGAAATTTGATTTTACTTTTTCTTCTTTTATTTTGATTGTTTCCGAAGTTTTCACAGATCTACAGCCGAGTCTTAATCCGACAGAACAATGGACATCGGTCAATGCGGTCATCGAAAATCCTATTTTCCCTGATCAGTGGGGGTTCTCGCCGAGCCCCGGGTACCTGAAGAGATCGATTTGCTGTAGGGCACGGATAGTTGGTGAGGATTTCCAGGGGTTCGATGATTATCAATAGGGGGATCGATGGGCGAAAGACACAGAGCCAAATTTTAATTAGTGTCCCTGTAATTTGTATTCTCTAAAAGAAAAGCACTGATCTCGATGATCAACAAATCAAAAACCTTACTTATGTCTACCCAAATAGCTTTTAACGTATTTATGAGATTTATTTAATTGTTTGCTCATTTTTAATTGTTTTTTTTGTGGAAAAGGGAAATTCTGAACTTGATGTCACTGGGGGAAATATTTTGAACCTTATCCATTTTTTTTTTCGTATATTTTAGTTAACATTTTAATTACCAACTTCAGTGCCAGTTTTAAATTTCAAATATATTTTAAATGTAGGTCGCTGAGGATGGAGAGAAATAAAAGGGGGCTTCTGGTTGAAAAAGTTTGACAACCCCTAATATATATAACCAAACAGTACTATTTATAATGAAGTCGAAGCTGAGTGCAGATAAAAACGAAGGATATCGCCTGTAACCCAAACGCACCTAATTGATTGAATCCTTATAGGAATTAATGTGAGGAACCCATGCAAATGTCTGAGGTGAGGAATACCAAGAAGTCGATGATAGTGTCAAGGGGTCGAATGGGGATCAATGTGCGAATGATACTGTGCTAAATTTTAGTTACTGTCTATGTATGTTGTATTCTTTCGTTCAGAAAGGCGCTGAGCTCAACGATCAGCAGAATCAAAAACCTTAGTTATGTCTACCCAAGTAGCTTTAAAATTATTTTGATTTGACTTATTTCCTGCTGTATTAATGGTTGCTGACGAAGGAAGAGGAACAAAATGGTGTGTCTTTTCGTTTTTACCTGTCTTGTATGCACGTTCGTGAAACCTAATCCCACTGTTTAAGCATTAAAACCCACACTCTTTAAAGTAATAGGAAGCTTGTCAAAATTGATAGAAATAAGGAAAATCAAATTTATGGCGAACATTTGCAAGAAGACTAAGGAGATTTTTGGTGCTTTGGTAAAAAAGGTTTATGGGGATATTTTACCTCTCGAAAAAAACTCAGGAATTTACAAACACATAACCTAAAGGATAAGAAGGTCTTGAAGATAATGAACTGATCCCATCCTGGGTATGACAATAAACTACGTCCAACAGCAAGGCCTCTGATCAGCAGGTTTTGAGGTACGTAGTACCACCTCTTAATTGCTGATGTTCCCAGGTCCAACCTGACTCAGGGTGGTAACACCCGTTAGGGCCCCAGCTATGGGTAACCAGTTAACAGCCAAACTTGTATAAAAATAGGTTTTAATACCAGAAATACTTGTAATAAAAAAATTATTAACCTACCTCACCCACCATTATTTACTATAGGGCACAGAATCCCCAACATGTACTACATGTTAAGAGAAATTTACAGTGAAACATATTCTGTTAGAGTGTGTAGATTTTGATCTATTGCGAACAAAATATTACCAAGTGAGTAATTTAAAAAAAACTTTTTACAAAAATAAAACCATCCAAGATTGTAAATTTCCTATAAGAAGTTGGATTGTACTCAAAAATATGAGTAATTGAAAAATGATTCAAATATATATGTATACATACACAGCTTTTTTTTTTTTTTACTAAACTATCGCTATGAATCTATTTCAAAAAAATTGTTGGCATTGAATGACCCACTGAGGTTTTGATATGCCATAAAACAAAACAACCAACTAATGAACAGATCGGTAGAACATCGGAATAAGTTTCTAAGGGAAAAAATAAATGCTGTTCGAGCGACTGAGGTTTGACAGCGGAAATAATATCTAACTCCCTTCTTTTTCTTTGTTTGCTGTGTCCCCTCAGGAGGTAGGCGATCATGGCTCTCCGTTACTTCCTGTCCTTTGTAGCTCTTAATAAACTTTGTTTTTCTCCTAAGCTTTGTACCGCAATGCATTTACACAAGCTCACTGCATTGTTTTGCTCTGTCTCTCTTGCTATCTATCTGTTCAGTGAGTATCAGATTTTACAAGTCTCTTTCCTCATTAAATACCTGAGAAGACCCCAACTCTTTCTTCCTGATGTTAAATATTAGTTTCCTTTTTGTTTTCATTTTCTCCAAAACTTCGTCGTTACTCACATGTTCGACCCGCAGTATCCTCAGCATCCTTCTGTATGTGACGTCCCCCACCCGGTGTCGCCGCTCCAAACGTGACGTTCGCCTGTCTGCGTCAGTCGTGCTATCCTGTCTTGTGACGACCAACTGGCTTGGTATTGGTCGCGGCACCAAATGTGACGTTCTAACCTTTTGGTGATTCGGATGGGAATCTGGTTAGATTCGGTATCAGCCTTGTCGTTACCAGCTCGCTTCCAACGTCTGGTTACCGAGGTAACTGTTTTGATTTCTAGTCTAACCTACCCACGTTTTGAATTGATGACAGGCGAAATCAATCAGTCGCTGGGCCGTACTGCAAGTCGAGTTCGAACAAGGGCGATACCGCACAAGTATGTGTAAAAGAAAATAAAATAATAACTCGAAAAGTTCAAATGTGTTAAAAAAAAAGGATAACAATACTTTATATCTGGTTGCTGAGTACAGGACTGAGTCTTCTTCCCAAACCCGCTATATGGATTCGTGACACTTTGTGTTTGTTAGGCGAGTCTTAAATTCTCAAGTTGTTTGTTCGTTTAAGAAACTGGTTCTTGGTGTGTCTTCAGGCGAAATTCGTAAAAATTGTTTTGGTGGTGTGAGTCTAAGTCGTTCTTCAAAAATAAATTGTTCTTGGCTAGAAGTTGAGTTCGGAATTTGCGCGAATCTTAGTCAGCTCTGCGAGGCGGGTCTTCAGAGCTCTCAGCTCACTGCAACTAATTGGAACTTAAC
Source organism: Acanthosepion pharaonis (assembly GCA_903632075.3). Classification (NCBI taxonomy): domain Eukaryota; kingdom Metazoa; phylum Mollusca; class Cephalopoda; order Sepiida; family Sepiidae; genus Acanthosepion; species Acanthosepion pharaonis. Next base: position 2,923,474 of record CAHIKZ030001913.1, read on the forward strand.
TGGAACTGAACTGCTTTTCACTCGCTGCGACTCTGCTTATATGGACGCCGACCAAAACCGGGGTGGGATTGTCGGGGTTTGAGGTTCCTTGATAATTCCAAACCCACAATCCACTTCTTTGTTTTCGGTCAGGAAAATTTTATTAATTTCCATTTTTGGAGGTCTCTTCGTCCTCCCACCTTCTTCTGTTCTCATATTGGTATCTCACCATGACCTCAGAGGGTGTCAACGGGTTTCCCCTCTCTCTCACATGATCACCTCCGCCCAATACTCCTGTCACCACTCAGGCAATGGGTGCTCAGCAGCGTGGGTGTGGCTAGACTAGCCTCGGTTTAAAAAAATCTTGCTCAAAGAAAAAAATTATCTTCCTTTATCTTTTTTTTCTTTTTCTTTTCTTTCTCTTTCTTTTCTTCTGCCCGACAGCGAACCCTTGGTCTCTTATCTTAGCCAAATGTCACTTGGACTTTATTAACCGGGGCCTTCGCCAAACAAGTGGGTGGTCAAACGTATTTGCATTCTTGGTGCCAATTTCTGATCCGATAAAATAGTTTCGCTGTCATAGCCGAATTTCAACACAAAACAGATGCCTTTTTCAAACGACTTTCCCTTAGATGACCAATGGTTTGGTCTTTTGTTTTGTCAACCCTTGTGTGGTCAACGGACATTTTTGTTTCTCGGTCAGCGGATGACCTATTTAATTTTTATCTCTTTAGAATTCTATGGGAGGTCTCAAATGGGCATTCCTGCGACACAGTTAAATGTTTATTTAGAATTCTGTCTCTGAGGTTATTTGGCCAACCTGGAATTTCCACCCGCCCCGTAACCTAAATCAGATTAATTCCAGTATCTTCTTTTTTACCTTCTCGACAATGGGAAATAAAAAATGTTTCCTTGTCAGAAAAATAACACCGCTTAGTGTCCTTTTCGTGATGGCTTCTTATCACATAATTTTAATTCCCGCCTTTCTTTTTTTCTTTCCTTTTTCTTTTCTCCTTCTACCAACCCTAAATGGTGTCACATGTAGGACCACATTTCTGTTGCTTCAGGTTTCCTCTTCACCTTTGAGGAGATCGCCCATCACTCATTGCCATACAGGTCGAGATATATCACGTAAGAGTTCAGTACAATGTTCTTTGTTTCTGTTGCTTCACGTCTCTTCTTCATCTGTGAGGAGATTGTCCAGCATTCACTGCCATATAGGACGACAGATATCACATAGTAGTTTAGTACTCTTTTCTTTGTAAAGAAATTTTCCCATTTCTTAGTATTCTACTTAACTTTTGGAATGCTTCCTTGGTTATCACACTTTGCACCCCTCTGTTAAAACATTTCCCAGATATTTAAATCTCTGCATTTGTTTGATTTTGGTACCTCCGATTTACAATTTGCACTTAGGGCTCATCTTTTTGCTAACAACCATGCATTCTTCCTTCTTGCATTTTATGTTTCTCCTTGCTTTCTTTAACTACCTTCTGTAGGAGCTTGACAACTCAGTTGGTTCAGCCTAAGCCGTTTTATCTGAAAGAATAAAGTTAAGGAAACTTTTAGCTATCAAAACCTTTGCGCCCAGATCAGCAACAGGCAAGATTTTTTTTATGGAAATTTTAAACAGATAAGAAGTTGTTTTTCTGGGGCAAATTGTAAATGGAGATGAAACATGGCTTCACCGGCACATCCCTGGGGGTAAAGCAATGATTAGGGAAAGGTGAATAGGGTCCATTCAAAATAAATGAAGCCGTTCAGTTGGAAATGTTATGACATGAGTTTTCAGGAATGCTGAGAGAATTTTTTTCTAAGTTAAATTTTCAGAGGGAAAGCAAACACTTACATCTGTTTATTACGAAAATATTTTGAGAAAATTAGATAAAAAGAAGTGGAAAAAGCACCATGGAAGTTATCATAAGATAATCTTTTTTTCCACGACACCAGTGACCCTGCCCAATCCTCTAATCAAATATAGAGAACATTGCCAAAATGTCGTTGGGATATCAAGCCTAAGATCCTGATTTAGAATGTTCTGTCTGTTTCTTATTTCTTGCGACAAAATAAATATTAGAAATCTACTCATTTCGAGAGTATTAATGACGTTAAAAATCTAATTTAATAGTTGTATCCTCAGGTACTCTAATTTATCTAGATGTGCGGGTGGTGAAATGGATAGCAGCTCACAATGATAAATCGCAGAGGCGAGTTCGAATTCCTGTTAGGTTAGCTGCAATCCCGCACGCGCAAGTACCCTTTGCTAAAAGTAAAAATCTATCATCTATCTGAAATATTCCTTATTATGCTAAATAAAATTGTTAATTCAGCATTCACTCGCACAAAAAAAAAGAAAATAATGTTTACAATCTAGAATTTTTCTCCTTTAAATAACTTATAAAGGGTTGATAACAAGTAAAAAACAAATTAGTCAAGCCTAAGTTCTTCTGCGATAGTATAAATGGCTGCTATTAATGCTTACAGGAGAATATTGATACTGATATAGTTTACATTTAAAAGGCACTTGCTTTAATTCTATTTTCACGAACATTTTGAAAGTACCTCGTATATATATATATATATATATATATATATATATATATATATATATATATATATATATAAGTGAACATTGGAGTCAACAGGCTGTTTCATGCGATTGCGTCCAGCATGAAACAGCCTGTCGACAACTAACCACAATGTTCACTTTTATATTTTCATACGCTCTATTTCTGGTATGGAGCACTATCTCCCATTAATATAGCACACCTTAAAACTATAATTCTTTATATATATATATAATTGTGTTTTTCACGGTCAGTTTCCATTATTTAATCTTAATGTTGTTATTTTCGGACAGCCAAGTCATCAAGGATTCAGGAAAACAGTTTTGCACAGGTTTGCTTTAAGAACTTTACATTCTATGAGGTGTTTAAATGAGATTTTTCGCTGAATATTTCGTATACGCGCCATGTTGGATTTTCCTATATGACAAAAATAAGCGTTTTAAACAGCTGTGATTTCTTAAGGTGGATTATTTAAAAAAAACAAAACTTTATAGTTTAATCTGTCAGGTCTTGATTTTCGTATTTCTTATTGAATACGATTTATTTATTTTTTTAGTATCAGATCATTGCAAAGAAAATTTTACATACTGACAAAAACACATTTGTTAGTCAAACACGTAATCGATAATGTTTTTAACAACTGTTTCCCATCCTTCTACAAGCTTTTTGATGCCATTTTCATAGAAACTTCGTGTTTTTTGTTAAAGGAAGGTTATGTGGTAGTTTTTAACTGACGGTAGAGAATCCAATTCTTTCTCTTTGAAATTGTTCTGTAGGGACAAGAACAAATACGATGAGTATTGGAGGGTTTTCTATTTCAACTCATTACGTGGCTTTAAGCTTCCTTTTTTTTCTTTTTTTTTTTTTGCAATATGAATTCTTGCTTTGTCCGGGTGGAAAATAACCCCTTTTCGATTTTCCAAAATCGGCCGTTTTCCTTGAACTCAAGTCTCTTGAAATAGTAATAGGCAGTTATGGTATAGATTTACAGACTCTTAGAAATCTCTTCCGTTGAAATATTCGGTTTATTCTCCAGAGATGACAAGTTCTTCGTTGACGTCAAAATCTCACCGCGATCGTGGTCGATCGTTTAGGCTAAAATCGCCCTGACGAAATCTGTCAAAACCATTTTTTGTCAGTCCGAAATGCTGGAGCATGATCTAAATAAACCCTCTGGATGATTTTTTGTAGCGTTTCCGAGGTTGCGACTTGCCGAAATTCATAGGGCATAATATAATAATAATATAAGGCAACCAATCTTCCATGCATTGAATATTGCTGCTACATATGGTTTCGTGCTTCTGCTATGCATTTAGAGATTACTGATGAAATACAAAGAAGAATCTGCAATGTTATCGATCCTAACTTGACATCTCAGCAGTAATGTAGCTTCGCTGAGCCTTTTCTATATTTTCAAGATAATTTTTATGATGAGTTTTCCTCTTTTGGTACTTTACGAATTTAAGCGTAGTACAAAATTGGAAGAAAGGCCTCATCATTTTACACTTGAAATTACTATATATAACCGTAAGTTCTGTGCTAGAATGTTATTCTCTAGTATTTCTCCATTCCGGCTTCCCAGTCAAACTTGATCTTCCACAATTTAAAGGCAATGTCAATCGTCACATTCTGTCTTGTTATTTCCTGTTGTTTTTTGTGCTCTCTCCTTAATAAAGTTTTTACCTTTTTCTTATATTATTTCACAGTCACTAACCTCTGGCGTCTTAGTTGCTTTATTACCTTGCTTGTGGGGAAAAGCTAAATAAAAGTAGACAGTCAATTTTTAGCTCAGCGCTTGTACAAAAGCGACATTTTAGATTTGTCTCATCCATTAAAATATGTGCTTGCTCGGTTCTTGTTGGTGGGACGTATTCTGTAGCGGCCAGGATGAATCCCCCAGTTTCTGCTTTCAGCTTAGTGTTCCTCAACCGAGAATAAATCAGATTTTTTCGACATCCTGGCCTTTTCTTCGCAATCGATAACAGCCATGTAAATTATTTTTCTATTTGATTTTAGGTTAATGAAACCCTTGTATTTCTTGCTTTTTGCTTGGTGGTTTTACCTCAATTTTTGATATTTTATCTTCTATTATTATTATTATTATTATTATTATATTTCCTTTGATTTCTGGTGTATACTCATTTCTTTCCGGGTCCCGACCAGAGACCTAAGGTTAGAAATGACATTATTTTCCACTGATCAATTGAAAAAAACACAAACATATTTTACATAGATAAAGCCCTTCTTAATGTGTGGGCTATACTCGTGGAAGCAATTTTTTTTTGTATTTCTATAAAGCATGGACTCCTAGGAATCACTGAGGCTCCAAGTACAATAGGGATTGTTGATGTTCCTATGTGCCACTTTTTTGAGATTTTAATTTCAAGGTCCTTGTATTTTGATAGCTTTTTGAAGATCTTCAAAGATATATTGCAGTCTGCAGGGACTGCCATATCAATAAGGAGACACTTTTTTGTTCGCGGTCTCTAATAACAAGGTCTGGGCGGTTGGCTTTGATTGTTCTGTCTGTGTGTATTGTGCAGACACTATTCAACCTTATTTAAATGGTAATGGTTATTCGTGCCCGAGTCTGTTAAAGCACATGGGATCTAGAGCTGCGTTTCTTTCTACCCAGGTGGACACAGGTTCGAATCCTGCCGGACTGCATATTTTTCTATAATAATTTTTTTTTCTCGAATATTCAGGCCAGTAGACGCAAATAAATAAATATGCTGTTTAATTAATAAACGGAGCTTCTACTCAGATATGAGTATCCAGTAAAAGTTACCGTCCTGGGTAAGACGTTAAACTACGTCCAGCAACAAGGCCTCTGATCAGGAGGTTTTGAGGAGTGTGGAACCACCTCTTAATTGTTGGTGTTCCCATGTCCACCCTGACCCGGGTGGTAGCACTTGTTAGGGTCCCAGCTATGGGCAAATAGTTAACTATTACCAGCAATACTTTTTTGAAAAAATTTATTCCCAGCAGTACAGTTTTGAAGGAAAAATATTACCAGAAACAGATTTTTGACAAAGCAAAATATTACCAGCAATAAAAAATTTTGTCGCCATTAAATAACCCACTGAGGTTGATACCCCGTAAAACAAAATAAACCAATCCAAACTGAACCAAAGAATACATATTCTATTCATACGAATCTATCCTAAAAAATGTTGTCGGCATTAAATAACACATTGAGGTTGATATACCGTAAAACAAAATAAACCAAACCAGTAAAAAATATGTTTAATGTTAAAATCTGTCGGATTAATAAATAAAAAGCTCTTCTTTGTTTATGTTTGAATAAAAATGTTATTAATGATACGCCTTTGTTGTTAATACTATTAGACTACTATAAGTAAACCATGTTTTTTGTACTGTCATTATTGATCACACCATAATTTTCTTTTGCACCTACTAACTCTTTCCAAGACCAAAAAAATATTCCCTTCTAATTCGACTCTCACTTAAAAGTAGAAATACTCATGCGAATTAAAATAACGTGTGAGTAATTTGTATGTGACCCTTTTTTCCATTTCAATCCACACAGCAAAGTGTGGCTCAAAGGGCGGAGGAGTCTTTTGTTAAAACAATGAATATCAATTTCCCCTGTGGCCTTATGAAATTGTCAGGTCGTGACTAATTGTGTCGCCAGAGACATCTGTCAGCCAACAGCACTAGTTTTCTGTGGGTTTAAGTGGATTTACGATCTCTCCAACTCTTGCTTTCTACTCTAAGTCTCGCCCCGACCCTCTCCCTGTATCTTGTCTTTTTTTGTTGTTGTTGTTTTTGTTCACTACCAAAAATACGCTGCCTGAATCAATAATAAACTTTGATGTTTTCTTAACAGCACGTTGATTATAACTGCATTATCCTATTCCGCTTCTGTCAACATTTTGATCATTATGGACCTGGTCTGTGGTCTATAGCTTTGTACATATGATGGTACCTGACAAGATTGACAATGGACATAGCAGCTCGTGCGCTGATAGTGTTTATTGCGGCGGATAGTGAGATCAGAATACCAAGTTCAAATTCCAGTCGCCGTCCGTTGCGTTAGCTTTCAAATAAATATCTTTGGAAAGGTATGAATCCGTTTCTTCTACCCTCCATCTAAAGGTTAAGTGTTCATGCCGGCTTTCGCTCAAGAAGAAACCTCAGTGGCCCAATTCTCACTTGGGAGGTTAACAATATCAGTCCAGGGGGGGGCATCACGAAGAAAATCAGAGTGTGAGTCCCAATCACCACACTGGTTATGGTAAGAGGTCTTATGGATAGGGTGATCCTGTTTAATGGATGATTGGAATGAAATATAAACAGATACCCACAGAATGGTCCGACTTACCAAGGGGACAATTTGGCTCGATTCTGCTAGTGAGACAATTTGAGTAAGGGAGTGGGAATTGGAAAAATTTAATGTTTGAATACCGGTAACATCAGTAACTTCAGAATTTTTAATCTCCGTGTCGTGGTGAGCATTAAAGTCAATGAATACAAAGATGTTTGCAAGTGGGTGGAGAGAAAATGTCTTTTGTATAATGTCACCTATTATGTCTAATATACTGAATTAATTGGAAGGCTGGAGAGCGATAAATAAGCGATATCTAACAGTGTTTAGTAATGAAAGACAGAAGCACATGAAAGAGTTGTCAGTGGATTCGAGAGACAATTCCCTGGTCATCGGAAGATTATCTCGGGTCTAGACACCAAGGCCATGCATATGAATGCCTGAATCATTTCGATAAAAAGGAAAATAGCCTCAAACCAAGAATTCATTGGTAGCAATGTAAGAGGGCAGATATAACTAATAACCGTTCCAAGAGAAAGGATTCTATGCTATAGACATTGGAATGGATGCCACGAATAATAGCGAAAGAAAGGTTGGGGAGGGGAGGTGTTTTTTTTTGTTTTTTGTGGTTTACTTATATTTCTTTTTGTTGTGTTTTCCATGAGACATGTTTTGAGGAGAGAGGAAAAAGACTACCGTAATCATCACTATATGTAGTCCTTGGTAAAAGAACGTGGGTGACAACGATATGGTCTCATACCTGCATACCTGCATAATGGAAAGTCATGACCACTGGTTAGTCTGATCACCAAAAAGTTAAGCCAGTTAAATCATTGTGTGTCTTATAGAATAAAGAAAGAAAAAACTGGTAAACCATATCCTGAACAGGAAACAATGGATGACTGTATGCTCTTGTTCAATAGACATTGAAGTGATGTGGGCCGGATGATTGGGAGCCTATCTACTCCTGTTAACCTTTACAAAAAGAAACAACCCGTAAAGAATTCATATTAAATGATGACTTAGTTCTCATATCCAATAAACACATTCTAATTTAAACAAGTTGGAGATGGATTGAAGTGAAAAGTTTAATCATTTATAACAATGGCGATAAGAACATAAAGAGGACAAATACGAAAGGAAGAAGTGAAAACATTAGAAACAAAATCTAAAGATTAAAATAAATAAATTTAAAAATTTAAAAACAACAAAAGATGGCACGAGGCATTGTAAGTGACTTACAAGAGACACACTTGAAATGCGTCTTTCCAATATTTAAATTTGACTTTTTTTACGGACGAAGCAGGCACTTTGGTAAAATTACGGAGATTCTGAAATGATTTTTTGATTTCCATGGCCAAAACATACAACTATAACTCACTCACTTGGGATGGTTAGTGATAGTATGGGGGGAAGGGTCTTTAACTTAAGAATCTACCGTCCTTTTTTTTTTTTTTTGGTTCCATCAAAGGTATTCGAGTCTTTCATCAAAAATAACCGGTCAGCCACAAACGAATGGCAAACTTGAAATAGTATATATATATATATATATATATATATATATATATATATATATATAATTAAATTAAAAAAGACCACTTTAAGGTTCCATGTAATAAATTATTTCACCACAGCCCTTTTAAAGGACTGCGGATCATCAGACTTTCCTTCTAAAGGTTGAAACAAACCTTTGAAAGTAAAGTCTGATGATCCACAGTCCTTTTAAAAGGGCTGTGGTGAAATAATTTATTACATGGAACCTTAAAGTGGTCTGTTTTTATTTAAATTATTTGCTCTGGATTTACATTGAGCTCTCTGGATTTTATCCTCCTTGGGTTTTTCCATACAGATACAGTTTTTCATAAACTAACTAACTATGTATATATATATATATATATATAATTTTTTTACCATACTCGGATGTTGTGAAAAAAATCAGATAATGCAATTTGCAAATAAAAAATATTAGACAAACTGGTATCAGGGGGAAAAAAACTAAAAACATGGATACTGCTTAAATATAATCAACCGGCACTGCAATGTCTAGCCAAAAGAAAAAAAAATGACAGTGTTACTTAAGTTGGTACGTAAGAGTGCTGAATACATTAAGTAGAGCGAAATTAAAATACCTAAAGAGCTAGAAGCTATCTACCTAAGTTTCACCGACGGGATCATTAGGATAACTCATTAGCCAGAGTTATCATGATAGTCCGTTAGGTGAAACCTAGGTAGATAGGTTTAAACTCTTTGATATATATATATATATATATATATATATATATATATATATATAGAGAGAGAGAGAGAGAGAGACAGACAGACAGACAGACTTTATTTTAGGATATTGCGTCGAAAATATGCCAAAATCGCTATACAATTGCAGTCGTGTTTCGATGTGTATCAACGAATCTCATAGAATATTGCTCCACTTTGCACAGTAATTTACAATCGCCTGATGATATACATGTGGAAACAGAATTGAATGAAGCAAATGTGAACGCAGGTTTATAAAATTTTAACTTAGTATAAGTTACAATATCCACTTTCTAGGAATAGCTTCAAGCCAAAAACTCACTTTCAGTTTGCCACGCATAGAAAGACTTCCATTATGTAACACTGAAAATTAAAAATAACTTAAAATAAAAATAAATTTATGAGCAAGTAATCATATATATATATATATATATATATATATATAGAGAGAGAGAGATAGAGAGATAGATAGATAGATAGATAGATAGATAGATAGATAGATAGATAGATAGATAGATGTACACTTGCTGCGGCAAATATTAAGAGAAATTTAAAAGGGAATGAAAGAAAACAAAATTGGGAAATAGGATAAATTCACAAGGCACAGGGTTAAAAGTCAAGAGAAAAAAAACACCAAAAGGCAAGAAGTAAGGCATGTAGCAACATCAGTACGGCAAAGGGCACTCCTTTAAAGGCAAGGAAGGTCAAAAATATTTTAAGTCAAGTGATAGCGATTGCTGTATGAGTCATATGATTTTTTAATCAAGCACGGGCAACGCCGGGCCATGCTGCTATTTAAAAATAATTAAAACCAAAAAAACTGGCTTCAAATCCTTTATTTGAAAAAAAAATTCACTAATCGAGGCTTTAATCTTTAATAAATTACTTTTATTCAGTTATAAGAAAATTATGTTTTTCTAATGTTGAGTTCTCTCGGTAATGAGTTGTCCAGGCACCGAGTCGGCGGTATTGAGTTGTCCTGCACCCACTTTAAGAGACCTTGAAAGCGACATGGCCGTTGATGACTGACGACTGGGTGTGAGCATTTCAAAAACTGCTGATCAATTTTTATTCTAGAATTTTTAGAGAATGATCAGAAAAAAGAAAAAAACATTCCAGAGAACGGCAGTTCTATAGGCAGAACTCCCATTGCTGAAGAAAGAGATCAAAGAATGAACAAATCAGTTGAAAGTGATAGGACGGTAACGGCAGTTCAAATAACCACTGTTTAAAACAAACCATCTCTTAACGCAGTCCATGTCAAACCTTGAAGCACATGGGCTACAGCAGCAGGTGAAAACACGCCTACCAGATAAAACGAGAAACTGAAGGTACCATTCGCTAATGATCATAAAAACTGGAGAATGGAAGATTAAAAATACGTTGGTCGAGTCACGATTTCTGCTACGGCATTCAGATGATGGGTCCAGATTTTGGGGTAAACAATAGGAAAGTAAGTATCCATCCTGTCTGTTGTAATAGCATGAGAAATATTTCTTGGCACGCATTGGAACCCTTGGTACAAACAAAAGATCGATTAAATCCTGCGGACTATCTTCGTCCTTGTTTGACGATAAACTACATACAGAAGCAATGCCTCTGATCGGGAGATTTAAGGTTTTGAGAAGTGTGCATCTACTTCTTAATAACTTTTGTTCCTAGATTCACCTTGGCCCTGCGTGACAGCACCTGATAGGGTCCCATCTATGGGCAAATAACCCCCACCCCAAACAAAAATTAACAGTACATCTTTATACCAAAATGACCGACGATATATTTTTATAGCAAAATTATCAGCAATACGTATTTTTAAAAAAAATTTACCATATATTTTTGCAGTAAAATTACCAGCAATACATTCTATGATTTACAAGTTATATATCTAAAACGTCTACGTTGAAAATATAAAATTATGTACAACATATTTAGATTTCGACATTAAATGACCCATAGAGATGTTGATATACCGCTAAAGAAATTCAACCACTTAGGTATTGTGGCTAACGACATACCCCGATTTATGACTACGGTGCTTCCATCGCCTGGTGGTCACTTCTATTAGGACAATGTATCGAGTGATAAATAAGAACTCGTGAGGTAGATTGATTCCTGGAATATAGCAATGCATTTTCTTTATTAATGTAGGTAACACAGTCACCGGATCTCAGTTCAATAAAGCACATAGAAATGGAGATTCGAATCCTGTGGATGTGCAGCCAACCAATCAAGAATAGCGAGGTGTCATAATCGCAGCGACTGGAATTTCGAATATATCATCAAAATAACGTGAGTAAATTATTATTTTTAGTCATGTTTTTATTTGTATTTATTTCGATTTTTAAGTTTGACATAAACTTTTGATTGTGTTGGTAAAATAGGTGAACCCATGGCCACACGATCATCCTATTATTTTATGTCCTATATTCATTCAGGACGTAGGTGATCATGGCTCTCCACAAATTCCTGCCTTTTGTTACTGTAAATAATATTAACCCTCAACAATCCATCGTATTCATTGCTTCGCTATCGTTTTTTAACGATAGGTCATGCACTGTTTTCCCCTTGCTTTCAGTATGCCTTCTTTCTTTCAGTATGCCCTCTGAGTGTTAGATTTTCTATGTACTCTTTTCTAATTATTTCTCAGAATTTCAAATGTTTCGTTCTGATTGTAAGTATACTTGTAGTTTGTATTTGTTTTAAGAAATTATCATTACTTGCCTGTTGTTTCCATTATATTCTCAGCATAGAACCACATCTTTATGGCTTTAAACCTCTTCTTCTGCTGTGATGAGAGAGCTTAATGTTCTTTGCCATATAGAATATTGTATATTACATAGCAATTCAACATTTTTCTTTCATACTAAGAGCATTTTCCGGTCACTTTATATTTTTATTGGGTTCAGAAAAAAACATCTTTCTCTATTCCTGTGTCTTCGTATTTCTGTCGTTTTTCACTACACTGCCCATATACTTAAATTTATGTACCCGTTTGATTTTTATAACGGCTGTACATAGCTCATAGGACGATATAGAGAATTCTGGTTGTATTGGGAAAAGTGGCAAACCCATAGCGACACCAGCTTTTTTTTTTTTTTTTTTTTGGTGCTGAGTTAAAATACTAATTGACCTCTTTTAGAAATATGGATATCTATTTGTTCAAAGATTGTTGTTAATAATTATCTTAGCAGGCGAAATCTGTTTTTCATATTGAATATCTTAATTTCGTGTAAAATATCACAGATTATGCCACACTCATTTCATTTACTCCTCGTGAATTACTAAAATTTAATGACGTCTACAAAATGGAAAAAATTTCTTTGAATATTTCAGGAAAAATGGCGCCTGTCAAAACATTCTTTTTAGTAGAAATTGTTTAGTAAAATAAATGGCGATTAGGATATGTACGAGGGTCAGCTGAAAAGTTTATAGTCTGACCAAGTTATATATCTAATTATGCCCACCAGTTGGTTGAGTAAAAGACACGGAAGTGTACTAGAAGTTCTGGTACAATTGCAGGTGTTTTAGTGTACCAGCTGGTGTGCCTGTTACATTTATATCTTGTTCTGACTATGAACTTTTCAGTTAACCTTCGTACTTTAGCAAGGATTCATATTTGGAATAAGAATGAGCATGTACAAAAAAGCAATATTCTATAGTAAGTGTTCCAAGAAGTAGGGTTCAAGATAAACGTTTCCAAGACAGAATCTATGAATCGGAATTGGAATAAAAGCAGTAATTGCGCCTACCATTATGCCACCATAAGAATTCATGATGTGGAATTAGTAAATACTAAACACTTCAAATACATCGGTGTGTGGATCAGTTAGATTAAATTTAGTACAGGCGATAAGGAACGCCCTTTTGCCTTCCATTAGCATGGCTGATGCTAGCCGCAAGGGAAGCAACTCACTAAGCCTTCTCGGTCTCATCTTTTCGACCAACATGAAGTGAAATAATCATATTGAATCATTTGTTAGGTCTGTTAAGTGTAAATGTTGGTTCACTGTGCCGAGGAAGACAATTTTTCTAGCATGTTTTTTTTTTTTTGTTTTTTTTTTTTTTTTTTCGACCATTCGTTCGTGCATTGAATATTTCTGCCATATCTAGTCTGGAGCCCCTGCTATATATCTCGAGATTCTCTATAAAGTCTAAATAAGAATCTGTAATGTTATCAGACCTGACCTGGCACCTCGACTTCAGTCACTTTCCCATCACTGTGAAGTGGCTTGCATGGTTCTTTTTTATAAACTATAATTTTTTACAGTATTTATTATTGTCGAACTTAACGCTAACATTTTTGTCAAGATTTACAAACTATGTTTCTTTGGCTAACCAATTGATGAAATTTGAATAAAGCGATTTGTTTTTTAAAAATACTTTGACAAAAACCCTATTTCGCGGTTTAATAATTTCTGTAATTTACTTTTAGTGAACTTCATGGTAACAGAATTTAAGAAATTTTCTATTTTTTTCCTTTTTTGTTTTTAACAGCGAAGGAAAAATTCTTAGGATTTCTTACTCTTGAACAGGCAACATACAACAATATTTTCTTCTGGAGTCAAATTTGAATTTTTTTGAAGTAATTGACTTTGTGATTTGTTTATAATTCTCGTAAGTGATTCTTGTATATGAAAACTTGAAGAAAAAATATGCAAGAATCAATATTGCATTTTTATTAAATAAGTATTTGTTATTTTAATCATTAAATTGTTTTTAAATTAGTGGGAGTATTTTGTATATTAGATAATAAAACTTTCAATTTTTCCCTAAAAAATAATGAAATTTTATCGTACTAAGCTACGCACCCTTGTAATTTGTAGCCACCCTATACCTGTTTGTACTTGACCATAAAATGTGGTTTCGGTTGGTTAACGTATGACTATTTGACAGGAAGTGGCGGGCAGACCAACGGAATAATGGAAGTCAAAGAACTTTATATATAGATATAGATATATATATATAGATATAGATATATATATATAGATATAGATATATGTTCATAGCAATTGTTCTAATGAGATTTCTACCTTAGTCCCTCGACCGTGTATGAATTTAGACGTAGTACTCAATTGGCAATTCGATCCTATCGAATTACTATTAAAATAGCTAAATGTAACCATAATTTCTATTCTAAGAGTTTCTTTTGTTTCCCTTTGCGATTGTGGAACACTCATCGGCTTCCTTGCTTTCCTGTCACCTACAATCTTCAAAGCTTTAAAAGCAACATCAATCGCCATCTTTTGACTTTTTGCATCACTATTATTTTCTTATCCTTTTTCCTTCACTACCATCTTCTCATTCTCTTCCCTTCTTAGCAATTATTTGCATCTTAGTGGTTTCATTGCCTTTCTTCGCATGAAACAATTTAAACAAAAGGAAAAGATTGCTATCACACCATTGTATCTGCATTTTTTAATTCTGATCGAGCTATGCACAGCAAATTTACAAAATTCTCAGGATTAAACATAATAAACTTATTTAATATTTTAGCAACATGCACGAAACACTACCAGAGGCTAAAATATCAACTTTATAATTAAAACTTCCACGCATGACCAGAAGAAATGAGGCGGTATGTCGGGTTTTATCAGGAGAGCGACACCTGTTGGTGGCATGCGACTTAAGCTCTAATTAAAATTGACATGCGCAGTGACACACTTCTCCATCAAGACTCTCTTTCGTAGACCTCCCACCGGAATCAATTGAAGAGAGAAAGTGAAACAAGGTGAAAATTCGCCAGCCCTTCCCACCCGAAATATATTTCAGCCTAATTTTAGATTCGAGATACGATTACAGTCACGAATTTCTTTTTTTTGCTGTCGCCTTTGAGTCGAACGAGAAAGCGAGGTCACTGAAAGGTGTCCTCCGTCTGTGTGAAGATTTAGCGTAAGGGAATTTACTAACAAAAGGACTTTGAACAGGAGGAGCGTTTTTTTTTGGGGGGGGGTTATTGCCTTAAGGTTTTGGTGGGTCTGTTGTGGATGGGGGTCATCATTCTTCGGAATGTAGCTAGCTCTCACTGACATATTCATTCATCTTTCTTTCTCTCACTCCCACTCTCTCTCTCTCTCTCTCTCTCTCTATATATATATATATATATATATATATATATATATAATCTTATCTCTCTTTCTCTCTCACTATCTCTACTCTTTCTTTTTCTTTATATGTTCTAATCGTTCTTACTGTCGATACAAAGTGTCCCAGAATTATTTCAATGAAATCTTACAGTTGTTTTAAAAACTCACTTTCTTTCTCTTCTCCATGTTCTATATGTGTTAGACGTGTGTAAATTTCAAATTTTGTTTCTAACTATAATTTTTATATTTTTCTGATTCTATTTTCATTCCCTCTCAGAACCTTATTAATAACGAATAAAGAAAAATGCATCTTTAAGATCACTGGATTATTTTGCATTGGGTTTCATAAAAAGAACATTTTATCGCCAAAAGCTTAATGGTTTAGCTGATGTTAAAGAACACCTTCGGTTAGCAGCGCGGAAGATAATTCCTGAAATGCTTCAAAATGTGTTTCACAACGCTAACGACAGATTTGAAAATGGCAGCAATACAAACGGTACACATGTTGAAAATATTCAATAAGGTTTTCACGTAAGATTTATAAATCTATTTGTTTTCTGTCATAATTAAATATAAAATCGTGTCAGTTTTTCTTATTTTTATTTCACGATTTCATTGAAAAAAAGGCTCAAACACTGATATTCCATAGTTATATTTATTACATTGGAATCGTAATCACGATCAATTCATTAGAC
Organism: Acanthosepion pharaonis; assembly: GCA_903632075.3. NCBI lineage: Eukaryota > Metazoa > Mollusca > Cephalopoda > Sepiida > Sepiidae > Acanthosepion > Acanthosepion pharaonis. Next base: position 2,939,336 of record CAHIKZ030001913.1, read on the forward strand.
CTACAAATACAAAGAAAAATCTTTATATTCTTACTCAGCTCTGAACATTGAGGTCTACCTGGTTTCTATCCTCATATATATATATATATATATATATATATATATATATATATATATATATATATATATATATATTGAACAATAAAAATATTAAAAATTAAAATCTTCAGATACACTGGGTTGTATATTAATATTCTTTCGTTTTTATTATTATTATTTCATTTCATATATTTATATATATATATATATATATATATATATATATATATATATATATATAGGAATAGACACGATAATGTGACCACCTGGCTTAAACATTTATTTGTTGACTAAGGTGTTATACTTCCATCAGCTTCTAAAACTGCTTTGGTTCTACGTGAGATGGAATCAGATGAGCTTTAATTTTTTTTTCAGTGGAATTTTATCCCATTCTTCAATCAAAATCTTGGAAAATTGCTTCAGCGACGATAGGGACAGAAATTTCTTCCTCACTCTCTGCTTTAGAACTTCCCATAATGTTGAGATCAGGTGATTGTGCTCGTTTAATTACGTTATGATGTTCATCAAGCCATCACTTCATTTTCTTTTTAGTCTGTATGGTTGGATTATCATCTTGGAATATAGCACTCTCTGGCAACTGTATGGTAGCCATTATAAGGACATAGTCATTAAGAATGTCGAGAGATTTATCTGCAATAATTTTACCATTGAGAGTGAATTATAGGTCCAGAGGAATATCAGGAAATTGCCACCCAAATCATTATTGAGCCACGTTTATGTTTGACTGCCGGGACCATGCAATCAGGATCATAGGCTTCGCCCGGTGGTGTTCTCCGGATATAAACACGACCGTTTGTAGGAAATAACGTGAAAGAAGACACATCAGACCAAATAAAATTTTTCTATTCATCGAATGTCCAATTTATGTGATCATCACACCATTTTTTTCGCAACTTGGTGTTCGACTTTGTGACCAGATGTTTAGGAATCGCGGCCCTACCGTGGAGACGAGCTTTGTGGAGCTCCTAACACAGTGTGCGTTTAGAAACTATATCGGTTAGGTGAGTGATCAGTTTTGATGTCACTTTTGCTGCAGTAGTTTTATGATTTTTTGCTACAATTCGTTTTAAAGCTGGTCGTTCTCTTACAGTCATCTTCGGTTTCCATCCACTCTTACTCTTGGTTGATGAGGTTTTGCTTTGTTTTTTTTTTTTTGTCAGCTGTCATAATCGGGGGCACTACAGCTCGTGACACATTCAATAATTCAGACGTTTAGGTCACAGATGATCCTGCTAATCTAGCACCAACTATTTGTCCTCTTTGATAATCCGATCAAATCCGATAGATCGCGCATTTTAGTAGGTAACCTTTTTACCTGAAGATAAATAATGATAATAAATAAGTGGAAAATTAAGGTAAACAATTAAAGTGCTGAGCAGTTTACCTTTTATGCCGGTTTGATGTTTACAAATACCTGGAAATGCCGGAATTGAAAACATTTTTGCAAGTTGTTCACATGATATGGCTAACACCTGTATTTTTATGAGATTTTCCTTTAACATTCATTCTCTCAATATCTCTCTTTTTTCAGCTATCCTTTGTCTTCCATTAGTAAGGAGGAAGTGCCACTCAAGCAGCTTCTTCCCAAGAATAGCTGCTTTTTGAAACAGACAGCCGGGCAGGATGTTTTCCCGATCACTATAAACTTAACCTCTTCAAATATAAAGCTGACTGCTTTCTCTCTTATATAAGCACGTGAACGGCATTTATTATCTCCACTTTTTACGTTCATGCAATATCATTCAGTAAACCTCTACATTGAGTGGCTCTTGCGTCTTGCATTGACTGAACTTTAAAAATGTTTCTCTATATCTCTGTCTCGCTTTTTGATCATTATATATATATATATATATATATATATAAAAGCAAACGGGAAATGTTTATCAATCTAACAGGTTTCTGTTTTACTATAGCTTCATCAGAGAATGAGATATGGAGAAAAAGAAGAAATTCTGCTATCCATGCTTTAAAATTTCTCTCTTCTTATTAATATATGTGTGTGTGCGCGTGTGTGTGTGTGTATGTGCGTGTGTGTTTCTGTGTGTGCGTGCGTGAAATATAGTTTTAAGTTATGCTCTATTCAAGGGTCAAAGTACTCAATACCAGGGATAGAAAATATGTAAATATAAAAGTGGACACTGAGATAAACACCGACCAATGTCTCTAAGGAATATTTCCTAAGTGTAACATTGATGTGGCATAATGCGCCTCGTAGAGAGCACTCAGTGTGGATCAAGCTCACTACTCAGTCATAATAGATCTAGCTTGCCAACCATTAAGTGCCCGAGATAGGATAATATACAGAGATTTTTTTTTCTTTTCAAAATATCAGTTAATAACAGTGTTTCAATCGTGGTCTTATTGATAGACACTTACCAGTAATGCGAGAATCCTATATCAAATAAACTGTTTAAAAAAAATAAAACAACTACAAATTTTTTCAGCATTAAACATAAAACAAACAACCCAACATAAAGAAAGTGTTATCAAATTTCTAAACAAAGATACTAATATATTTCAGGAATAATAAAAAAAATACGGGAATGCAAAACTGACATGTGTGTTAATGATACTTACAAAAAAAAACCCCAAAAAAACCAGACCCGACGCATGAAAAAAGATATTTTGAAAATACATGAAACTCATATTGCATAAAAAAAACAAAAAAAAACAATCTATATAATGATTTATTAAAAATGAAAGCAGTAAAAAAAAACTGAACTATTAACATATTTAAACTTTCATCGGAAATAAGGAAAATAATCCGAAATACGATTTCGTTTGGTATAGAAAAATATAAACAAAATCATCTTTAAAATTACGTATATTCAATGCTTCGCTAAAAAAAGAGGATACCCTGATGAAAAAAGGCCCAAAACTTGACAAACAATTTTTTATTGTCTAAATGTTTATGTTATTATTAAGAGGAAAGACCAAAGTATTTTTGATTATGTTTTAACATTTTTAGTCCGAAATTTTAGTTAAAAACTTGTTTTTTGGGGTTTTTTTTTAGTCACCAAAATTTATATAAAATCGATCATGTCAGCCATTTTTGACAACTTTGTAAACAAAAGTTAAATTCTCAGTTTAAAATATTATAAAATTCAATTATTTTTAAAATATTATAAAATTCAATTATTTTTCAAAAGTTATTTTTGGAAAATTAGAAAATTTAAAGTTTACTTAATGTAATTAGAAACAAACATTACTTAATTTTTTAGCAGAAAAAAATTAGTTAGAAATAAGAGAAGTATGTCTAAACATGGTGATTGGTTTTGGAGGTGTGAATTGACGTTTACGTCAATGTATTAATGTCAGGGCAATTTATCAGACGGAAGGACAGAAGTGACAGTATTTTCGAATTTTAAGTGAACCGGCTTATTTAACTATAAAGTATTTCTTAAAAATTAAATACTTTCAAAAGTTTAATATTTTATTGATATTTAGGTGCCTTTTAACAAAGATATGTCGAAAGCCTTCACTGTTTCCGTCCCTAAAATTGATTGTAAAAAAGAACAAATTAATACTTGCAGTGTGTCTCTAATTGAAAAAGAAATAAGTGATTATATTTAAAAGATAAAAGGAAAATATTTAGTGAAATATGTAAAAAAAAAAAAAAAAGAAAAGAAAATTAAAAATTTTGAAAATGCGACGAAGCTATTGAAAATAAATAACAAAATCATTGGCTAATAGATTGAGGACTGTTGTTGAAAAGAAGGGTCACTATATTTAGACGTAAATGCTTCAAAACTTATGATATATGTTTGTTAATTGTTCAATTTGTATCGTCTAGAAACGTTACATCATTACAGATGAGGTTTTCCATTGTTTTCTCCAGTCATAATAACCAAGTTTGTCCTCTCAATATGGATCCTTGCCTGAAACGTTTGTTGGGGCACAAATGCTACTCCTATACACAATCCTATAGAGTGTCACTATACTTTCGAACTTGCGTTAAATCTAGGCTACGCTTAGTAAATCGCTAAAGATGCCGGTAAAATGTCCGGGTCTCTGTACCTTTCCGGATCAGATTATAATTGAGTTTTGCTGTCACATCTGTGCCAGAGTTGCCCAATCATTGCTTCTCACATTAAAACCTTCTACCCAGCCTTGTGGGTGATGAATTGTTTTCCTCCCTTCAACCCCTTTCCCACAGATGAAACATTGCTAGTCTCTAGCTAAACTATCGCTACTTTTTTTTGGCAGATGTTCGGGTGAACTACATTTCTTGGTTCCACCAGTTCATATTTTCACAGTTAAGACTTGCCATGCTTCGTATATTGAGTCGATTCATTCCCATTCCTTATATATTCCACCGGTAAGGAGGAAGTGACACCCAGAAGGCTTCTTCCACAGAACTATTGCGATGGGGAACTGACTCTCCTTCCCAAATAATAACATTAAGCCTTTCAAATCTAGCCTCAACCGTTGTTTATCGTACATATCCTCAAAATATGCAACCCTTGATCCCTCCTTTTACGTCCTTAAAACACACGCATTTAGTAACACTCTACCTTGAATGGCTTTTAGAAATTGTACTAGGAGAAATATACTAAAAAGCAAACAATCTATATTTAGTTTTGCTGAACTACTTTTCTTGCAGTCTCGCCTTGCAATAACCGGTATAAATGAATGCCCGCAATGCTGTAACGTGAGTAAATCCACTTAAGAAAATCTTAATGGTGTTAACGACAGAAAGCAACGTAACAAACTAACCTTTATTTGACGCCGTCAGTTACAGACCTCGATCTTCGACTAACATCTGCCGCCGACTTTTTAACATTGTATTACGCAGATGACATTGTTCTGATTACAGACACGAACCAAAATCGACACCTACACAAAGTAGTCGGTGAAGGCGAGAAGAAAGCACAGTTAACTATAAAATGACACAATGAATGCTTGTCAGTAAAAAAGACTTTGGAAAATGCAACGCAGAATCCGAAGACGCAAAAAATAACGAAAGCTGGAAGGCCGAGGACGTTACTGCAGGGATTCAGTCGTTAGTAAGGACTAACTCAAAACACAGATTCAAATCTCGTCACACCACACGGACCATCGCAGAGATACTCCACATGTTCCATAGACCCGTTTAAGACATTCAAAAAAAAAAAACACTTGGATACGTGAGTGGCTCCGATGTTTACGGGTTTCAAGATTTACCCGAAAAAGACAGTATATCCATCTAGGATTCTCTGCTCAAATGCAACAAAAATCGATGTATTTTTAAAAGAATCATCGCAGCGATGAAAATGGATTGTTTACAACAATATGGTGTGAAAACATTCCTCAGGAAACCTTGGTGAGCCCATTATTAAGACACTATTCACAAATGGAACGCTTAAGTAAAAATCGATGTAAAGCACCCGAAAATATGGTATGTTCCAATATCCCCACTGGGTGCCAGATACTGCAGATAGTATGTTCCAAGATCTCCATTGATGCCTGGTACTGCAGATGGTAAATAAACCTCTATCTACTGTATTTATCTCATACGTTTATACAAATGATAAAATTAACTTAATAATAATTGGTTAAAAATTAAGCATAAATTAGGAAAAAATAAAATGTCAAAAATAAAAGAAAATTAAATAAAAATAGAATAAAATAACATAGTTTCTTCATCTTGAAAGTTCAACCTTTTGTAGGCCGGAGATCGATTGGGCTAAAAAGTTACCATGAGAAGTCAGGGAAACGTGTCCGAATTTTTCGTGGAAAAAAGAAAAGAATTTCTAAACATTAAGCGTTTCCGAAACCCAAACCTGAATCACTGAAATTGTTTTACGTCACGAGCCCCGTAAACTTGCAATGTCTAGAGGCATGTCAGATAGACTTCTGCTATAAGAGCAGTGATGTGTGTCTAGGGAAGATTTCCCAATAGAAAGGCGCATTTTTAATCCAGTTTTCTTTATTTAGTTGTCAGTTCAAAGGTAACATACTTCAATCAGGCATGCTATTTTTGTAGCCATAGGTGAGTAGGAGGTTAGCTTTCTAAAGTGTATTTGTGCAAAAGTTAACATAACTCCACCAGAATTCGAACTCGATTCGCTGATTTCTCTTAACGATTCGCTGTTACACTTTTTAGACGTAAATGCTGTCGAGAAAGCCGACGGTCTCCGTGGGTAGACAACGCCTGTTCAAACGAAGCGTAACCCAATTGAGACAACCTGAAATAACCAAAAAAGGATTGGGAACAGACACAAACACCACAATTGTTATTGTTTAAACAAGATAAGAGAAAAAGAAAAAAAAAACGCTGTTACCCTTATGACCTTTTATACAAAAAATTATCCCGCCTTTTCGTAACAACGCAAGAAGCTTATCATTTGGGGTTAAGAATCAGACGTGTGTTGGTCGACCGACTGTAACTGTTTCGAATTTCATTCAATTAGATTAGGAGATATGACTTGTTGCGACAACTGGCCGACCTCCTGATCTGAGTCAAATACTTCCATATTTTCTCACTGGAACCAGACGTTAATGCTTAAACTTCTTTTCATAAAACTGTTGTTTTGAAGGCTACTTTTTTGCTTATTTTATTGTTACTAGTATCATGGTTTTGCTATTTGAAGTTTTTGATGCTTCATAAATCATAATGTAATAACTGATGAAACTCCTTGCTAGTTACACGACTTTAAAATACCTGTGAAAATTCTTTTATTCAATCATTAAACACCTGAAGTTAACAACTTTAACCAAATATTGCAATAACAAACGTAAGTAAGAATTCAAGTAATTATTTAAACAATTAAGAGGTTACAAATGAAAAGATTCAAAACTGACAATGTTTTCTTTTCCATTTCACCTGTGGCACCATGCATAGTTAGAAAGCTGAAAAGAAATATTCATAAATATATGATTTGTTTTTTTACGGTTTGTCAACCATTTGATAATTATTTAAGGCTGAAAAATATTTGGGGTTAGGAATAATTCTTTCTTTACATTCAAGCGATCTGGGAGAAAGAAAGAAAGAAGAAGAAAAAGAAAAAAAGAAAAATATAATACGAAAACCCGGTCATAAGCGAATAAACACACGCTCGATTGATACATAACAGATGTTGGTCAAGCACCTGACCTACTTCCGTGTCCACGAAAAAATGGGAGTTTGTTATCAATTTGGTTGAAGAAATAAAGTTTAGAGACAATGGAAAAAAAGTATGATAGGTAACAGGTGGGGAGTTTATCTAAGGATATACAGGCAAACCATTAATACGAAAACCCAGACAATCCCAGAATTGAAAATGGAGCCACACAAGGTGATGTTAGAGAAATTTTTTTTTTTGAGATAATTAAGATTTTTGTTATCAAGCCTTTCCGAGCGAAAGAAAAAAGTGAAATATTTTTATTAGTTCACGAAAACGCCACCCAGTCTGGGAAATCCCTTTCTTAGATCGTATCCAATTAGCGATAAACTGTTTGACAAATACCGCGTGTAAAAGAAACCGAAAGCGTCATTTCGGTCACGTACGAAAAGGGCAATTTAAATTTTGTTTCTTTAAGCAAGGTGTTTCTTCCCCAGAACAAAGCCACGGATTGTCCACGCCCGATTAAAGACGTCACGAAGGAAGGAGGAAAGATACCGACCAGAGCCTCATTGGCCGAAGGCGGTCACATGATACATGAGGGAGGAGGAGAGACACCCGACCAGGATCCCATTGGCCGAGAGCGGTCACATGACGTGCGAGGAGGAGGAAAGATGCCCGACCAGGACCCCATTGGCCGAGAGCGGTCACATGACTTACGAAGGAGCGGGGAAGCGGGTATACGCCCCCAGAGGCACAGTAAGGGAGTAGGAGGAAAGTAAGTTACCGAAAATGGAAAATCCCTAATCAGAAATAAGAAGGGTGGATACGTATTTAGAATTATCAAGAAAACCCTGGCGCCGACAGACCCACCCCAGTTTTGACTGCATCAATAAAAGCGAGACCCCAACCGACAGAAATCAGTTGCAGCGCGGACGGGCGAGAGAGTTGCGCCGCGGACGGCGAGGGAGTTTGAGCGCGGGCGGCGGGCCCGGTTCATTCGCCCCTTGCGGGCAAGAGAAGCCGAAGTGAAGCAGCCCGTTTGGCCTAAGTGGAGAAGTTGGAATCAGAGCAAGCCGAAGAGAAGTAGTTAATTCGCGCACTGACGGCGGGATGAGTGACCAATAATTCAGACTCTGAAGAGAGAAGAGTTTGCGCCGCGGACGGCGAGAGAGATCAGCCGTGAACGACCAGCAGAGATCAGCCGTGAACGACAGGCAGAGTTTAGTTGCAGCCACGGACGGCGAGAGAGATCAGCCGTGAACGACAAGCAGAGAGTTTGCGCCGTGGACGGCGAGAGAGATCAGCCGTGAACGACAAGCAGAGATCAGCGCCCAGTGTTGAAACCAAACCACACCCCGAAATGCAAATTTCTAGAGAGCAGGCAACTCGAAGCCTTAAAGCTGCCTGGTAGAAGCATGGTGCCACGGTCCACAGAACGGGTCGGGAGGTAGGAATAATCTTGTGTAACGAGCAATTAGATATAAAAAGTTGTTACCTTTTTCTTCAATATTTTGACCTTGTGAGTTTTTATTTTTTCTTGTGTTATCACCCCCGTTGGACTCAGCTTGCATAAGGCCCAATCCCTGTTTGATCCCGTCTGTCTAAGATCTAATCACAACGTAGGTAGGCAGACCGGAGATCAGTGCAGTTACCCTGGTAACCAGGCGTTGGAAGCGGGTTGGGAACGACGAGGCTGGTATTCATCTAACCAAAGGGTTAGAACGTCACACTTGGAGCAGCGAGGAGCGAACAGCTTGCGTCGCGAACGGGATCGAACGACACAGTCGACGCTGCGACCAGGGGGGACGACGTCACACACTGAAGCAGACGTTAAACTTATCTCTTCTTTCTTTCTTTTACTGAACCCAGTGTCTCTGATATGTCTTTTCATTCTTTTCTCGAGATCAAAACGGATTGTCCGAAATGAATCTAACGAACTAGATTGGAATTCGAACTCCGCTTGCATATTCTCGTTTCGAGCCGCTAGCCATTAAACATCAGAAACCAATAATCAATAAATGAGATATTATAGATTCAAGACAAAACACACAAAATAAATGTCTACTATGTTTGATCATGAGCCGTTCTAGGCTTTGTATAGTGGATTTAGGTTCGGGAGAAAATAAAAATAAAAACTGTCCAGCATTTAGATATTTTTATTGTGCTGTTCCTCGATCTAAGCTTTCGGGTCACACGAGGCATCATCAGAGATGTTTACCATCAAAGATGACATCAGGTTATGTTTACATGGAAGGTTGCTTACATAGAAGTTATTAATGCTAGAGAAGAAACTATTAACATAAAACCTGCGGTTGCAACTTGCAATTTCTTCTTAGCTGTCAATCTAGTATTATTAAATTCGTGAATCCGCGGTGGCAAATTGGAAAGCTCATCAGAACAATTACCATGGAAATATGTATAGAAAAGGCAGAGGGAAGGTACGTTAGGGTGATGGGAGAGTGGCTGAAGCCGAAATGACAGATCTGGACTGATAATGTAGCAGATTTTTCTTTGTATTTTATGAAGAATCTCTAAACATATACCAGGAAAAACATTTGATATTAACATATATGATCATATTTACATATGAACAACGAAAACAACACCTCGCACAAAAATCAAAACGACACATATCCCATATATAATATGAAAATACTATAGCACATAATATAAAAGCATTTACAATTATTAGAAGCTTTAAAAATAACAGCTAAGTCTCAATAAAATTTCATTCTGTTTACGAACAAACATTCTAAATATATTTTACTACTACTAATAATAATAATGAAAAGAAACAGACGACATCACAAAATTCACGGGAACAATGGCGAAAATTTAAAAAAAAACCTTGACATGAAACCCGTCGATGCGTGGAAACACGTCCCCTCCTTGCCAAAACCACTAAAAAACAAGAACGCTTTTCTATAGACACAATTCTATCAACCAACAAGAATTTACTCGGTGAATGGTTTTGAAAAACTCACCGGAAACAAAAAAGAAAAAAATAAATAAGCAAGTCGGAAGCAGAGAAAAATTAAAAAAAAAAAAGAAAAAACTTTCCTTGGTCTAAAAACAAAACTATAAATGAAAACTTTCTGTCTAGTCAATCGTGGTTTTCTCGAGGAAATTATGATATATATATATATATATATATATATATATATGTGTGTGTGTGTGTGTGTGTGTGTGTGTGTGTGTTAATAAATATACATATTATCTTTCACTGACAGCAGGAGTTTCATGCACAACACAATCTTCAGGATAAGTATGTAATTTAAATTTTAAGAAAAATACCTGGGTATCGTAATGTTAGCGCAGTCATATACGGGTATTGCACAGTTTTTTATCAGTAATATATATATATATATATATATATATATATATATATATATATATATATATATATATATTCCTTGTATTTTGGCAGCATGTTTCATTAAGACATGTCTCAATTTAGACAAGTTTTGTTTACTTATTTTTAATAGGATCCTCTCGTAGTTAAGGACAAGTCTCTTATTATCCTTATTAAAGGAAAAAAGGAAATTACCATATTGATGCATATTCATTTTATTCCGAGTACTTTCGACATTAACACAATGTCGTCATCAGTGTCTTGTTTTTTCTAAGACAAAAATTGTTGTATTCATCATTTTGCTAAGGCGAAATTGTTGTGTTCATCTGAAAATTCCATTTTGATGTGTGAAGTGAAAAACGCTAAGGGTATGTACTGTAGAATTTTTACATTTTATCATGTAAACCACAAGGGAGATAACTAAGTTATTTAGATAATAATAATAATAATAATAATAAAGTAAACAAGTAGAAGTAAGTGCATCATGAGAAAAATTAAATAAAACTGACGTTGATATGTTGATGTCCTTACAGATCGAAACGTTGACATGAGAATTTTTAAAAATTGGAACATTTATATGTTGTTGTTTTTTTTAAATTACATCAAAAAATATAAATACTTCATCCCTTAGGTCGACATAAAATGTGATGGGAAAGTTATATATTGAAATGAAAAGTGGTTTGATATAAAAATAAACAAACCAGCCTGAAAAAAACAAAAGGTGATATTGTAGTAGCAAGGTGAAGTTTTTATATCATTTTTTAAAAAGAAATATTCTTATAATTTCTTCGCTTGGAGTAGTCACTTTCTAAATAGATTTGGTCTGTAATAGATTTGCGTAAATGAAGATTTTTATATATATATATATATATATATATATATATATATATATATATATATATATATATATATATAAAGTGGGCATTGAAGTCAGAGGCGACAGTCTGTTTTATATTTAAACGCAGTCGTCAGGGATGACGATTGCGTCTAAGCATGAAACAGACTGAATGTTGACTTCAATGTCCACTTTTATATTTACATACTCTCTATTGAGAACTTTAACCCATAAATATAGTATACCTTAAAACTATATTTTATCATATTCATATATATTATATATATGCATATATGTGTGTGTGTGTGTGTGTGTGTGTGTGTGTGTGTGTGTGTGTGTCCGCCATCAGCTTAAGTGACCAAGTTTACATACTAAGTAACTTGCGTTGTTTTAACCGATGTCACTCTTCCATGCTTGGTCCCTGTTGATAACAAAGATATTGAATCCTGATTTTTGAGTCAAATTCCAGCCAGATTTGACCTTGTGCCTAACTAAATTGAGCTCATTCGATGCCCATATAGATAATTTTGTGTCTTTTTTTATTTTTGTTGATGTTGTTGTTGTTATTCACTCTTTTTCGCACTTTGTCACTCTCCTGACTCCCTCTTTCCGTTTGTTTCTTCTCCGTCCGTCCGTCGCTCCGTCCGGTTCTCTTTCCTCCCCTCCTCCTCCCCCTCCTCCTCCCCCTCCTCCTCCTCCAGCAATCGCTTCGCATTGCACAACAGAAAAGCCAGTCACAAAATATCGGTCGCTGCGCCCCGGCTTATTCTCCATCCCCCATCCCAACCTAAACCAACTCCGCCGTCCCCACCCTGAGCTGGCCGAGCCATCAATTACCCTGCACCACCCACCCATGCTTCCTCACCAATCGCACCAGTTGTGCCAGGCGCGTATAACGTCTGCAGTCTGTCCTAGCTGCAGTCGCAGTGCTTACATTTTGCAAGTCGGATGCAAGTTTCTATGGAATTATATTTGTTGCTGAAATAGCCGAGTGGTCAGGCAGCGTAATTCGCGGGGGCGGTGATACAGTGGGTAGGGTCGTAGGTCTGTAGGGTGAGTTCATTTATTTAGTTTTATTATTATTTTCATACTGTTTCTATGAAAGACTCGGGCAAACGTCATTTTTTCTTATTTCAAGCAAGTTCTCCAGAAAATTCAACTGATCCCCCCCCACCCAAGAACTGATACATTATGGAGACAACTATTGACATGATATTCCCCCAAGATTAACCTCTTCAAGTCAAGGTTCAATCATTATCTTTTTTTATACTATTTTATACTATTCTTTAAAGAATACAAAGCCCAAGAGCCTATCAAGTTAGAGGGTTACTGAAAAAATTAAGATCGAAGTGATCAGGGAAGAATAATTTCAGGGGTCCGTTCCACAAAGAAAAATCTGGGACAAAATCTATTTCAGTGGAATTACCTTCTTACCTATCTGTCTATATCTCTTAGATGAGGTATTATGATTTATTTACATTATTCGGATTGTTATCCTTATCTTCATTGCTATATTCACAACGTTTCGGCCATTGTACGCTCCGGCATTCTTCAGGTAAATACTTTCTTACCAATAGAATACGGAGGGAATGTCGACCCTGTGAACGTGGCATAATAGATGCTAGCTGCCAAGGTCTGGAATTGTGGAACCCAGGAATGTATCCCGTCTGAGCATCTGCCATAAAAATAGCAATCAAGAGGGGACAGACTGTCTAAAAATGCAAAATATTTATCCCCCATCTTCTTCTCTTCTTAACAGCTCCTCTTTCATTATAAATCAAGCACAGCATTCATAACAATTTTAACGGCAACCTTCTAACTTGAGTGACTCTCGTGTATTATATTGCGTGAACTTTAGTATATGTTGTAACTTAGGGAAGGTTAATGAATAGAATAATCAAACGAAGGATGGTAATGAATGATAATACTTAGGACAAGAACAACACATATAAGATTCGCCAGCGGCGCGTAGAAGTAGTCAACTGCTAGAAGTGAGTCAAGTGAATTCCACGATGAATCTCCAACTGCAGTATAACTACCAACAACCCCACGTACTCAGATGTGGCACAAGGTCGAATTTAATGTGGGGTATCCGAGCCCGTAGGCTCGGCTAAAATTTCCGCGTCCCCGTAAAAAACGGGTTCGGGTAGCTGCTTCCCGAGACGAGACTCTGCCCTTCCGCATAACCTCTTCTGGGGATCCTCTCTGCCCGGAAGTAGAGAGTTTGACCAGCAAAACTGGAAACGTATCTTCAACTGAAGACCAATATACAGTATTTAATACTGTATTTATGTGAATGGGGACATAACCATTAATCGATATTGGAACGATAATACAATAGGAAGCTTTCAAATGGTTTGCATAAATATAGACAAGTAACTGACTTAAAAAATAAAAGAAATCAATTTGCACTTTCAAATTCGCGTCTTTCGTCTATTCTTAGTCATAAAACTAAATCTATTCATTTTAAAAGCAGGTACCTCCAATCGTGATACCGATTAGTTGTTACTATGTAGTGGGGTGTGGGTAGGGATTGATAAATGCTTTGGAAGCAGAAGATAAATAAAACGTGGCAGCATAAGACTAAAATTCACCAATTTCCAGCCAAATATCAAAGCCTTTGTCACTACTCATCAAAAAACACCTTCTCATTAATGATGTTAAACAATTCAATACAACGGTATATTAATTTTATTATTACCTATATATATATATATATATACATATATATATATTATTCTCATTATTATCCTTAATTATTATTATTATCCTTCAAGCGGTTACAAACAGACAAATGTCGTACTCGAGTGGAAGGAACAGCAACACGCTCGTAAATGAAGGAAAGAGAGGTTTCTTGTAAAAGAGAATACACTACTGAAAGACAGGGACTCAGGTAGAAGGCTAGTAATTCCCGAAGCAAGGATATTTACCTTACGCCCCCCTCCCCCGTGTGGCAGGATGTGGCACAAGGCCGTTGTTTAATGCGGGGCAAAACCGTAGGCTCGCGCAAAATTTCCCCGTCGACCCCGTAAAAACGTGATCGGGTAGCTGTCTACCACCTCAGAGGAGAGACTGTCTTTCGGCATAGCCTCGCCTGAGTTCCACCCTGCACGAAGGCAGAGAGAGTTCTAACAGTACACCTGGAGACGAATCAAAAATATTTACCATACCTCCCCGCGAGGCAGGATGTGGCACAAGGCCGTTTTTAATGCGGAGAAAAACCAAGCCCATAGGCTCGGGCAAAATTTCTCCATAAACTCCGAAAAAAAACTGAGTCGGGTAGCTATCTACCACCACAGACGAGACTGCCCTTCGGCATAGCACCGTCTGGGTTCCTCTCTGCCTTCGGGCAGAGAGTTCGACCAGCACAGCCGCAGACGAATCTCGAACTAATTGCCGACGCAAGGTTATTCACTTCACCTCCATGCGAAGCAGGATGTGGCACAAGGCCGTTTTTAATGCGGGGTTAAAACCAAGCCCGTGGGCTGGGGAAAAAATTTCCGTAGACCCCGTAAAAAACGGCGTCGGATATCCGAAGACAGAGAGTTCGACCAGCACAGCTGGAGACGAATCTCTAATTGACGAAGCAAGGTTTAAACATTTCACCTCCCTGCGAGGCAGGATGTGGAACAAGGCCGTTTTTAATGCGTGGTTCACCGTAGACCCCATAAAAACGAGGTCGGGTAGCTGTCTACCTCCCTAGACGAGACTGCCCTTCGGCATAGCCTCGTCTTGCTTCCTCCCTGCCCGAAGGCAGAGATTTCGACTAGCTTAGCTGGAGACGAATCTTCAACTAATTGCCGAAGCAAGGATATTTGCCAACCGCACCCCGCGGTCAAATGTGACAAAAGGCCGAATTTAACGTGGGGTATCCGAGCCTGTATCGAAATGCCTAAAAATAAATGAGGCAATGATGGTCTGAATGTCCCACATTCTAACAACCTCAATCCGAAGATCGGTGTATTATTTGATTTTGTTATTTTCATTAACTTTCATATTATGGTCACCCGGAATATAGACAGCGATGAAAAGGCATTTTTTGTTCCGCTGACAACAGTATTATTATTATTTCATTTCCTTTGATTTCTGGTGTGCACACATTTCTTTCCGGGTTCCGCCTAGAGACTTAAGGTTAGAAATGGCAATTAAAAAAAAACATATTTACATGGATAAAGCCCATCGTATGGTGTAGGCTGTGATCGTGAGAACAATTTTTTGTATTTCTTTAAGGCAGATTTTCAAGTTCAGATCAGTGGTGCCGGATTTTATATTCAGTGGGTGCCAATACCGTGCAACTTGATACAAGATGGTCAATTGTTTCATTATGAAATGACAGTTTTTGAAATGTTCATTCTTCTTCTTGCACTTCATTTATTATTATTATTAATATTATTATTATTATTATTTCCTTTGAATTGTGATGTGTACACATTTATTTCCAGGTCTCGCCCAGAGACCTAAAATTAGAAATGGCATCATGACATTTTCCACTGCAAGAAAAAAAAAGTATTGCTGTGCTCGTGAGAACATTTTTTTCTATTTCTTTAAGTCATGGGATTCCAGGAATCCTTTCAATTAGACTACAGGAATCTTTTCCAACCAATCCGAGGGCTCCAACTACAACAGTGATTGTTGATGTCCCCATGTGCCACATTTTTGAGATTTCGATTTTAATGTCTTTGTATTTTGGTAGCTTTTTGAAGATCTTCAAAGATACATTGCAGTCCGCAGGAACTGGCATATCAATAATGGGGCACTTTGTTTTTGTTTTTGCGTTCTTTATTATTATTATTATTATTATTATTATTATTATTATATTCATTAAACAAAATGTATGACATATCTCTTCCAATAGTTTTCGACCGTTAAAAAAAGATAGCGATTTAAGAAAAGAAAAATAAAAGAAAAAATACAGTATTTCACAACATTAAACAATATTTCAACCGAATGTTTGTCTTCTTGAAGAAAAAATATTCAGGATCTACTGACATTTCGAACTTTAAAACGCATAAGGATGGTTGCATAAGAAAATTACAAACAACCCGTGCCAGGAGGGGTGAACAGAATGACAGGAGAGTTCCATAAGATTTATACTAAGCTATTTGATTAATTCCTCTGACGGAAAATTCCAAGATGAACAAGATCGCCATCTTATTCACGTTGTTGGCGTTTCATTCGTTTTGACGCGTTCAGTAACAGGACAGTTGTTTTGTTTTTTTTTTTTTGTTTTTCATTACATGACAAGCAAACTTTTGTACAAAGACTTATAACTTTTTGTAGATTTATATTTTTATACTTTGGAAAAAATATAACTTAAAGAAGACAGACATTCTGTTGAAATATTGTTTAACATTGTCAAACATTGTTTTTTCTTTTTCTTTTCTTGGGTCGCGCTCCTCTCTTAACTATTATTATTATTATCGATTTGCTGTTTGATACAATCATTAACTAAGTTAATGATTTTTTTTTCTTAAGAAGTTAACTTAAAGAGTTTTTCTAAGCATGTGTGAAATATGCAATCTTTTGTATTTAAGATGTAGATTATTTCCGAGAATGGTTCTTACTGTGAGCATCAGCATTCTTCTTGATCATTAAATTTTCTATTCACTTGTGACAGATTCAACAATATTTATTCATCAGTCATCTCCCTTAACACTTTCGCTGCCATCTTTTATACTTATTTTTTCCACATTTTCACCTTATATAAATTTGTCACTGGGATCTGATTGAACAGAAACAACTACTTCCAGATCTTTGTTCACAATGATCAAATCTATTTTCCTGGTCTGGATTGAGTAATATGTTAGATTTTGGGGTGTTTTTTTTTTTCCAAGTTTTCCCATTTTTTTTTCAAACTTATTACTGGGGTCTTGTTGACTGCCCGACTGATCTTTTTTTTTTTTTTTGTTCACGATTGCCAAATCTAATCACCTAATGAAGATGAGGTGATAAGTTTGAATTTTCAAAAATCTCACAGAATGTTATATTTTCTATTACTTTGTGGCAGTTCCTATAATATTTATTTGTCATCCATTTTTTTAACTCATTCACAACCAACAAGCATCCTTCAAACGTATTTTTTCTACTGTTCTTCATCCAGGCAATACGTCCATCTCATTGGTTCTAAAATAATAATAATTATTATTATGTTCCCATCTTCTGCACTTTTTCTTTTTTTTAACTCGACAATTTGCATTATGGGTGTTCGCCATCAAACTGTACAAAATCATATGACACCTTTCGCGCCAAACAACGCATATTTCTGAAGCGATTGAATACGAGGCTTTAATTTGATTTTCTTAAACCAGTTCTTTAAGTTCGGTGATTATAGACCCCCAACGACTTAAAGATATCTGGGCAATAGAGGCCTGAACATCTCATCCCCTGGCAATCTCAATCCTGAGGTCAGAGTACTTTGTAAGCGTTTCCTTTTTTTTTCACCATGATATTATGGTCTTTAGGAACAGCCATATCAAGTCTGGTTTCGTGGCCTCGAACGTTGAAATCTCATAAGATCTTGACTTGGTCGTCTTCGATCATCTTCTCTGGCTTGTGACGATAACATTCCTGTTCGACTTCAAGTTCATACTTCCACCGTAAGTACCAATGTAAATGAAAATCTTAGACAAAATAGAAAGAATCCGGTAGACAACATTAAAATAACCCAAAATGTTACGACTGGACATATTTCACGAACTATGTGCCGTATATACTCGCATATCATACGACTTTTGACGACCTAATTTTGAATCTAATTTTAAGAGGGTCCCATCATACACGAGATATAAAATTAATGTATTGCTGGCCCTGGCTATGCTGTTGACCAAACTATATATCTATTTACTGTAGTCAAATTAGCTTCAAACTTAGGTCTTCAAGTGTCGCATGTTACGTGAGTCTATACAGTAATTCATGCCAGGAAATTCTAGATTTTCTGAATCTGGAAGAACATAAAATAGAAATATTTGTGAAAATTTGACAGTTGCCTTAATTTAATTCTCTGATAAATCTTAATTTTTAAGTTAATAAATGAACACCTTGTGAGTTTCACGTCTTTTTAAAGTAGAAATTCCCCTATCATCATTAAATATTTCATCTTAACAATTTTAACAAAATACTGCATAAAAATGGATGCAGGTCATTATTAAAAGAAGTAAGAGGGTACAAATGAAAAGATTTAAAATTGACCTGTTCTCCATTTTACTGAAGCAGACATTAAACACATGACAGTGTCATATTTTTTTCTCCTCGCAGTCAAACAGGAATGATTTATTGTTTATCCGAGGTTATGGCAAAGTGTAATCTACGTGCTAAATGACAAACTAAAAAACGAGCAATATATCATATTACGAGGCAAAGTTAAAAATTATCCACACTTTTCTTTAAAGATATGCCATGGCGAAAGTTCGGATAACATTTGACTTAAATTCGCGTGTCATGATAAGGAAACTTTGTTTTAAATGAATCTGATCTGTGACGTTCCCGGATATGTAATGGGCTCAGCCCAGATAATAGCAAAATAGGATTTGGCTAGTGTTTCACCATAACGTTCCAGTAGTCAGGTGCATTAACAAGTTGACCTGGAATATATCTTCCTAACAACCAAGTCGGTTGGCTGATTTTTGTTAGCGCTTCATCGACCTCTATGCTGAAATCTAAATATTTGGAAGACATTTTTTATGTGCCCCACATAATATATTTTCAGCACAACTGCATGCCTTCAACTACAGATAAAATGTATTGTTGGTCATTTTGCTTTAAATAAGTGTGTTTGGTAATTATACTATAAATAGGTATATTTGGTTGCTTGAATTTGTTTAACGGCATATCAACTTCTATAAGTTATTTAACGCCGAAATTTAAATATCCCCTATGCAGTTTTATGCTTTCAACTACAGATACCTTGTACATAATTTTATACCCTCAGGTAAAGGTATATATATATATATATATATATAGTTTTTAAATCATAAAATGTATTCTTATTAATTTTACTATAAAAATGTATCTTTATATTTTTAGTTTTGCATTAGTTGCCATTTTGCTATAAAAGTGTATTGTTGCTAATTTTATCATGAAAATGAAGTCGATTTTTGTTCACTATTTTCCTTTAGCTGGAATCACCCCGGACCTGGGAACAATAGAAGTGGTTTCACGATCCTGAAAATTTCTAATCTCCCGATCCGTGACCTTGCTGCTGGATGTAGTTTATCGTCATACCGAGGGCACTAACAACTAGTTACAGATTAAGGTACTCACACTATGTCAGTGGATGCCTCCAACATGTGAACAGTTGGTCTGCCCCGCTGTGCTTAGTATGTGCATACGTGGGACAGCCGGATGGCAGAAGAATATATAAGCACTCCACAGACGAAGGAAAAATCAGTGTTTTTTCAGATGTTCGTAAGAAAAAAAAAACGCCTCGTTCGGGAAATAAAAAAACAAATCCAGACAACCAGTCATTAATTTTACGTCTGAGAGGTTTAGTCTTGATCCCTTATTAGACTTGACAACGATAATTTTATGCTCTTCGACGCGAGTGCTTGGTATTCAATGCAGACAAGCCAACTATATTAGCAGGATTGGCAAAATACGGTCTTTCTCTCTGGATTTGTCGTTAAAACAGTTAATAATGAAATCAAAGTAGAAAATATTTGAAATTCTGAAGATTAATCTCAGTTCCAAAGGAGAAGTTATTATTAACACACCCACGTTTAAAGATTTTCGTTGAATAGAAGTATTATGTTTCCAGTGCACGACTGGGGGTGTGGGAGAGCTGCAGAGACGGCTAATGGCCAGATGGGATGAGTCTCCAAATGAACTCAACGGCTTAGGGTACGTACCGACTGAGAAACCAGCTATCACTTTCGCACAAATGACCTTTCGGGAGTATAAATGCGTTCCTTCTGCTTATGACTGTTAATTAAGTAGCAAGCGATAATGTGATTAGGACTCAAGCGTTTATTGTGAGTGAAAGAGAATGAGGTGACTTTAGCGACAAGAAAAGACAATAAATGAACCAAAGAATCGAGAAAGACAGAAGATGACGATTAGCATTGCAATGAAAGTTTTGAAGATTGTACGTGACAGGTAAGCGAGAAATCGGAAGAGAGTTCCACAGGCGAGATGTGCGAGAAAAGAGATTTAAAATAAAACATACTAGCTAGTTCAACAGTAAAACAGCGAGACCTAGCTGCCAATCTAGTAGCACGCTTGAATTCATACAGTTGCGAAACCAAGTAAAAGAGCTCATCAGAATAACTGCCATGAAAATATTTATGGAAAATACTTTTTTTTAAGCGTTTCACCCCAAGCAAGGCGGGAAGCTACTAGGAGGCAAAGGGTTACAGAAAATTTGGAGCAAGATCAGATAGGAGTGATAGAAGAAAGAATGAGGAGAAGGGTAGTGGATAGATCAAGGCAATTGTAGATGTCGATTGACATTACATTTGAATAGCTGGAGATTATAGCTCACAGGGAAACTGGAATAGGGAAGGGAGTTCCACAGGTGAGAGGTGCGAGACATGAAGCTATTTGAGTAGAAGAGACGGCTACATTTAGGAGTTTCGACAGTGAAGGGGTGAGAGCAAGATGCCAGCCTCGTAGGGCGTTTGAACTCATGAAATCTGGGAACCAGCGAATGCAGCTCCTCGGAGCAATTGCCATGAAAGTATTTGTAAAACAGACAGAGAGTCTGTAAGTCAGGGTATTGGATATAATTCTTGTGAACAGTACAAATGTGTAAAATAGTGGGGTCTCCGACCGATAGAATGATGAAAAAAAAAGAAATTTGCAACGAACTTGCTCGAGAGATGCAAATAATTCGAGATATATATGAAGCAAGCGTGTACAAAATCGCTGGTAGCAGTAAAGACGACTGTAAAAAATTTGATACTGAGATTCGGATGTCAAAGAAATATATTTTTTAGCCTGAAAAAAAAATGTATATTTCTTGTACTTAAAAAATAGAAAACTGCTGGTGTATCAAAATTACAAGAACTCCAACAGAGAGTGATTTTTATGCTCTGATGAAAATAAGTGATTTTCCCTGCTATTGACTTTTAATTTCTCATTCACAAACTAAAAGAGCGTTTCAAATTAGCTATAACACAGCTTGTCTGCTTTATTCAAACCCTGGTTTTCCAGTTGGGATAATGAAAAAGAAATATTAAGCTTGAATTTGACACCAAGATCTGAACCCTTATTGGACTGGCGAATAAGCATTCTAAAAGCTAAATAAGGTTCCAGAAAGGACCAGGTGTAGCATGCAAAGTTTTACAATTTAATACCTGAAATGACTCCAGCATCTCATATACTTGTATCCTAGCACGTCCGAGTGTATTCCAACTTCGGCTTTTTTGAGATACAGACTTGATGAATCCTTCGGAGCAACCGATCAATATTGGTAAAACATTGGTAACAAGGCCATTGAAACGTTAGTCTTATTTAAAAAAATGGTTTTCCTTGAAGAAATATATCTCCAGAAGTGGCCGAGTTGAAGCAAAAGTTGATTACCTTTTGGAAACTGTTACCTTCAAATGACCTAGCTTGTGAATCTATAAGGGTGGGCTAAAAGCTTCATCGGCTAACTATGAGGGCGTGTCGCTAGAGCTTTAAAGTCTTGCCTAAGTTAATTTCAACTCTTCTTATAAATACCCCCCCCCGTATTTACTTTCTGAGACAATGATACGATAGCAGTTTGGTTTGGTTTGGTTTGGTTTGGTTTATTTTGTTTTACGGCATATCAACCTCAATGGGTTATTTAATGCTGATAAAAAATATTATTGCTGGTAATATATTATTTTGTCCAAAATATGTTTCTGGTAATATATTCCCTTCAAAATTGTATTGCTGGTAATAATTTTTTTCTAAAAATGTATTGCTGGTAATAGTTAACTATTTGCCTATATCTGGGACCCTAACAGGTGCTACCATACCGTGTCAGGATGGACCTGGGAACACCAGCAATTAAGAGGTGGTTCCACGCTCCTCAAAACGTCCTGATCAGAGGCCTTGCTACTGGGCGTAGTTTAACGTCTTACCCAGGACGCGATGTCATAGCAGGAAGCATTCTTAACCTCATCTCCCGGAATAATTTTCAGTAATGTAGTCACCTGCTCCTGGATATCTTGAATGAATCTTACCAAATCTTTGTGGGCAATTTTTCGTTTTAGAAATAGACAAAAACTCCGGCGGCTGGAGAATTCTGTATAGTAGATTTTTGGAACTGATATATTTTTCGGCTGAAACTCGGAAACCCCTAATGTATCACGAGCTAGAATTCGAGGCTTTACTTTTGAACATATTGTCGCGACCCTTTCAAATAAAAATTTGGGTTTGTCCATTGTGCTTTAGTAGACTCTCCACTTCTTGCATCTTTTTGCACATCGCCACTCAAAGAAAACGATTTCTTCATAGCACATGGCCCCGATAAGCCAATTTTCAATAAGGATATCGTTTCAATCGCACTTTTACCAATTTTTACACACATCTTGATGTTAATCCGTTGCTACGAATGATTCATTCGATCTGAGTATCAAAACATCCGAAGCAGGGACACGTCACGACATGCTCGAGTAGAAATACCTGTTTGACTCATTACCCCACCGACACGCAGAAGAATTAAATTGTCGCACATAGCAAATGTGAGGAGGATCAACTAATATACTACTTGCTTTGTTTTTCTTTTCGTTTTTTTTTTTCGTTTTTTTTTTCGTTTTTTTTTCTTTTAACAAGAAGATTGCGTTCGAAGAGAATCGCATGACTGAGTGTTAAAGTCCTGTGATGTTCTAACGAGACAACGGAACAGAATATACTTATTAAAAAAATGTTATTTCATTGTTCCTTTTATGGGAAAAGTTAAAGATTTCCAATTATCATTGTCATAAAATCATTAACCCGATTCCTAATTTCAGACAATTACAATCGCCAGAAGAAGAGCGGACGAAAATTCTCAAGTGTAAAACAGCAATATTTTTATTCAGACATTGAATAAAGACCATTAAGGTCGAACAGAATCACATGACTGAGTTAACTTCTTGCGTTTTTGTTAAAGTAACAAAGAAATAGATTGAAAAATATCGTCTATTCTTATCAAGACAATGAGATTTCGTTATTCCGCTAATGTGAGAAGTTAAATAGATTACTAAGCGATTTCGAAAGAAAACAAGTGCAATCCGAGAGCGAATATTCTCCTGTTTAGAACAGCATGCACGTTTATTTATATTAAAATTTTGAAACCAGATCTCTACAAGAATTAAAATAATAACTCTTAGTGCCGAATACATTCACTTGAATAGTGTTAAGAAATGCAGTCGGTTAATAAATTCAATGAGACGGAAGTCTTTAAACGAGAAAAGCATAATAGTCTAACGGAACCGCAGGACTGGGTGTTAAGGTCTAGTAATCGCGAATGACATTTAAAGAGATTAGACTATTATTAAGAAAAATATAATCCCGTTGAACCCTTTTAGGGGAGCAGTTAGCGCGTTTAAATTAACTTCCATAAAATGTTTAATTGACTTCTAAATAAGACAAGATACAACGCGAGGAAGATTACTGGGCAAATATTCTGAAGTGTGAAACGTCATGCAAGCTTCGTTTTTAATTCAGATTTCGGAAGCAGATTATTGCAAGAAATAAAAGAATGCCTATGAACGCCAATTATATTCAGATGATAATTAATCATTTCTCAGTTAATTCCATAAGATTAAAGTCTTTAGGAGAATATGGTGATCTTACTTCATTTATATCTCATTGTGTCAAGTGAGTGAGTTGGCAGCGCCCATCTCCTCTCCATATATCCTGTCAGATATAGTACAGGCTGACATGGACAGTAGCAGAGAGATTTCTGATCTAACTTCGCTCTTTTCTTTGACAATTGTGACATTCTAATTCCGAGACCTTTATCAAGTGAGTAGGCAGACTGAAGCTGAGAGATAGACTCCTGTCTTTCCAAATGATATTAGCACACAAAATGAACGCACACAAAAACTGAAAGGACATTCAACAATCAAAATGTGTGAATGAATGTCTGTTTCTTGTTTCGAGCTGAAAATATTTCTATTGACGATGAAAGATGACGACAGATTTGACAAAGATGATTTTCATTGCGATTCCAGTCTTTGATGTAGACACAATCTTTAAAAAAAAAAAAAATGAACGACTCAACGACGGGCAACAAACAACGCCAATTGCGCAACAGGCGATACTATAAAAAGATCAATCTTATTTTTAACTCAGGCTTGATTATCGATTATTCGCCATATCGATCGACTTTTAATATGCAGCCAGCTGTTTTGATAAATTATTTTATTTCTCTTTTGGCAGGCTTTAATTCTGAGACGAGGCTGTTAAACCAGATCTTATTTATCAACCAGAAGGTGAATTTTAAAACAATTTGATTATATTAAAACTCACTTGACTTACAAATGAGATAAGTTTCGTTTACAGCTCTTACATTGGTATATATAATATCTGTCAGGTGTCGTAGTTTCGTTTGTGTGAAAAATAGAAATTGTCATATTGCCAAATTGTAAATCTTTATACGATTAAATATTGATATCATTTCTTCATTCTAGTTTTAGAATCTGTTTTCGAAAGGGAAGATTATTGTACTCATTGTTATTGTTGTTATCATAACGTTTCGGACGTTGTACGCTCTGGCCTTCATCAGGGGTATGTCGATCCGGGCAATCCACAGTGAATTTTAAACTGAACCCTTAAGTTAATCTACGGGTGTGTTCCACCACCAATTTCTAGTGATACTTTCTCTTTTTTAATCTAATTATTTCAAGCAAGGCAGTAAAGTCACTAAGACTCAGGGGGGTTACTGAGTGTGGAAGAATAGAAACAAGAAAGAAGCGAGAACAATAGAAAAGTAATCAAGTTGACAGTGGATAACGATTGACATTGCAATTAAATTTTTAAAAAACACAGTTAACTGGAGTCCGAGAAGAATTCCACAAGTGAGAAGTACGAGAAAAGAAACTATTAGCATAGAAATTACGGTTACATCTCTTGCCAATTCAACTGTAAGATGTTGAAACATAGAAATCTAGTGCTGCGCTTAAATTCATAAAGTCAAGGGACCATAGTGAAGAGTTTATTCGAACAGTTACAATAAAACGGCAGCTTTACGGCATTTGTAAAATGACTGAAGCCGAGATACCAGATCAGGACCAATAATATTGCTGATTCTTCTTTGGATTTTATCAAGAATCTCTAAATATATAGCAGGAGCAGCGGACCATATGTGGCAGCAATAATCAAAACGTGGACGAATGGTAGACTCACAGATATGCAAGATAGATTCTTGAGAAAAAAATTGTCTAGCACGACATAGTAAATCAATATTTTTAATAGGAATATGTTGGTCCGGTTAAAGCACACTGAATTTGGAACTGAACTCTTACAACGGGTGAAGATTGTTCTGGTTCCATTAAATATTTCTAGGGATATCTCATCTTTTTTTACATTTTTTTCTTCATACTGATCAGTTATTCCTCTGCCTGTTTCCACTGAGTCCAACTACAAACACCTCTGTCCAATGATTGAAGACAATTATAATTTCTATAGCAATTTTTTAGATGAGAGTTCCATTCTTTAGTTCCACTAGTTCAGACCTTTATAACTAGGACCATGACATGCCAATTCCACAAAGTTGAATGAAACACTAGAATCTTAATCTCTTAATCTTACTGCCATATCTGGATTGGAGCTGGAGAGTTTTCAGGCCAATCTATAGTAATTTGATTGGCTCAATGGTAAGGCTTGCCACTATGTTCATACAGCGTTACAGACTTTCGTACACTTCCTTGGAGTAATGTCCATCGCAGACAATGGCCATCACGTTTCAGCCTTGATAGAGACATTCTGCCACGCTTCTTTATAATTCAGATTAGACCAAAACAAATCTATTGCTGCTATATGTGGGTTGAAACGGCTCCATCCGCATTTTCCAGCTTTGATAAAATTTTAAATCTTTTATGGCCTTGTGGAGGATAACATTTTCCATTCTACAGCTTCTTTCCCCAGAGACACAACCTCATAAGATATTCGCTAGTTTATCGCTATTTCTGCGGCAGATGTTCAAATGAGTTCCAGTCTTTAGTTCTATCAGTTCAAACTTTTATATCTTGTAGACACCATGATACATCCACGGAGTCGAATCATCTTCATTTTCTCAGTATTCCAATTATAAGGAAGAAGTTCCATTCGTACAGATTCTTCCTTTGTGCAACATACTCCCGTGTGGATGCTTTCCTGGACATTAGAGTTTTAACCTCTTCCCGTCAAGGATCAACTTTTATCACTTTATTTAGTAAGACTCTACCTTGAATGGATCCAACTAATCATTAATGTTTCTGCTACTGTGTTTCCTTTTGCTGTCTTTTACTTGTTTACGACACACAGTCTTTCAACTTATGTGTGTATCCGCAGAGGATTCAAATATATTTTCGACTGACCCATTTTCTACCAAGTCTCTTATCCATAGTTTTCATATTGAAAGAGATCAACAGTCGCACATAACGCTATATTTCACTAGCTGTTGCATCTATAAAAGAAATGAAGTGTGAAAAATACCCGCACCTGTTAAATTGGAAAAAAAAGAAGGAATTGATAATATTAAACAAAAAAAAAAGAAAAGAAACGTTAAAACCTACAAGCAACGGATGTGCGGCTCCCCATTGCGTTAGAGTTTGTAGGACAGAGAAAAAAAAAGAATTGATTTTAAATAGATTAATGAAGACAATATCAGGCAGAAATAAATCAAAAACTGTAAAAGTGGTCCGTTGCATTTGAGAAGGCTACCTGATTTATACATAGAACGTTTTTGTATAGATTAACAAAATTCCATTTTTTTTGGGGGGGGGATGATATTGAAATAAAATGCCCGTTTTTCTGCAAAATAATTTTTAGTCATTATTTTTTCTTTTTTTTTTTCTTTTTTTTTCTTGGATAAAAAATACTAGAGGGTGTGTTCTCGCTCCTGCGTGGGTGTATAAGTTATGATGACTTAGCCTAGCCAAGGACAAAAAAGCAGCAATTCTTACTGGCTAGCAATATTTAGAGTGGGCGCTTATCTAACTTGAAAAATAATTTTAAAAATCTAAGGTGTGAATCTTCTACGTTCTGTGTCCTGGCTCTCCACAATTTCCTGTCCTTTGTAGCTCTTAATAACTTTTGTCTTTTTGCCATCTCCCCGAAACCCTGCTGCGCCATCCGTTTACTGAAGCTCGCCAGGTAGTTATGTGTTGTTGTCCTCTGTCCCTCTTTCTTTCAATCTGCCCTGTGAGTATCAAACTTTACAAGCCTACTTCCCTCATGATGTGCCCTAGAAATATCAACTGTCTGTTCCTGAAGTTAAGTAGAAATGTTCTTTTTGTTCATCACTATTTATTAAGTTTGCTCGATTTCCCAACTGTCGTTCAAGCAGAACAGGGCAATGACTTGTCAGTTTCTTTCGCCCCCGGGGATATTGAATTTACCCAGTCCGTCCTCTCAGAACTTAAAGAAGCAATATCTATAAGGCAGCAGGTGGTTCTAGACTGGTTGTCAACCAAGCCTCTAGGACCCAACTTGTCCTGATATTTAATCCATAGCTGGGGGAAAGGATATGGATTCATAACTTTCCTGAGGGTAAGCGAATGGAATGAACTCGACTGGAATTCGAAAATCGGCTCTCCGAGCCCCAGTCTGAGTCGCTATCTATTACCCCACCCTGTCTCCGTATCTAGAATACTGACCGTATTAAATAAACTGTCAAATACCCTATATTTTATGCATGAGTGAAGAAAGATTTTACGATAATGTTCGCCTTGTACAAAGCCGAAGTGCCACTCAAAGAAGAGGGTTACAGAGTAAGAGGTACAGTTTATGTAGATATGTGAGGAAGATAATGTTTAACCCCTAGACTAAGTTTGTATTGATCGGGGAAGCATCTACAAAGCAGCGGTTAAGGAGGAAGAAGGTACTCGAGAGGAATTTATATCTCACCAATGCAATACGAAGAGAAAGATGGTGGCTCAGCTACAATGGGCGTCACATGGCACGTGAATGTTGGAACTGGTCGAGCCAACGAATATACACCCTTGTGCAAATAATTTACGTATTTTCCAATAAAAAGTGCCCCAATGCACATGTTAGTACTTCGTATGTCCATTTCATCAAGTCATTCCTTGCAGATTAACCACAGATTCTCGATTGGATTTAAATCAGGAGAGTTTCCCGGTCAGTCTATAGTACTTTGATTTGCTCACTGGCAAGGCTTGCCACTGTGTTTTATTATTTTCGTACGCTTCCTTGGAGTAACGTCCATCGCAGACAATGGCTGTAAGACAACTAATCGACAGTCGAGACAATAGTGTCTGGGCGTGAAGAAAATCTGATGCAATCACGGATGACGCAATATTTTTCAAGGTCAAACAATTTTCGTCATACACCCGGAAAATAGATTCATATTACTGCACACCACTTCAAATGACCTAATCTGAAGAAAAAATAAAAATCGATTACACCTTGTCACTCCAGTGGGTTTAACACTAACCGTATTGTGAAAGAAAGGAAACTAAAGTGGTTGTTTCAATTAATTTGCACAAAGGTGTAGATTGTCTGAAGATTTTCCATTTAAAAATCGATAGAACAGCGAGAGGCTTCTGACGTTTCGTCAGTAAGGAAGTGATTGCAAGGTGGAAAATGAATAGCAGGAACTAGCAAGCTATCTGTTGCCATATATGGACTGAAGGGTGTGTCTATGTGTTTGCGTGTATGCATGTGTGGGTGTCGTAAAGCATTAGTGATATGTCTTCATGAGTCTTTCAAGCTGTTTTTGAATTCAGAGTTTTCCTTCTCCTAGATTGATTGCCACCTCAAGGCCTACCCGGCCTTACTATTTCGGTGGAGTAGAAACGGATTAATACCATTCCTAAATAACATTTGTCTGAAAGTGAATGTAGCTCAACAAATGAATATATTAATCGTTTCGCTGAAAGAAAAATTTCGGCATTCATTGATCGAGCAGACAATGCTGTTTTCGGTTGAAATTTATAAAATGTTTCTTAAAAAAAAAACTTTTCAGGAATATAGCATTCTCACGTCCAATAGCTGTTATCGCTCTTTCCGGTATTGATTGAGGGTTTCCTTCCTAACGTCTTATTTGTAATAGTGTGGAATGTCAACATCTAGATTATGTGTTCCATGTAAAAGCTATATTTAGTTGTTGCTGCTGCTGTTACTATAATCTTTTATCGTCTCTAATCTAATATACTTAATATCGTATTACCTTTGATATTTTCTTTCTCTGTCCCTCTCATATATATATATATATATATATATATATATATATATATATATATATATATATATATGAGGCTCAGGCACTAATATTCCATGGTTATAATTTATTACATCAGAATCGTAATCACGATCCAATTCAGACCTACAAATACAAAAAAGCTTTGAAGGTCTGATGAATATATATATATATATATATATATATATATATATATATATATATATATATATATATATATATATATTGACTACTAATATATATATATATATATATATATATATATATATATATATATAAAGTAATGAAAAAGTTTGGTAATTCTTATGGATAATCCCAAGGAGGGTGTAATCCAGAGAACTCAATGTCAATTTTTTTTTTTTCTATTGTAATTGAATATATATATATATATATATATATATATATATATATATATATATATATATATATATATTGCACACAAAATAGAGCAAATTTCCAATTTTCAATGAATTTCCCTTTCATTTCTTTGTCTTTTCTTTTCCTTTTCTTTTTTTATGTATTTTCAAATGTCAACATTGATGTAACGATTTCTTTCGATAATGTGTATGTAAATTAGGACCCCACGTCTAAAACCCCAATAAATTAGGTTATAAAAATAACATCGATTCGTCTATTTTCTCTATTTTATCCTCTCTCTAATAGATATTATCTCTTTCATTACCCCCACCCTTCCACAATCTTAGATATAATCCTTTTTCCCCTCCCCTTCCAAAAGGTTACATCTGCATATTTTACATGAATTTATTTTTCAGGCCTGGAGAAATTTTGTTAATTTTTATTTGTATTACGAGAACTGAAGTCTTGGGGTCAATTTTCCGGCCTCAATAATATAAATATAGTCTCATGGCTTTTTAAGGGATCGCGTTTTTAAAATACTAATTATTGCTCTGTCTTTGACATAGAGCTCTCTGTGCTACACTTGAACACACACACACACACACACACACAGATATATATATATATATATATATATATATATATATATATATATATATATATATATATATATATAAAGACCTGTACCCACAGAAGAAGAAAATATATTTAAATAGAAATTATTTTACCTTGAGGGACACTTTCTTTCAACAGTTTCTCAAAAAGGTGGTCGTTGGCAATTAGCAGGAAACAATCAAAGACGCATTAATAAATAACGAATTCCTTAAGATTGATCGAGAGATTATGAGTCACTTTTTGCGATTTTATACTCTTTTTGTAAATTCGTATTTTGTTTTTAGCCGTTAATTTATTTATAATTAAAATCGATTTTAATCGTATTCCAATGTTCCCCGGCTCATTCGTTATTTACTAATGTGTCTTTCATTGTTTCCTGTTGCTCATCAACGTTCACCTTTTGAGAAACTCTTGACCGAAAGGGACACTAGGTAAAAAAAAACGTAATCTCTCTCTCTCTCTCTCTCTCTCTCTCTCTCTCTCTATATATATATATATATATATATATATATATATATATATATATATATTATAGAGAAATATATATTAAAGAGAAACGCGAAGCCGCAAATGTTTTATAATGTGGAATTTTTATTTACTTATTTAATTTTTTTAAATATATATAATACTTTATACTTTTCCATAATTCTACACACGTTTCAGGTCTTATAACCCTCACCAGGCGAAGGATATTTATTTCCACATATTATTTACACGAATATTTTTTTTTATGTTTTCCTATGATGAACCAATGTCTTTCTTCTTGGATTGGTGGAGAAAATATTGCTCTAAGTATAATAAAACAATTCGGATTGGTCAGAAAAAGGTAAAAGGAAGGAGGTCTTTGTTATTAGTTTTAATGACCTCTGTATCTTTTTAAACTTGTCTCCGTTTTTTTGTGTATTGTGTGTGTGTTTGTGTTAGTATGTCTATTTAGAAAATTTTCTAATTTTGAAGAGAAAAGAATCAGGAACAAAGAACAGAGACACCAGGAAAGGAAAGAACGAATGGGTCCAGCCTTCCAGCATAGTTCACCATGCCACAGCAAACCATGCCACAACTGAAACAGACTTCTTATGTTTTTTTAATATTTAATCAAGTTCTAAAAAAATTAAATTGTTTTTTCCTATATATATATATATATATATATATATATATATATATATATATATATATATATATAAAATATACAACCAAAAAATGCAAGGAAAACACAAAATTCCCAGAAGTTATTACTATACAACCACATAATAAAACAACTCACATTTGATAAAATAGTTTTTATCACAGGAGATATTATCTTGAAGTGTGTATAAAACATTTATTACATACACAAAATAATAAGAATATGTATAAAATGTGTAATATTCGATAATATGCTTTTCCAGAACGGTTTCGCTCGCTTAAACCGTTACACATGGTATTATATGGAAATAATTTAACGTTTCAATCTGGAAAAATCTGCGTGTAGTAAAATTATGGAAAATAAAGCATAATATTTTTTATTTAAAATCCACATTACAACCAAAAACTTTTGCGGTATCTCTTCTTTTTAATATATACACTTTTCTCTCGTTGGAACTATTATAACCTCTTCCTTGTATATATATATATATATATATATATATATATATATATATATATATATATATATATATATATATATATATATATATATATATAATACATATATATATATATATATATATAATTTTAAGGTATGTTATAATCATGGGTCAGGGTGGTCAGGGATAAAGCGTATGTAAATATAAAAGTGGACATTGAAGTCAATACCCAGGGCGAGAGTCTGTTTAATGGTCTGACGATTGCGCTATATATATATATATATATATATATATATATATATATATATATATATATATATATATATATATATATATATAGAGAGAGAGAGAGAGAGAGGCTAATTTCTAATCATTTGGGTTTAAGATCAAAATATGAATATGAGAGAGGTGTTCAGAATTTTATCTTTTATTTCTTGCTGGGGTTTATATGTATTAAATAATTTTACACTCTTCAAATACCATCTCTTGTGATCGAAATTTTCTTTAATGCAGTTTGTTTCTTTTACATTATAATAACTTGGAGAATTTTTTTAGTCTTTCCTTGCATAAATAATAATAATAATAATAATAATAATAATAATAATGTTACGTAATATGAATGAAGTAAGGCTTGGCAATGGGACAAGCGACTGATTGATGAGAAGCTTAGGCAACATGTCATCGGGCTATTATTCTCTCAGCTGGTGCTCCAAATGAGAGCAATGGAAGTTAGTGAATGAAGTTGGTAAAAGTGGAATCTCAATTCCAATCATACAAACAGATGTGCATTTTCGATTTAGAAGACATTAATTGTCAGTCCGCCTAAGCTTTGACATATTCATTTCGAAATCCCAAGAGCAAACATTTTACAATTCCATGCCTACATCTGCTTTGCTTATCTGTAATGTCATGTAGGATGCCCGAAAGTTGGAAAAACTCTAAAAAATCTATCCATACACCTCCTCTCTAAAAATAATATTTTATTTTAAAATGCCATTTTCCATCAGGACTTAGGCGTTCATGACACTACATATAATCATTTTCTTATTACCTGAACATTGCCTTGCATTCTTGGGTAAGGTTATTTTCCTCTGGTTTCTCGACAGTTTAGAATTTGAAGTCTTAGATTAGTAGCCACTCACACAAGGCTATAAATAGTTTAGTCTATTCTGCTATTTGACCAATCTCAATACGACTCTGCAAGAAAAACGGCTGATTTCTGCAATTCCAAAAGGTGTCATTTACCACGACGACAACACGAGACTCCATGTTACAAAACGGATCTTGAAGAAGCTTAAAAATTTGAAATGGAAAAACCTTCCAGCACCCACCTACCGTATTCTCCAGACTTAAATCCTTCAGATTTTCATTTCTTCCGGTCTCTACGAAACAATTTAAATGACAAAAATATTGACTATTTACAGTCAGTCGAAAACTTTTTCTTCCAACAAAATCATGAAGTTTCTACGCAAAAGGCATCAGTAAGTTTTTAGGACGATGGGAAGCAGTTCTGTCAATAATGGTGGGGGGCGGCTAAGTATTTGACTAAAAATATGTTTTGTGAGTCTGTAAAATTTTGTTTATAATTTTCTAATCGGGCCCGACCTTTTCTAAGGATCTAACCTAAACAACCATTGGCGACCATAGCTAAGTCCACCAGCGAAAAAAGCTGAGTAAGCCGTCTGTATAGGATACAGTTTGCATATTATAAGCCTCCACCGAAAAAGATAATATAAAGAACACGAAAAAATAATAATAATAATATATATATATATATATATATATATATATATATATATATATATATATGTATGTATATGTATGTATGTATGTATTGATGCATGTTTCATTAAACAAGTTTTGTCTATTTTAAGTAAGTTCCTTTCATATTGTCTGATAAGCTTAATAACATTATCATTAAAAGAGGAAAGGAAATCACCATATTGATACATGTTTAAATCCTATCTAAGCTTTCGGCTTACACAAACCATTATCAAAGATGACAATTACATTTCAATATATCAAACAATACTCTAACAAATTCTTGAAGCTATATCCATAAAACAGTTGAAACCTAACCTGAACAAAATAAACAGCGAAATCTCGACAAATAAGCAAAAATAACTAAATAAAGTGCTCAATACAGTAAGTTAAACCTAGAGAACCAGACAAACCTACCAAGGTTTCACCTCAGCGGATCGTCAGGGAAGCCCAGCCTCATCACACGGAAATAATGTTACATTTCCGCAAATCAATTTTATTCCAAAATTAATAATGAATAAAAAAAAAGTTGTCTACTATCTGAACGTAGAATTAAATCTGGCAGTGTCATCCCATAATTGAAACCCAATGCAAAATTAAAATATGTAAATATCAGATCTAACCACTGTGCGAACATTGTAAAGCAGATTAAAAGAAAGGAAGAAAGAAAGAAAGAAAGAAATGGGTGAAGATAATGTATACTGGAGAGATAGAAATTACAAAAGAGAATGTATAGGGGAAAATGGAAAGGAAAGAAAGAGAATGTATATGGGAGAAAGAAAGAAAGAAAGAAAGAAAGAAAGAAAGAAAGAAAGAAAGAAAGAAAGGCAACGTATAGGGGAAAATAGGGGGGAAAGAAAGAAAGTGACCAAAGAGAATGTATAGGAGTAAGAAAAAAAAAACAAAGAAAGAAAGAAAGAAAGTGACAAAAGAGAATGCATAGAAAAAAGGAAATATGGCTAAAGAGTTAGGACATCCCAACCATTAAGTCAGGCAGAGAGACACTAGGGCTTAGGGTATTTGAGTACTTGAATCATGAACTGCGTGGGACGGGGTGGAATCGAAACCGACGTGCAGAGTACAATAAATAAACAGTTAGCTGAGCCCAGCAGGGTGGCCAACATTTGACTAAGAAGGGACGTCTGAATTATAAATATCCCGCTCTGGGACACACATGGTTACTGGATTTGTTGAATTTAAGGTAGGGAGTTTCACAAGCTCTGATTGATATCATTCAGCGAAGAATTGCGGCCAGACGAGTTGAAAAGAGCCCAGTAGCTTTTAAAAGCCCGGATATGAAAAAGGAAAAAAAAGTAAACAAGAGCTGAAAAGTTCTAGGCCAGATCTGATATTTCATCACTTTTTCAGAGTAACCAGACGTAACAGTGAAGAAAGGAACGAGAAGAATTTACCAAAGCAGATTCTCATTTTTGTGTGCCGTGTCCCTTCAGGACGTAAACGATCATGACCCTCCACATTCTCCTGTTCTTTGTAGTTTTTAATAAGTTTTGCCTTTTTGTTATTTCTTCCAAACCCTGTTCTGCCATCCATTTACTCAAGATCATCAAGTATGTTACGCGCTGCTTTTCGCTTCTTTCAATCAATTTGTCCTGTGTGTATTATATTTTCCAAGCCCTCCTTCATCATTACGTACCCCCAGAAATTTCAACTGACACTTTTGATGTTAAGTATAAGTTTCTTTTTTGTTTCCATTTTCTCCAAAACTTTGTTATAGCTCATACGTTTGGCCCATCAGAATCTTTATGTACAGTGCTGTTCGATAAAAGTGACTCACCAGATTTTTTTTTACTAAATGTTCTCTTCTCCGATGAAACGAAAGATGAGCTAAATTCAAAGGATAAGCGATCTAAAATCCGAAGAAGAAGCTTTGAAAGCTCTTTGAATTTAGCAGTAAGTACTGTCAAGCATCCGTTTTGTATAATGTTCTGGGGTTGCTTTTCTTTTCATGGTACTGGTTTCTTGAATCTTATTGAAAAGACCCTCAGGAGCGAGCAGTACAAGAGAATTTTTGAGTTTTGTCTGCTCCCTTCTGCTGAAAGGGTGCAAATCGACCCCACCAAGCTCATTTTTATGCAGGATAATGCTCCCTGTCACAAATCAAAATATCCTGACCTCAACCCCATAGAAAACTTATGGAGTATGTTGCTCAACTGCTTTCTCAAGAGACTGTACTTTATAATGCTCCATAAGTTTTCAATGGGGTTGAGGTCAGGAGATTGGGGTGGCCATTTCATAATAATCACCTGCTTCTCATCAAAGTATTCCTTCATCAATTTTGATTTTGATTGTATTGGGAAAGAGTATTATGGCCAGACGAAACCAAAATTGAGTTGTAATTCTAAAAATCATGTATGGAGGAAAGATGGTAATGCCTTCAAATAAAAGAATACAGCTCCAACAGTGAAATTTGACTGCATCGTAGTTTGGGGATGTTTTACTGCAAAAGGTGCTGGTAACATATCAGTAATAGATTGTAGAATCAAAATATTATGGAAGCAAATTTAATGATTACGATTGAAAATCATGAACTTCCTTCTGACTGGATCTTCCAATAATGATCCTAAGCCCACTGCAAAATCTACAAAGAAACGGCTTGCTGAAAATAATGCAAATATCCTGAAATTGCCAAGTCAGTCCCCAGATTTAAAACCCAATCGAGAATCTACGGTGTTCTTGGAAAATTCAAATCCAGTCAAGACCTCCAACAAAAATCCCGGATCTGAAGACAATATGCGAAGAAGAATGGATCAAAATACCAACTAAAATTTGCAAATCCTTATTGAAGAACTACAAGAACAGGTTGGTTGCTGAAGAAGTGAATAATGGCTATTCTTTAAAGTATTAAATGAAGATTAGATTTTTTTTTTGTATTGTACGAATACTTTTTTCATCCATTAAAAGGGATAAATGGAATTTATTTCTATTAAATCAATTTTTTTCATTTATGGGAAACTTCCCAATGATGGAAGTGGAAGGCATGCTTCGATAACTGCATTTTTAAATAAAATATTTCAGTCGCATCGTGATTCCCCACCTGATGAAACGTTAAAAAGTTTTTGTTTTATTAACGTTGAAACAAGATGTACAGTTTGTAGTGGGTATGTGCATGTTATTATGTAACACTGCATAATACACACACACACACACACACACACATACATATATATATATATATACATATATATATATATATATATATGAAGAAATATAGTCTTAATGTCTTATATATTTATGGGATAAAGTGCTCAATATCAGAGATAGAGCTTGTGCAAATATAAAAGTGAACATTTAAGTCAACACTTAGAGGCGACAGGCAATCGTCAGGACACCTGTCACCTCTAAGTGTTGACTTCAATGTTCACTTTTATATATATATATATATATGTATATATACGTATTTATAGGCTGTCCTCTTTCTCCAATACTTTCGAATAAACAAGTATGTGGAGAAAAGCTACTGGTTACTACCATCTTTCTATCTTTTGTATTTTCCTCGTGCACGTTCAGGGAAGGAAAAATCCGGGATTATATATGGATAAGAAACAAAACGTAAAAAAGTAATCAAGTAAAACAACACACCAGTTTCTTAGCATTCATGGGATTTCGTGATGCTGATGCGATTTGAAGTTCTTTTGATCGATAGATGTAGTAATGTTTAATATTGAATCATTTACTATTTTAAATCGGGTAATTTATTTATTTTTGTATCACGCTGTAAACAGTGGCCGGGTAGCGTCACCCCTATCGGTCAACAATTTTCTTCTCTGTGGTGGCATTTTGGTGAATTATTATAATAGAGCAGTAGTACTTACACATACGCGAACACTCAAATCCCATAGACTCCTTGAAGAGTGTGGGCCCATAGTTCTCAGCTCTAGACATTGCTGCAGTAGTTTCCATAGAAATTAGTAGTTTTACGGGGTATAGAATATGGGTATTCGGTTTTGAATTCAGAGTTTTCCTTCTCCTAAACTGGTTGCCAATTACTGCTAATGAGTCTTTCTTAATTTTTGCCACTGAGCGGAGAACTGGATTCATAACTTACCAAAGAGTATTTGTACGTAATTAAATGCAATAAACTCGACTAGATTGCGAACTTTGCACTTTGATCATTTAGTATACAGAATTATTTGTCGTGTGTTTTACGGAATGAAGTTTCTAATTGAATTCTCTTAAATTGGTTACCAACCACAGCTAAAGAGCCCTTTCTGATCTACTATTTCACACACAGTTGGATAAAAGGGTATTGCCTAAGGCTATTTGCGCGAATGTTAATGCATTGGACGCGACTGGGATTCGAACTCGTGTCTCCGATTTCTCATTGCGAGTCGCTATTCATTACACCACCAGTAAATAGCATCCAAAATTAATAGTCCTCATTTTTACCTCTTATTCAATCAAATATATTCTAATGTGATTCAAGATTTTTTCGGAAAGGATAGCCAAATAAATTTTAACTTTTAAAATTACCTCGTATTTTTCTATGTCCAAAATAAAATAAACGGCTGTAATAGCAATTTTCTATTACATCTTTTACTTGTTGTCAGTTTTTGCAATTTTGCTTAGAGAGGCGACCAATTCTGCGACAGCCCCAGGCAGCACAAACGCTGGTTGTAATACATGTTAGATTCAAAATATTTCATGTTTGAAAATAGATTTAAGAAATTGTATATTATATTGTATCATTTGCTTTTTAAACCGGGCTATTCTGCTGTACTAAATTACGGATGGTTGATCACCATAATCATCCTTTTCTCATTCTCATAACCAAACCCACCTGTAAATAATGAGCAAAGAAGAGATGTCCCTTAAATTGCGATTACTTAGAAAACAATATAATATACCAAGCCACTGCAAAATCAGCAGATAACGAAGTAAGAAAAAAATAGGAGAAACTGAATTAACCTGGAAATAGAGAAATTAAGCACACAATATATCCCTTACAAATAGTAAATACGCAAACAACACCATACTTTCTAAAAATTTATGGGGATTTAAAAAAACAAACATATGGGAAATAGGTTAAACGGCTTCATTCGACAACAATAAATAAAATTGTAAAGTCCATCTGGAGGAGAAAATAGCTTTAATTACATTCTCAGACTAACACAAATTACTGAATAAACGTTCAGCACTGATTTCAAAATACAGACACGAAAAAAAATTTTACTAGTTTCCTCTGTGTAGCGCCAGAATGTTTTTTCTCGCTTGAGTTCATCTTTCAAATCTATAAATCAACCATTCATCCTTGCATGGAATATTGCTGCCATATATAGTCTGGTGCTCCCGCTGTACGTCTCGAGGTCCTCGACAAAATCCAGAGATTGGTATGCAATGTGATGGGTCCTGATCTGGCATCTCGTCTCCATTCACTTTCACGGTAACTCTTCCGACGATTTACTTTCACTAGGTTGGCATCTCGATCTCACTTTTTCACTGTCGAAACGGTTAAATGTAGCCGTCTCTTCTACTCCAAAAACTTCTTATCTCAGACTTCCTGTCTGTGGAACTCCCTTCCTCTTACTTGCTTCCCTGATAGGTATAATCTTCAAATATTCAATTGTAATGTCAATCGACATCTGATGCCTTGATCTTGTTACCCCTCCTTCTCTTTATCCTTTCCTCAAACACCCACCCTCTTTAATCTTGCTCTCGCTCTCTGTAACCCCTTGCTTGGGGTGAAATGCTTAAAAAAAATTTTAAATAGAACAGATATTTTACACAATGCCAATACTTTTAACTAAACAAAGAAGATAATCAACCCACGAGAAGAAAATAAATATGTAAAGTAAACAAGAAAAATAAATAAGCAAATCAACAAACTACAGAGGCATGCATAAACATAAGAAAATGCAGTGATAATAATCAAAACAAATAATTAACTAACCAATAAAAATAATAAGTAAAATTTGAATAAAAAAACTTTTCAAAATATCTACAAATAACCGCATTCTACTGCCATCCTGATTCTTTCTATGTACTGTGTCCTTTCAGGGCGTAGGCGATCATGGCTCTCCACCTCCCTCTATCCCTTGCAGCTCTCAACAACTTCCTTCCCTCTGCCACCTCCCCCACAACACGCTTTGTCAACCACTTGCTTAAAGCCGCTTGTCTCTCTTTCACTCTATTCGACCCGTGAGATTCAAATTCTCCAGACTCTTCTTCCTCAATGTATGTCCCAGGAACTTCAGCTGCATCTTCCTGATATTAAGTATAAGCCTCCTCCTTGTTTGCAACCTTTCTAAGACCTCATCGTTCCTCACACGCTCGGTCCATGATATCCTGAACATCCTTCTGTAGAACGACATCTCCGTTGCCTCGAGTTTCTTCATCTTTGAGGAAATCGTCCAGCATTCGCTGACATAGAGAAGGACAGATGTCGCATAACAGCTCAGAATTCTTTTCTTCGTTACCAAAGAAATCCTCCTGTCCCGCAATACTCTACCCAGCTTTTGGAATGCGTTCTTGGCCATCCCAATACATCTACTAATCTTGGTGTCGTACATATCCTCTGTCAAATTGCTTCCCAGATATTTAAACTTTTGCACCTGTTTGATTTTAGTGTCCCCAACCTGCAAATCACATTTCAGGCTCATCCTTTTACTGATGACCATGCATTCTGTCTTCTTGTAGTTTATGCTTAGTCCCTTCATCTCGCTCTCCTTTGCTATCTTCTGTAGGAGATTTCTTTTCTGTGTCAGTACTGTGTCATCTGTGTATTTTATGTTGTTAAGATTGTGGCCACCAATGCTGAATCCCACTAGGGTTTCCAATTCTCTCAGAATTGCCTTGCTGTATAGGCTGAACAGGTCTGGTGAGAAGATACATCCTTGACTTATGCCCCTTTCTATTTTTGTATATTTGCTGAACTTGTACTCTATGTGCATGCATGCTGTTTGCTGCTAGGATAGCTTCTTGATTATTCTGATATATTTCCCGAATATATCGAGGTTGCTGAGCAGTTCCGACAGATCCTTGTGTCATACTTTGTACTTTTGTCGAAGTCTATGAAACATAGGTACACGTTCTTCTGCATATGCATCTATCTATCTATCTATATATATATATATATATATATATATATATATATATATATATATATATATATATCGGTCTTTCTGATAACATTCTGAGCATGAATATCGCGTTCCTTGTTCCAGTATGCGTGTATATGTGTGATAAAATATAGTTTTAAGATATGCAATAAATATGTGTTAAACTCCTCAGGGACAGAGTGTATATAAATATAAAAGTGGACATTAATGTGTGTGTGTCTGTGTCTAATTGTGTGTCCGTGTGTGTGCCTGTGTCTGTGTTCGTGTGTGTATGCGTGTGTGTGCATGTTTTGGAGTGTTAAAATATTCTCGACCTAAATACAAAGCCACTTCAAAAACTATCCCTTGGTTAGATTTTGACAGTTGAGTTTTACTACAACACGCAACACACACGCACACACGCGAACTCACGCACTCACACACACAAACACACACACACACACGCACATATATATATATATATATATATATATATATATATATATATATATATATATATATATATAAAAGAGACAGAGAGAGTGGGGGTGCGATGGATAAATTGTTGTCTAAATGATGCAATCAATGAATGAAAATAAAACTCATTTTAACGGATATATTTACCAAAATTACATAAAAATATCTTGAAATACTAAAGAATAAATTTATTCAATAAAATCGCCATTGGCTTCATCCACGGCCTCCAGACGACTTCTAATCTTCTGCATCTATTCTGGACAGTCTGTGTTTAAGTTGGTGAATGCTGCCATAATCCTTGCCTTTAGTTCATCTTTGGTGTTACAGGTTTTGTTGGTCTGTCGCTCAACTGTGCCCCACGCATAATAATTAAGAGGGTTGCAGTTTGAGGAATTAGATCGACAGATGTAAGGGGTGATGTGGTTGTAGAAATTGATTGACAGCCATGACTGGGTTCTCCTGCTTCTGTGGCATGGTGCAGAATCATCTTGCTAAATATGTGGCCTTCAAACAACACTCTTGACCCAGAGCAGCACTACCTCATCAAGGCACTTGATATAGGCCTTTGTGTTAAGTCTTAGTCCCCGTGGGAAGATGAATGGAGGCATAACGTCGCCATCATTAGTGATCACTGAAAACACCACGATGTTGACTAGATGTATCATTCAACTCGTCCTGAATTCTCTACTTCCTCCTCAGATTGAGAGCCAGACACTCTGAAATGTTCGTATTGGTGCTTCTGGTGCGAATGCCAAGTAGTATATCATGATGTTTCTAAATTTCTGGTAATGAATTGCGCTATGGTGATGTCCAACTGACCGCTCTATACCGTGCAGTCGACAATATCAAAATTAAACAGCACACATGCGCGAAAAAAAAAAAATATATATATATATATATATATATATATATATTAAAAAGACTGTTTGACCAACACAAAAACTGACCAGAATTCGCGTTAAAAAAAAAACAAAAAACAAATGAAAACTACAGACAAAATTTAATTTTCTCCATCAAGACATTCATTTCTGTAGTTCACTGCTACCAGCGAGCAGAAAATTATTTTTCTCCTGATGATGGCAATGTTGGCTGAAACTAGTCGAGGAATCTAAATGAAATAATAATAAAAACGAAGGGATATTAATATGCAACCCAGTGAGTCTGCAGATTTGAATTTTTTAATATTTTTATTGTTCAAATATATATATATATATATATATATATATATATATATATATATATACGCCCCTGACAGTTCATATAGAAACGACAAAAAATTTAACGACGCAACCGTGGAAATGAATGAC
Organism: Acanthosepion pharaonis; assembly: GCA_903632075.3. Lineage (NCBI taxonomy): Eukaryota > Metazoa > Mollusca > Cephalopoda > Sepiida > Sepiidae > Acanthosepion > Acanthosepion pharaonis. The sequence continues at coordinate 2,982,058 of CAHIKZ030001913.1, forward strand.
AAAAATGCTGAAATCACGAAAGTAAATTAGACCAGAAAAAGAGAGGACGTTGTGGAGAACTATGATCACGTACCTGTTGAAAAACCATAGTCATAAAAAAAGAAAGAATAGATTTATGGATGACGGAACAAGGACCAGAAATAATGTTAATGGTTGAAAAAGATGTTGTGGAGAGCTATGATCCATAATCACTAATCTAATGAAGTGACATGGCATATAAAAGACAAAAGAAAAGAATAAAGTGTATTGTCATTAGTCGATGATTATTATTAGACCATTACCTGATAATGATTCGTTTATATACCTTGTTTGAATGCACTCAATGGCACTGAGTAAAATAGGAGGGGCAGGGTAAGGGTAAATTTAATCTGACAGAATTAATTAGCAGGCAGCCTCTGCTTATCTATAATCCACAGGATATTGTAAATCCCTTAAACAATATTCTGCATGAATACAATATTAATACCTCTCTCATTATTCTCAGACTATCCATCCTGATTTTCTGTACATTAATAACGTGATTCTTTTGAAAGACGCGGACATTTTTCTACAGATGTGGATGCATAATGTATGGACAAAACGTTTATTTTATGTTTGGTTGCCCGCCTCAAACGTGAGTGGGAAATGCCGACCTCTTTTTAAATATCGATGACAAATAAAGTAAATGAAAGAGGCGCGTCTTATACACGAGGCATTGATGAAGTGCTCCTCCCTCCCGACTAAAAATCCATTAAAACAAAAAAAAAGCAAAACAAAGAAAAACAAACATTTTAGATGTCAGATCATTTATTCTGATTGTAGGTAGTCTTTTCAAACAGATAATTTATCAGCACCCCCATATGCATGTATATAGGTGCCATTTCAGCATAATACCATGTTTGTTAATGCACTTCATACAAATATAAATTGATTTTGGTTTAAGGTATATAATGTATGTCAACAAATATTATTATTATTATTTTATCATTATTATTGTGTACATATATATGTATATATACATAGAAAGAGAGTTTATATTTATGTATGAATAGATATATAGATATTAAATGAATAAGATAGATAGATAGATAGATAGATAGATAGATAGATAGATAGATAGATAGATGTGAACAGACTGAGGGTATGCATATATATATATATATGTGTGTGTGTGTGTGTGTGTGTGTGTGTGTGTGTGTGTGTGTGTAGAGAGAGAAACAGACTGATATAGAAAACTGAAAATGAGGCAGATGAAAAAACAGAGATTCACAGACTGATAAAAAGAAAAACAGATAGATAGATAGATAGATAGATAGATAGATAGATAGATAGATAGATAGATATCAATACACTTAGTGTTTGTAGATACAGAGAGAGAAAAGTGGGAAGACTTCCATAATTTGATATAATATATTCGTATCAAAAGAGACAAATAATAATTCTGTTTGGCTCGAACAAATATTATTATTATTGTACACACACACACATATATAGTTTTATATATATATATATATATATATATATATATATATATATATAGTTTGCATTCATATATATATAGTATAGATAGATAGATAGATAATGAACATATCTAGATAATTAGACACATTGATTGATGCGTAGATAGATATTAAAAGACTGAGATAGATAGATAGATAGATAGATAGATAGATAGATAGATAGAAGACTGAGATAGATAGATAGATAGATAGATAGATAGATAGATAGATAGATAGATAGATAGATAGATAGATAGATAGATTTACTCAACTCATTTTGCACTGACACTAGATTCGATGACACGAAATATAAACTCTAGGAATATAGTGTTACAGTTGTTTTTTTCGTGGTTATGTCCCACTTTCTAAAGTTGCAGATCAGCATTTTGTATCCTGTCGTGTGTGGTGTTAGAAATTTTCTTCTTCTTTTATAGGTAATCTCCCAGTAGACAAAAAAGTGATAAAAATCTACATACAGGGATATATAACATCTATCGATAAAAACAATCTCATCAGATTAAATTTTGCACTTAGGACAAAAAAACTAAAACCTTCTAACACGCTCAATACACAATAAGAAGACCAATAAGTCAATAAATCAATGTAAGCTCTGATTTCGTTTACTCACTTCGAGAATGTATATCTAATACTAATAAATTTGTAAACAATACGTAGACTGTTACCCAATCACTTCCTTATGTAGACGATTAACTTGGTATTTTCGGATATCATATCATTTAAAATAAAATAGTATATCATATAAACGGTGAAAAATAATTACAAGATGGTCCTGAGAACAGTTTCATCACAAATATATACCACAAAATGCGGCGTGCAAGTTGACCTGAAGATTTTTAGCTCAATAACCTTTGCTATGCTATGCCTATATAGGTCGACCCTTAAACATACAGAAGCCTACAAGTGGGCGAAAACTTAGGCCTACTAGTTAAACTACAATATAAGCTGTACCTAAACTACATAAGGTCACTTCACTTGCCTACAACTTGAGATATTAACCATCATATCTTTCTAAATACGTTTTCTAAAACCTACGAAAAACCTACAACACACAACGGTATATTATGCATTTTGTATCGCTATAACTTAACGAACAATGATAATTAGTCATGTCTACTGATAAACACATTAAAGCGAATATCATCTCCTATAAAATATTGATAGCGTATATTACAGATCATGGCAGATTACACACGTACCATGACTAATTGTGTGAATGGCAGATTGAGTTAAAAGAAGCATTGGTCAGAGTTTACGTTTAGTGTATCAGATGTAGGACACCATATAGACTGTAGAGTTATTAAGATAATGACTGGGTGTTGATATTTTATTATTTCATATTAATTTCTGCGTTAATATCCTAAATATGTGCACTAAACACAAGTTGCTGCCGCGACGCCGCGCTGGTAAAGGTTTGCATTTATACCTGCCGCTTAAGTCGACTCAATTTTTGTAAATATTTTTTAGGCTTGAAAACTAGAGTTTTGTACGCCACACCACACACACACACATATATATATATATATATATATATATATATATATATACACACACACACACACACACATATATATATATATATATATATATATATATATATATATATACATAAAGTGATTTGTACCCGCAGAAATAAAACAGATTTAAACAGAACGGACGTCATTAGGTACCTTTCGACCAACACTTTTTCAAAAAGTGTACGTTGTAAATTGGAAAACAATGAAAGACACACGCAATATAACGAATGAGGGGGGGGAAGATGGAACGCGATTAAAAAAAAAGAGATAAATTTTAATTACAAATAATTAAAATTCAAAAGTGGTTGAAAATAGCAAGTTCCACAACAGTATAAAAAGGAAAAAAAGGAAAAAAGACACTCACAGTCCCTCCAACAGGCGTAAAGAACGTACAAATTGCTCCTTCTGTCTGCAGAGACTAGGCTGATGAAATTTTATAAATACAGCCTCCAGGACTCGAAGCGAGCGAGCACTGTGTAATATTGAGAAGACAAGAGATTTCCACAAGCAAGAAGTACGATAGAAGAAACTGTTAACATAGAACTTACGGTTCCATCTGACCATGTCAACTGTAAAATGATGAGACACTGTCACTAATCTAATACTGCGATTAAATTCATAAAGTCTAGGTACCATAGAGGAAAGTTCGCTAGGACAATTACCATGAAAATATTTATAGAAAAGGCAGAGGGAAGCTACATTACAGTGGTAAGAAAGGGACTTAAGTTGAAATGCCAGATTCTTATTTATAATTTTATCACGAATTTCTAAATATATAGCAGGATCACCACAACAAGTATGGCTGTAATATTCAAAACAAGGATGAATATACAAAATAGATTCTGGAGAGAAAAATCGTCTAGTGAACCAACTTTCTTGGCACCAAAATTTGATGTTAAGTTTCAAGATTACATGGATTTAGAAAAGCAAATGACTCAATCTTGAAATCATTTGAAATTGCTAATAATATACTGGTGTTCCCGAAGTGCTTTTCGGCATTTTTCAGAAGTTCCAGGACTTCCAGCTCCTTTGTTTTTAAATCCAGGATTTTCAAGACCCTCTAGAAACGCTTGCATTATTTTCAAAACACTCGTTTCATCAAGTGGTGGTGACGACTGCAGGACATCCAGACACTGGGTAATAACAATTATCTATACATCTACAATTCGCCCATGCTTAGAATATTGCGGCTTCTTCTATTTAACTTGAGCTTCTTGATAAGATCCAAAGAAGGATCTAGAATATTATTGGTCTTGATCTAGCACCTCAGCTACAATCAATTTCCCGCCACCGAAAGGTTGCTTCTCTGTGTCTTTTCTATAAATATTTTCATGATAATTGTTCCGATGAGCTCTTCGTTATGCTATTTCCACTCTTTGAATTTAAGCACAGTATTACACTGGCGGCGAGATCTCATCAATTGACAGTTGAGCTGGCTAGATATTGCCGTAAAGCCGTGGAGATTTTTGTTCTGGACTCCAATATTATTGGTCCTGATCAGCTGTCTCGGCTTCAGTCATTTTCCCACTACCATAAGATTGCCTCTCTCTGCCTTTTCTATAAATAATTTCATGGTAATTGTTCGGATGAACTTTTCACTATGGTATCTACACTCTTTGAATTTAAGCGCAGTACTACACTGCCGACGAGATCTCATCAATTGACAGTTGGGCTGGCTAGATGTAGCCGTAAATTCTATGCTAAGAGTTTCTTTTCTCACACTTCTCACGTGTGCAACTCCCTTCCAGCTCCATGCTTTCCAACCAAATTTAATCTGTAAATAATTTAAGTGCAATGTCAATCGCTATCTATTGTCCTGCTGATTACTCTCTCCTCTGTTTCTAATTCTTCCACACCCTATAATCCCCTGTGTCTTAGTGGCATTACTACCTTGCTTGGGGTGATTCCGATTAAAAACAAAATCATGATATTATATTTTATTAAACGTTATGTAGGTGGAGAGTCGTTTAGTTTGTTTTGTTTTACGGCATATCAACACCTCAGTGGGTTATTTATTGCCGACATTTTTATTGCTAGTAATATTTTTTCCTTCAAAAAAACTATTTCTGGACATATTTTTTTCCTAAAAATCTATTTCTGGTAATATTTTTCCTTCATAAATGTATCGCTGGTAATATTTTTTTCAAAAATATATAGCTGGTAATATTTATTTTTTAAATCTATTTTTGCAATATTTTTTTCTTCAAAATGTATCACTGGTAATATATTTTTTTTCAAAAAAATGTATAAGCTGGTAATATTTATTTTTTCAAAAATGTATTGCTGGTAATATATTTCCTTCAATAATCTATTTCAGGTAATATATTTTCCTTCAAAAAATCTAATTCTGGTAATATTGTTTCCTTCCAAAAATCTATGTCTAGAAATATGTTTTCTTCAAAATGTATCACTTGTAAATTTTTTTTTTTCAGAAAATGTATAGCTGATAATATTTTTTTCAAACATGTTTTGCCGGTAATAATATATTGTTGGTAATATTTTTTTCCTTCAAAAATTTATTTTTTACATGGTATTTCTGGTATTAAAACCTATTTTTACACTTTCATAATGCTTTTTACCTCAGTTTCGGGGTTAACTATTTGCCCATAGCTGGGACCCTAACATGTGCTACCACCCCGGGTCAGAGTGGACCTGGGAACACCAGCAATTAAGAGGTGGTTCCACGCTCCTCAAAACCTCCTGATCAGAGGCCCTGCTGCCGGATCTAGTTTATCGTCTTTCCCAGGACGGGAGGAGAGTTGTCTTTAAGTTATTTATTAGAGAACATTGACATTTCACGTCGAAGAAAAAAATTCACAGCGTCTCTTTGGCAATTTCGAATTGTTAGCATCATTAACATTGCGCTTACAAATTGTTTATTTTTGGGTTAGCTGTGGTTAAGTGAAATTAGGGATGTGAAACCGCGGATATGTTGTAGTTTTTGTAGTCACTTGGATTATTAGTTTACCTTCGTTCATAAAGCTTTTCCAACGTTTTCTCGCTACCTTTCGCTGCTCGCATATGTCAGATTGACAATCGATCGATTCGGCATATCGATCACGCTTTCCCCACTTTCTCCTTCGTTCCCGCCCTTATACGCCAAGAATAATTCAGAATTTGCCTTTGATGTAACCTTCAACAGCTGCTAGCAATGGCCGGCCCTGGTGGCCAACTGAATATAAAGTCGTTAATAACAATGAGCCGGAAATGGTGGAGAATCAACACCGTGAACAACACACAAACTAAATTCACAATATAAACATAGACACACACATGAAGACACATACGCACACGTAAACATATTCAAGAAAAGGCTCGCACACAAATACTTAGATATACGTCGTGCAATTTTTCTCACTTGAATCTGTTTTGCATGTTTATAAGCCTACCATTTTTCCAATATTGTTCGGAAAATATGATCTGGAGCTTCTGTTATATAGCTGAAGATCCTTAGAAAAATCCAAATGAATAATCTGCAATATTATCGATCATGGTCCGGCATCTAGGTTTCTATCACTTTCTCGTCGAAGAAACGTATCTTCGCTCTACATGCTCTATAAATATTTTCATGGCAATTGTTCTGATAAGCTTTCCTCTTTGTTAACTCAGTTTCATGAATTTAAGCGTAGTACTAGTTTGGCAGCTAGGTCTCATCCATGTACTATTAAAATTTCTAAGCATAAGTTCTGCTATTTACATTAATCGGACTATTGTCCTCATCTTTTTTGCCATATTTATCACAACGTTTCGGCCGTTGTACGTTCCGGCCTTCTTCTGGTGGTGTATGGAATGTCGAACTGAACCCTTTATTTCGCTCACTGGGGTAGACTGTTCTAGTTCCACGTGCCATGTCTAATGGATGTCAGTTATCTCCTGTTAATTCACCTCTCCAAGTTCTCCACTGCCTTAACCACGACTGTTTGGGTCCTGTCACTGGATCTAACCAACGCCTTTATCCACAGATTTCAACCTGATCCCACAGAGGGCGGTGATCTCCCTTTTCTCTCCATATGTGGTCAGACAAAGAGTTGTGAGTTCAATACCTGGTTAAGGCAGTGAAGAGCTTGGAGAGGTGAATTAACAAGAGATAACTGATAACACCCATTAGACATGGCACGTGGAACTAGAACAGTCTACCCCAGCGAGTGAAATAAAGGGTTCAATTCAACATTCCCAACGACCTGAAAAAGGCCGGAGCGTACAATGGTCGAAACTATTCTAATACTTTCTTCTCTCGCATTTCACATTTATAGAACTCTCTTACAGCTACTTACGTCCCTGCCAGTGAGACTTACGGCCATATTACGTTGAGACATCGGTTCCCGTACAATCACCGAATGTATGCAACGCTGAACTTAATCTATACTTAGATGGCTGACCGCTTGGCAATACCAGGTTCTGTAAGTTTCGATGAGCAGGTGGTATAATAAATAATGGCTCGGAATCGTTAATCAGAGATCCCAGTTCTAGTCCCAGTTGGATTTGTTATATTCACTTACGGGTAAATACTCTTTGGAAATGTAAAAGTCCACAACTTCTCCTCCAGCTATGGGCTAATTAGTAAGAGTTGTATCACTAAAACCATTAATATCGTTAAAAATAAAATAAAATTGCGTAAAAAATATTTAGATTTTGATATTAGAGGCTGATATGCTGAGAATCAAAAACTATCAAAAATCTTCAAAAATTTAACTGCAACATTAGTTGTCATCTATTTGAATACTGTTCTTTTATTGTCCTCTATCTCTCCCCGATAACAGTTCCTTAACTTCTTTTACTTTCAGGGACCCCCTTGCGTCTTGCCTAGGGTGAAATGATAAGAATGTATTTTACTTAAGCATACGCAATTATTTATTTGGTCCTCTTAACTTCGAATAATACAAAAGCTAAAAGAAAGGACTATGACTAACGAAACTATCCAAGCTGTACTAGCTGCTACACTCATTGTCTACCTTGCCTATGAGAGAATTTCTGGAAATAAGAAAAGAATAGTAACATATTAGCTTTGATAGAAATTTCGTTCGCTTATTAAGTAAATGTTTTACTTAATAAACCGAACGAATAGTTTCACCAAACCTATATTTGATTGGAATCAAAATTCGATGGAGACACAAAGCGTGAGTTTTTATGTTACCTTCGTTGGGTAGTATCATATATATATATATATATATATATATATATATATATATATATACATTCAAACACAGGGTGCAAAGAGTAAATAGTCGGTATTTTATATTTTTAATTTTGCACATGCGCGTAGTTTGTTTTTGATTTTGTTGACTGCACATTATAGTAGGGTCAGTTGGGCATCATCTGTGAGGAAAAGAGCACCATGAAGCAATTCACTCTGCCAGAAATTTGGAAACGGAATCTTGTACAGTTTGGCATTCTCGTCGGAAGCTCCAATACAAATATATCAGAGTGTCTGGGTGTAAATCTGAGGACAGTGCAGAGGCTATGACTCCATTCATCTTCCCACGTTCCTCCATTCATCCTCCTACATGGAGGACGACATCAAGTTCCTTGAGGAGGTAGTGCTGCTCTGGTTCAAGCAGGAGAACACCGTCATGACTGTCAGACAATTTCTGCAATCACATGATTTCTGCAATCACGTGATCTGACGATTTAAGTTCCAAGACTTACAACCCCCTTGATTATTATGCGTGAAGCGCAGTTAAGCGAGAGACCAACAAAACACCTCTTAACAATGAACTGAAGGCAAGAATTATGGCAGCATTCACCAACTTAAACAAGAATACCGGTCAGAAGAAATGCAGCAGATTCCGAATTCAGCTGGAGGACGTCGTTGAAGCCAATGGCGATTTTATTGAATAAATTTACTCTTTAGTATTTCAAGAAATTTTGGTAAACATATCTGTTAAAATGAGAAGTCAGTGTTATTTTCACAACAGTTTATCCATCACACCCTATATATATATAGATAGATAGATAGATAGATAGATAGATAGATAAGAGAGAGAGAGAGAGAGAGAGAGCGATAGATAGATATAGATAAGATATTAAGAAATATATATATCTAACATTAAATCGGCATGAAACTTGGAGTTATGCAATTAATGTATGACATTATCTATATTCCTTAATATACATATATTAAACAGCTCTGTTATTTAACAATGAACACTATTTTTTCTTACACTATAGAGAATTTATTTATATATATGTATATATATATATACCATCGTTCGCTCGTATACTTACGTATAATTACCCATTCGGCCATTCCTGCGAGTTGCTTTCTCTGGTTCCCAGACTGCATGAATTTAAGCCGGGCTTCTAGGTTGGTATCTCGGTCCCACCCTTTCACTGCTGAAACGGTTAAATATAAAGGTCTCTTCTACTCCAACAGCTTCTTCTTTTGCACTTCCCTTCAGTGGAATTCTCTTCCTCTTACTTGCTTCCCTGATAACTATAATGTCAGTCATCTTCTGATACCTCGATCTTGTTCCCCGTACTTCTCTTTATCCTCTCCCCAAACACGCCTCTTTACACTCGTTCTCTACCCTCTGTAACCCCTTGCATTCTAGTGGAACTCCCGCCTTGCTCGGGGTGAAATGCTTATATATATATATATATATATATATATATATATATTATAATAAAAAATGAACAGTAAGATGCAAAATCAGGTGTTCTTAAATTTACAGAGCATAAATAATATAAATTTACTGAAAAGCATTAGTTCTGTTTCATCTTGAAGATGAAACAGAGAAACCGAACTAAATTTAAATTTAATATATAATTTTAAATTTAATATATAATTAAATTTGAAGTTTTTATCTTCGGTTTTTGAAACATGGTAACTCTTGTGTAGCGAAGAATCCATATTTTAAATCAGTTAATTTATAATATATATATATATATATATATATATATATATATATATATATAGTGTGTGTATTTAGGCAGCATTATTTCATTGGTGCATGTCTCATTAAATAATATAGACAAGTTTTGTCTATTTTAAGTAAGTTCCTTTCATATTGTCTGATAAGCTTAATAACATTATCATTGAAAGACGAAAGGAAATCACCATATTGATATATCTTTAAATCCAATCTAAGCTTTCGGCTTACATAAGCCATTATCATAGATGACAATTACTTTTCAATATATCAACCAATACACGAAACACTAATGATAGTCTGTTTTTGTTGCATGAAAAATTTCAAAGAACGACTAAATCGTGTATACGAGACGCTGCTCGTGTTGCTCGATGAAGACAATGGTTTGAATAAACCCAGTGCAATAATTACTATGGCGAAGAATGATAATCAGTTGATGTCTGTGGGCAGACTAGAGGTTCCATTCCAAAATAAACAGTTAACTATTTATACGTCGGAATCACAGAGAGAGTCGACGGTATATCTCATTATTATTGTGATGTCAGTACTATTAGTAAGATTATCAATGTTGCCGATTAATATTGGATGCTAGTTCACTTCTTTTTCTTTAATGTGTTCACCCCAAGCAAGGCGATAAAGCCACTAACACCCAAGCTGTTACTGGAAGACAAAAGATAGCGATTGGTGTTGCATTTGAATTTTTAAACATTATGGATGACAAAAAGCAAGAAACCGAAAGAGAGTTCCACAGGCGAGAAGTGCGCAAGAAGAAACTATTAGAATAAAACTTACTTACTTTGAACTAGCTATTTCAGCGTTAAAACGGCTAGACATAGTTGTCAGTCTAGCTTAAATTCGTGAACAACTGGCATATTTATAGAAAAGACATAGGGAAGCCACGTCATGACGGTGGGAGAGAAAGTAAAGTAGAGATGCCAGGTCAGGACTAGTAATATTACAGACACTTCACTGAATGTTGTCAAGAATCTCAAGATATAGTTGAAGCACCAGACCAGAGATGATAGCAGTATGGAAAGCAAGGACGAATTGTAGATTTATAAATGTGCAAAGATAGATTCTGACGAGAAAACAATTGTCTTGCACGACACAGTGAACCAACTTTCCTAGCAATAGATCTCGCAGTTGATTCATTGTAATCATTCCACTTTATGTCAGTGGAAGCTAAACTCTAAAATCAATATTAGAAATGCTACCTTTTTAACCCCTTCCAGACAGGCCAGCCGTATCTGATCTGCCAAATAGTCGTTTTTCGAAATGATAATAACGATAAGCCATAAAAGAAAAAGCGATATTGAACCGGATCGAGAAAATGGTGTCTTCCACGAAGCAGCAGATATCGAATTGAGAGAAAAAAACGTTTTTTTTCATCGATAATCAAATGTATATCCGATGAAAACCAGGCGTCGAATTTGAATTCTTATTATGTATACGTACGTCATTCAGGACACTTATGATGTGGTATTAGTAAATACTCAACACTTCAGATACCTCGGCGTAAAAAATTAAATATAGGAGAAAAAGAAATGGAGCCTAGAATATGCTGTACAGAGCAACACAGCAAATTGCTGCAAAAATAAAACTGAAAACTCGATTCATGTTCTTAAATAGTTTCGTCAAATCGAGACTTTAATCTGAATGTCATGCATGGTGCCAAAATCCGTTCAGAAATATCTAAACTGTCAGCTGTATACAACCGTTTCGTAAGGTCAATGGTGCAAAAAGGCTTTGAGCGAGTAAAACCTGAGGATCATGGCAAAAGTCATCCTGGACATTATGGAGTGGAGGTAGAGAATCACAAAGACCTATACCAAATAAGAGAAACCATGTTAGTTGAAGATTGCCAACAGCAGCAACAACTAAAATGGATAGCACGTGTAAGTTGAAGAGAAAATGACATAGCCAAGATGTTGACTTTCTATAGTACTTGAAAGAAAAAGTTAAGAATTACCCCCTCCCCACAGTAGTAGAAGGAACAATAACAGCTAGTGGACTTGAAAAAACCGTTTTCCTGAAAATTCAGTCTTAAGAAAAACATTTTATATTTTTCATCCACAAGTAGTACCAGCTGCTTGGTCAATGAATGGCAAAATATCAACTTGAAAACTCAAGTCAGATTGAGACATTCATGTGGTTATCATCCATGGTACCAAACCCAGTCAGAAATATGTAAACTGTCAAATCTATGTAATCGCAACCTAGTGAAGTTATAGGGTCTTGGCAAAGATCATCATTCTTTATACCTTGAGGACTGGCGCTATAGAATCACAAAGAAAGAACTGTACCAAATAAGAGGAACCACATCGATTGATGACTAACAACAACAGCAACAACTAAAATGGAAATCATGTGCAGCTCGAATGTAAAATAATAACATAATCAATATATTAACATTCCACATCACTTCAAATAAAACGTGAGGAAGGAAACACCCACTGATACATGAAAAAGAGATTTCCTGAAAAATTGATTTAAAAAGATTTTATAAATTTCAACCGAAAACAGTACTGGCTGCCAAATGTTTCCTTGTAGGGAAACAGCTAATATGACCATGACTGACGAACTTGAGGCAGGGATATTAATGCATTGAATTTCCATGATGAATCGGACTTCGACAGAACAAATACTTGAATATATTTTGAAATATGCTTTATTTACATTATTCGAAATGTTATTCTCCTTTTAATTGCCATATTCAAAATGTTTCGGCCGTTGTACCTTCCGACCTTCTTCAGGAGTTTGAAATTGAGGATCTGTGTATGAATCTTTGGGGCTTATAAACCGAATATCTCAGCCACTTTTTTTTTACCATTGCTATTTTTTTGTTATTACTATTTCATTTTTTACCAGACCTTATATTGGAATGTATTTTCTTTTTATTCATTTCTTTTCTTAAGCTCTCCTTATTACTGGGTCCCATTTCTATACTTGGTCAGCTCAGGTGGTTTTTGTGGCCCAGCATATAGGCTGATTCCTTAAGTTTTCGAATTTTCCAGTGATGCTCTCTATTATTTCAACCTCATCCCACAGGGGGCGGTGAACTCCCTTTTCCCTCCATATTTGGTCAGCTATGCCTGATTTTTCTATTTCCCCTTACCACTTTATGATGTTCTTGTAGTCTTACCTTAAGTGGCGGTGTCTTGTTTGTATTTCTTACCACAGCTGCACAGCATGGTGTACACAGAGACCTTAATCATGTTCTCCTCTATGGGCGGGGGTCATAATCGGAAGCAGTGTCAGCGAAGTGTCGAACCGCTTTTGAAGATTGTCTTGAAATTATATGGACCACGGATCTTTTGTATTTTCTCTGATAATCCCTTCACATAGGGTCGGAAGGCTGAAGGTGTTTTCTCAGTGTTGTTATCCTCTTGTACCCTTCTATCCCAGTTTGTTGGAGCTGCTGTCATGTACCCAGTTCGAAGCGTACAACTGCCGAAACGTTGTGAACATGGCAGTTAAGATAACTGTCTGAATAATGTAAATAATGCAAGTAATCATAATATCTCATCTCAGAGATATAGACAGATATTTTGAAATCTTCTGCAGTTTTATTGTATTTTATTCCTATAAAATAGAAACGTCAATGTTTAGATATTCATGAATAAACATGTCTTTAAAACGTAGTAGTAGAGCTGGTTGTTCATACCCAAGAGTTGCAGAAATCTCCCCGTTTACTCAACACCCACATAGCTTAAACTACAACTACGCTGAGCGTACCTTAGTTTCTGGGTGAAAGTTCATAAATTCGATTAAGAGTTTTAAAAAATCCATCACACTCACATATTTGGTTATAATGATCTGCTACTTCCTGCTAAGGTAACCACTGACGGCTTCCGGAATGCTCTGTCTATTCAGTTTCGATTCGCAAAAGAAGAATCCGCAATATTATTGGCCTTGACCTGACGGCTCGGCTTCATTCACTTTCCCTCTGCTGTAATGACGCTCCTCTGTGCCTTTTCCATAAATACTTTCATGATAATTTTTCGGATTTACTCTTTATAAATTTAAACGCAGTACTAGATTATCAACAAGGTCTCATCTTTGTGCTGTTGAATTGGCTAGATGTAACCGTAAGTTCTATGTTAACAGTTTCTTCTCTCGCACTTCTACCTTGTGGAACTCTCTCTGGCTCCATGCATTCCAGTTAACTTTGATCTTTAAAAATTGAAAGGCAATGTCAATCATTATCTACTGTCTTCCTGATTACTCTTCTATTGTTTCTGTTCTTTTGTAATGTTTCTCTTTCCTATACTTTTACATCCCAGTAATCCCTTGTGTCTTAATTTTACTGGCTTGCTTGAGGTAATTTCTGTTAAATAAAAGAGACTTAGGTCAACCCCTTGTATGTTTTTCGGGTATTTTCCAACGGTACCACACACTGGGATCTTTTTCCCAAACCAATATTATCAAGAAATCATCTCTCTGACAAATCGGCTATAGTGAAATTCAAACCAAAGTCTCGTGTCCGAAATGCTAACTTTCTAACAGTTTGGTAACGTCCACACGGTCATACGGCTATGAGATAAAATCTTACAAGTTGCATAGTGGTTGACATCTAAAAAACATGGTACCGACACCCTATGTCTAGACATCCTTGTACAGCTTCAGGTTTGGAATCCTGAGCTGTTCTTCTATCTTGGCTGCCAAACAAAGCTAGACAACTCAGTCTGCACTGCTTCTTTTTAAACCATAACAGGGGGAGGTGTATATAGACTCATGCCTTTCTCAAGGGTATTTGCGTAAAAGTGGATATAATGAACTTGACCAGAATTCGAGCTCTGCTAGCCGATTTCACTTTTTTTGTATTTTTAATAAATTCATCCAAAGCAAGGCCATAAATCCACGACGACACAAGGAGCTTATAAATGTTAAAGAATATGAGAAATATATACTATTAAGGAGAGGGTACACTAAAAGAACAATTACCAGAAGATAATGGTTGACATTGCATTTAAATTTTTGAAGATCACAGTTGATTAACTGGGAAGTAGGAAAAGAGTTCCACATGTGAGAAGTGCAATGCAAAAAAGACCCCGTTAGAATAGAAGTTACGGTTACATCTTGCCATTTCAACTGTAAAATGATGAGACCTAGCCGCCAATCTAGTACTGTGTCTAAATTCATAAAGTCTTGGTACCATAGAGGAAAGTTCATCAGAACAATTACCATGAAAGTATTTATAGAAAAGACACAAGGAAGCTACAATGTGGCGGCGGAAATCACAGAAATCGAGATGCCAGGTCATGACCAATAACATTGCAGATTCGTCTTTAAGTTTTATCAGGCATCTCTAAAGAAAGGAACTGTGGTATTAAAATGATTACGTTGCAACAACAATTTAAGCGCTTCTCTTGAAAATCAACATTCTAAATATTGGCTCTTTTTTTTTCGTTTGAATTTCTGGGATGAGATTTTATTTTTATTTACTAAATTTATATATGGACTATAGTTCTTAAATTTGTTGCTTTTATTACAACATTTCGGCCGTTGTGCTCTCCGGCCTTCCTCGTGTGTATATCGCTCTATGTAAGCAAAAGGGAATTCCGAACTGAACACTGTATGTAATCTACAGGAGGGGGGTAGACCGTTCTCGTTCCACTGCTCATGTCTAGGGATATCTTGTTCTATTTCTTTATTACGTACTGCTCGATTATTGTTGGCCCATTTTCACTGCCCGATCCAGGGATTGAACACACAACCCCCATGTCACCAAATTCACAAACCCTATAGGTTACCCAGATCGATATACGCCTGAGGAAGGACGGAGGGCAGAATAGCCAAAACGTTATGATAAAAACAAGAAAGAAAAGACAATAGTCCGAATATAAATAGTGTAGATATTGGCACCTTATCTTGAACATCGCCCACTGGAATTGATTCGCAGCTACTTTAGCCACGAGACACGTTGAAAAATGAATTAATGACCTAATATGGTTGTGATTGCAATGCTGATGTTAAGATCAATGGAATTTTCACGAATCTCGTTCATACTACTCTACCCATTTCGGGAGATGATGTTGATGCTGTTGACGTGGAAAACATGATGATGATAAAGTTAATAATGCTGATTTCGAGAATGATTGATTTCTTTATGTGACGTGTAGAGGGTGAGAGAGAGGGTGCGCCCTTTACAACAATTGGGGAGATGCTGCTATCAGTAAATATGTTGTCAGCAAAAGAGAATGACGGCGTTGGCTTTGCAGTTAATAGCGAATGAATGTGACTCTGTTATAGTTGAAGAGAATCGCGCACCGACATGGCTGCGTGTGATCAACACAACTGCTGCTGATGCTGATGATGCTGATGCTGATGATGCTGATGATGATGCTGCTGCTGCTGCTGCTGCTGCTGCTGCTGTTAATCGTTTTATCATAGAAGCGTCACGTGCTTGTGACTTGGCAGCATTTTTAATGTTATTTTTTCACATTGATTCTTATTTTGTTCTCTAACTCCTCCATGGCTACTATTTCTTCATTGCGACTTCTTTCTTTCTTGTCTTTCGTTCTTTCTTTCTTTCTTCCACTGTCTTTCTTTTGTTAATTCTTTCTTTCTTTCTTTCTTCCACATCCTTTCTCAATTTCTATTACTATTTCCTTCTTTCTTTTTTCTTTCTTTCTTTCTTTCTTTCTTTCATTTGTTAATTCTTTCTTTCTTTCTTTCTTCCACGTCCTTTCTCAGTTTCTATTACTATTTCTTTCTTTCTTTCTTTCTTTATTTATTTATTTTTTTCAGGTTCTTTTTTTCTCTTGTCCATTCTTTCTTTGTTTCTTTCTTTTACGTCCTTTCTTAATTTTTATTACTATTTCCTTCTTTCTTTCTTTTTTCTTTCTTTCTGTCTTTCTTTCTTTCTTTCTTTCTTTATTTCTTTCTTGCACATTCTTTCTTTTTTTCTCTTGTTCATTCTTTCTTTCTTTCTTCCACGTCCTTTCTCAATTTCTATTATTATTTCTTCTTTCTTTCTTTCTTTTCCTCTTTCCACCTCTACTATTCGTTGTTATTTTTCTCGTTTTCTTGTTACCATCTTTTTTATTGATTGCTTCCTCCTCAACTTTGTTTTTTCTTCTCTATTTCTCCGTCTTATTATTAACCTCTATTTCTGATTCTTTCTTTCTTTCTTTCTTTCTTTCTTTCTTTCTTTCTTTCACCTTCTTTCTTTCTTCTCCTCTTTCCCTTTCTACTATTCTGTTTTTGTTACCATCTTCTTTATCTACTATTTCCTCTTCAACATGTCTCTTTTTCTTCTTTAATTTTTCACCATATTCCTAACTTAAATCTCTATTTCTATTTTCACCCTTCTTCTTCTTCTTCTTTTTCTTCTTCTTCTTTTTTCTTCTTCTTCTTCTTCTTCTTCTTCTTCTTCTTCTTCTTCCCAGCCTATACGTGCCGTGAAGTGTTCGGCAAGTGTCGTCACTTGATGAATGCCCAAACTCCAACTCCATAAACACCTGACATTGCAACACAGACTAAAGCCCTCCCCTCCCCCTCTACTCTTTTATTTGTATCTTTTTATAAGCTCTCTCTCCCTCCTTTCTCTTAATATATCAATCATTTAACTTTCACCCTTTTTCTATGCCAACTATTGCATTACTTCTCTCTCTCTCTCTCTCTTTGATAGACAGAAAGATAATGAACAAATTGAGATAGATAGATAGATAGATAGATAGATAGATAGATAGATAGATAGATAGATAGATAGATAGATAGATAATAAACAGACTGATATAGATAGATATGAGGACAATGAGGTGGGGGGAGGGGCTTTCCGTTTGTTTCCTCTCTTCCGCTATTTCTTCTCTCACCATCCCCCTTTTCACACTTTCACCTCACGTGCTTCGCATTGAAAAAAAAAAAAATTGTCCAGTCGCCTTCAGCCGATTTAATCGACCTGCGAAAAGGACAATCATATTTACTGCGTCTTAATAATTTCAAGTTCTTTTTCTTTCCTCCAAATGCATTCTCTCGTCTTTCGTTCCATCCATCAATTTGGCGATTTCCTTCCAACGTCTTTGCCTCCTCATTCCCTCTTCTTTTTTCTTTTCATTTTTTGCCTTTTCTATCTTTCTTCCTTTCATCTTCATCTTTGTCTCTGTTTTTCTTTCTTTCTATTTTTCGTCCAAATTCATTCTTTTTTTCTTACTTTCATCTGAATATTTCTTTTTTCGCCTTTCTTACTTTCTTTATATTTCTGTCTTTCATTCTTTCTGCTTTATCTACTTTTTCTTCCTTTCATTTAAATCTAGCCTATTTCTTTTCATTTCTTTCTTTTTTTTTCTTTCGTACTTATTTTATTTATACCACTTTCATCGGAATATCTCCTTTTTCTTTCTTCCTTCTTTCTTCCTTTTTATATCCATTCTTTCTTTCTCTCTTTCTTTCTTCTTTCCTTTCTTTCTTTCTTTCTTTCACTCTTTCTTCCATCCTTCTTTTTTCCTTCCTTTCTTTCTTTTTTTTTCTTTCTTTCTTTTTACGTTCATTTGCTTTTTCTTACTTCCTTTTAAATCTAGCCTATTTTCTTTCTTTCTTTCTTTCTTTCTTTCTTTCTTTCTTTCTTCGTTGCTTTCTCTGTTTCTTCCATTCTAATTTTTTCTTCCTCCCTTCCTTTCTTTCTTTTTGTCTTTCTTTTACGTTCATTTGCTTTTTCTTACTTCCATTTAAATCTAGCTTATTTTTCTTTCTTTCTTTCTTTCTTTCTTTCTTACTTTCTTTCTTTCTTTCTTCGTTCCTTTCTCTCTTTCTTCCATCCTTCTTTTTTCTTCCTTTCTTTCTTTCTTTCCTTGTTTTCTTTCATTCTTTCTTTTTTTTCACGTTCATTTCATTTGTTCCCCTTTTATCTGAAACTCTCTTTTTTCTTTCTATCCCTTTTCTTTCTTTCCTTGTTTTCTTTCTTTCTTTGTAGCATCCATAAAAATGGCTAATAGCTATCAGAAAAATTACTTTTTACATTCGCGTTTGATTCATATTTTAAAATTTCAGGTTAAAATTCATGAAATTCCCTACAGATGGTTAATAAGACCATTATTACGAAGTACGTGATCACCGTGAAAGGCTAAAAGCAACCCGGAACATTAAACATGAAAAATATTCAAATTCAACATTAAAGAACTTGAGATATTACCCGAACATAAATGAATACATATTCATTGCAAAGGATAGAATTTTTTTTTTCTGAAATTGCTCCTTTCCTGGGGGAAGTAACGTCCATATAAATGTTAACAATTTTGAATTCGTCTTCGAGGAAATCTGGTTGTCAAGGGGAAATGTTGCGACGCTAATGTGTGAATTTTAATTTATATAGCAGAAAAGACATTGTGTTGTTTTGTCGATTAGCTGTTTCATTGAACACCTTGTCACGACCTACAGACAGTCATGTCATAAATTAATGATTTTAATGACCTTAATGCCAAGAGTCGATTTAATTATTAGCCAGCAATAAAGAAATGATGGAATGGCTCAAATGTCACGTACTGACCTATGCTTTAACCATGTCATAAATGAATGATATAATCGCTTAAATATCAAAGAACGATCTATAACTTCGCCATTTCATAAATCAATGTATTTATGACCCAAATTTCAGGGATCGATCATGAGCCATATCATAAATTAAGGATTTAATGGCGAAAGAACCAAGAATTATGCCCTAGTCATATTATAAATGAATGCTGTAATATCCCCAATATCAGAGGTTAATCTAAGCTTTAGCCATGCCATAAATGACTATAAGGCTCAAGAGTCAGTCAAAGAAGAGGGTTTCTGAATTTCTTTTTAATAGACATGAGATAAGGAGGAAGTATATGCAAATTATGAGGATATGTGGGTTTACTTGAAGACTTTAAGATGAATGTGATCGATGAAGCATCCTTTCGGGAGTCTGTTCCACAAAGTAGCGATGCTAGGGAAGGAACTATCCGAGTGGAACATTCTCATTACAAAAGAAATACCAAAGGAATGTGTTTCATTCAAGCCTCTGCACGTAGCATGCCGAATATATATATATATATATATATATATATATATATATATATATATATATATATATATATATATATGAGCCATCATCAGAGTGGTTATATGGACATAACATTCGCTATTAGTAAGAATTTCGTCAACTGTCTCTACTTAACCAAATGATAATTTAAGAAAGTCGTAAGCTTCGATATATCTCTCGTGCTTTTTTTCCCGAAATGAACTTCGGACAATTTCTCATGGAAGTTCATCTTTGTCTGAGGAGCGTTATTCGTAATGTTCATAAATTAAATAAATAAAATTAATCGACACAAATATATATATATATATATATATATATATATATATATAGAGAGAGAGAGAGAGAGAGAGAGAGAGAGAGAGAGAAAGGGATAAAAGTGAACATTGAACTCAACATTCAGAGACAGACTTTTCAGTGTAGACTTCATTTTTCATTTTTATATATTATTTTATATACGCTCTATTGCTGATATTGAGTACTTTATCCCTTTAATATATCATACCTTAAAACTATAAACATATATATGTTTGTGTGTGTGTGTGTTCAAATATATTGATATAATAGGAAAGAACTGTAACATTGATGATCCGAAATTCTTTATTATTTTTGTTTTAATTTTTAAAAAACAGTGCTCGATACACAAGTAGAGCCTAAATTATAACTATTTTTCAGGCCTGTTTCGAATGTTAGTAATTTCTGTGTCACAATAGAATCATATTTTTATTAAAAAAATTATATATATATATATATATATATATATATATATATATATATATATATATATATATATTGTTATGGTCCGGTTCCTTGTACCACGGTGATAGTTCAAGGTAGAACCAATAAAGAAGAACACGAACACGGATATGGAATAACACAGATATATTACAAACAGGAATATATACAGAGAAGTAGAAAGTGTTAGTACGAACAATCAGATTTAGTAGTAATTGTCTGAACGCGACTCTGTTTCGGACTGCCTCTGACTCGACTGACTGACTCGCTAGCTCTGACTGACAGACTCCTGACGGACTTCACTCCAGACGGACTTCACTCCAGACTTCAGACTGAAAGCTTTGCTTCCTCTTGAGGCACAGTCTTTATTACGTATGGAATAGTCTATTATGTTATTATGGGTAAGGTCCCGTAACATATATATATATATATATATATATATATATATATATATATATATATAGGTCCAATGCAAATATAAAATTTGTCACTTAGCGAATTGATGTAATTTTAATCCTTTAATAATCGGTCTATCCACTCTTCAGGAGATATCATCAAATGACTGTTTATTTTCTCATTTTTTTTTTATTTTGAGTTAAGAATGAACTATACCGAATTAAAGGAAGTCACGTCACTTGTGGACTTTCACCAGCAGCAACGACTAAAATGGATAGCACATTGATAACACGAAGAAAAAAAGAATGAGATAATCAAGATGCTGACGTTCCGAAGTACTTAAAACGAAAGGTTAGGAAGGAAACTGGAGTGAACCATCAGAGAAATTAGTGAACTTCTGAACTGAAAAATTGTTTTAATAGAGACATTTTATAAATTTTATCCAACTGGCTGATCGATCAATGAATGCCAAATTTTTCCTTATAAAGAAACGTTTAATATTGTTCGCTTGTATCGATTTGTCTGGTTTATAACAGTGACATCATGTCAGAGAGCACAGAATGGTAATCGAACGTTTGCAACGAACTCTTTGCAAGAATAACTTTATCGCAGATGTTTTAAAGCAAACGCCCAAATTTACTGTTTTTGTGGCATTACCAAAAACCTCTTTTCTCTCTGGAAGAATTGCTTTGGTAGAGAAGAAGCTGGTAAAAAAGTAAAAATATAAAAGCCCGCTGGGTATCGCGAGATATTTATGAGCGGTATAGATGCGAGTAAAGAAAAAAAAGAGGAATATTTCCCATAGCTACAACCAAAAAATAAAATAAACACAGATTGCGAAGAATGAATGTTTAAGGGGTGCCAAAATGAATATTTGCAGCCAATATTTCTTCGGACGACACCAAACTGCTGTAAATACTCCTTCTTGAAAGTTTTGATCAGTTTGGATACACTATGGATCTTGGGTGGGGGGGTCGGTGGAGCGACAAGAGAAGGGCCGAGATCCCGCAGCTGTAAAGAGAAGTAAAGACGGAAATATGAGGAGAATTGACATAAAAGAATGGAACAGGGAAATATTTGGGGAGGAAGGAGAAAATGAACAAAAATGAAATCCCGTCATCTCTACGAAGCGCTTGCGCACTCTATATTTCTATCAGCCAATTCATATATATATATATGGTGTAATGTATATGTATACATCTGTGTTCTTCTTCACAGTAATATGATTGGCTGGTGTCAGCCATAAATACAGACTGATATGGAGGTACATGAACGACGCCTATTGCCTACCACTACGACGAGGACCAGTCCATTACGGTTACCTGCTAAATTGTCCTACCCGGTTACAGTAGTCAAAACCACTTTGCTACTTCGAACAAATATATCCCTTTCCGGGACATATCAATATATATATATATATATATGTATATATATATATATATATATATATATATATATAAAAAGAAGAGAGAAACCGCAAACGTTTTTGGTTGTAATGTGGATTTTTTTTTGGTTTTTTTAAATATTATGGTTTATTTTCCATAATTTTGCTACACGTGTTTCTGGTCTCGTGACCATCATCAGTCAAAGAGTGGAGATTTCCACATATTATTAAAAATAATTCATTTTATTTCCTTTATGTTTTTCGATGTTAAATATTCTCGACATGAGATATTCTCTTTTTTGTGTGTTAGTGACCCAAATGTCTTTCTTGAACGTTCTTTCTTGAACGTTCTTTCTTGAATGTTCTTGTCTTTCTTCAATATTCAAGAAAGACATTTGGATCACTAACACACAAAAAAAGAGAATGTCTCGTATCGAGAATATTTAACATCGAAAAACAGAAAGGAAAAAAAAGTTAATTTCATATTACAGCATGGAGCATCTTCTGTATCCGTACCATTTGCAACGTGTTCAGGGTCTTTTGCCCTCTGATCACTCACCCCAGGAGAACTTTTGCCGATAGTTTATTGCTGAAACTGCCGATCTATGGATCTATGGTCTATTCAGTCTTGTTTAAGGATGAGGCAACATTTGGAAGAGATGGAATAACAAATTTACACAACGAACATTTGCAGATCAGAATCCCCATGGTACAGGCTAAACACCAGCAACAGTTTACTATTAATGAGTGGGCTGGAATTGTAGGTGACTGTTTGGTTGGTCCATATGTTCTCCCAGCACATCTTACAGGAGCCGTCTACAGGGACTTTAATTCGAACATACTTCCAAACCTGCAAGAGGATGTACCCCTGCTAATACGAAGATGCATGTGGTTCATGCATAATTGGACTCCATCACATTTTAGTCACATTGTTCACGATGCAATGGCTGGCTGGATAAACTCTCTGCTTCACTTTCTCAGCCATCCGCGGACAACTGGTAAATACCTTGAGTGAAGTTTTCCAAGCAGTAGACAAGTGAGAAAAAACCCCTGGTTTTTATGGGGTTCCACTGGGCGATCTTATTCCAGTTAACAGTAGATAGGTTCGCCTATCGTCCAGTTCACACTCCTCCCCGGTCTTTTGAACAGGATGAGAGGTTTATACTTTGTTTACTGTTTAGAATTGGGCTACCGGTTTCTTCGCAAATCTGTTCATTCTCTTTCACTGCCAATAGCCATTGCGTCTTAGTGGCATTATCACCTTTTGGGGAATGAATTGTTTAAAAAATATATGTAGGTGATTGACTGAAGCTTATGAGCTCGATAACTGTACTGATCAGTTCATTTTATTTTTATTTTTATTTTTATCGTCAACAACAGGATTGTTTCAAATAATGTTCTTTTTGATTTGTACACTTGTCCATTTTATTCAAATAATAGTTAAGAATAATCCAGAACATTTACGGTGGTGGGGGACTGAGTAAATGAGAATAGAAAATGCTTTGAGTATAGAAAAAAAGATCAAGTGATTTAAGACCAGATTTCATCTTCTCGACGAATTGATTCAACCGATATTGCTAGTCGATCAAAAGAAAACCAGAATTCCCACCAGGATCTATTATTACTTTTTATTAACAGTATGGGATATGCAGATGACAACATGATGGTGGATGGCATAGAACGAAAACTGCAGGAACTCATAGACAATCTAGTAAAGGAAAGCAATTGTAAGAAGGCAGAATGTATGGATGTTAACAGGAGGGATAATCCATGATCATTGTTAAGAAATCGAGACGTCAAAAGCATGAAATCTGGAAATTTTGTAGCAGAAATTGTGTAATGCAGATTACAGAAAAGCAGAACATTCATTCTAAATGAATGATTAAAATAATTAAAATATTAAGAATCAGGAAAGTTTCTTTGAAAGAAAAGAAGAATGTCTAACATGCTTAGAATATTGCGACCATTTCTATTTACCTTGAGTTCTTTGTTAAGATCCACAGAAGAATCTACAATATTAACGGTTTTGATCTAGCACCTCAGCTTCTGTCACTTTCCAGCCACCATACGTTTGACTCTCTGTCTTTTCTATAAATACTTTCATAGTAATTATTCGAATGAGCTCTTCGCTATGTAATGCTATTCCTCATATATGGCAGTTAATGCTTGATAATTTCTTGACAGTTAATGGGGGAGACTTGGGGCGACACAAAGAAGTCTGCTGAACTACTATGTAATATCGATGCTTCTATATGGCAGTGAATTCTAGATAATTTCCTCGTAGATGAAGACAAGATTTAACGCAATAGAAATGCGGTTCTACAGAAGTATACTGAGAATCTAATGGATGGCCATGGAAGAATTTATTTTAGGTAATAATGATTTGCTGAAACAAGCCTCTGTAACTAACCCATAGATTTGGGGAAGACGTGGATTCGTATCTTTCCCAAGGGTATTTGCGCGTAAATGAATATAATGAACCCAATTGGAATTGGAACACGTCCATCTGATTTCCAATTTAGAGCCGTTCTACTTTACGCCTATTGCAGATCCAAGATTATAGCACCTGGTATTCCCGTGCGATCACCCATCTAAGTACTGACCAGTCTTGACGCTGCTTTACTTCGGTGATCGTATGAGAACTGATGTTTCAACCTGATATGGCCGTAAGTCTGGGTCATGTCATCAACAAGAAAGGACATACGGAAGGCAAGGGGAACAAGGTGATAACGTCGAGAAATCTACCATACGAGTTTATGTCAATAGATTGTGGAGCGGGACAGAGTGCAAGAGGACAAACATTACTTAGAGCTAGAATAGATAGGAAATTGTGCAGGACGACTCATCACCGCCAACTCAACGCCGTCGACTCAACATCGCCGACTCAACGCCGTCTACTCAACATCGCCGACTCAACATCGCCGACTCAACATCGCCGACTCCGCGACATGCAAACCATGAAATACTTCTTTTATTACTGCACTTGACCTTTCAATGGTGTCTTCGGCACTATTTATCAAGGCTCTGTGCACTTTAGCCACTTCTACATCTGCAACTGACAAACTGTGAGAATGCTTGTTAACTTCGTTGACAAATTTTGTTTAAATCCTTACATTACACAGCGCCAATTTTTTATGTTACTGTCTCTTCTACTAAATTTATCAAATTCAAACAAATTTCCTTTCATTTTTTTCTTTTCCGCTGTGACTCAGAATTTCCTATTTCGGTGTAATGAAAAGTTTGAAAATTAAACACCAGTCAGCCAAATAGGTTGTTGGAACTAAAAAAATAAGACAAACAGGCAAGCTTTCAAATCAACTCAAAGCTATTCTATGTGCACACTACCACAGCCAACACTGGTTTGCCGGTGCTGAGTCGGTGGTGATGAAATGTCACCTCCCGGAATTCTATTCGCTAGGGTCAATCGCTGTAGAATAGTAGTCGCCAAACTTTTTCTACCTACCACTCCCTTGGCTCCTTAACCAGAACACTAGCCCCCCTCCCATAGGAAGACACTTAGGTTTACTGAAACTTCAGGCAGCAATAAATATGACTCTGTAAACGCACATTTGAATGCAATGGATTGCGAGAAATCGGCAAACCGACTTTGAATTCCAGTCAAGTTCGTTACGTTTACTTTCGTGCAAATACACTTGGAAAAGGCATGAACCCATCTCATCTTCCTCCAAATATGGGTTAAGGAGTATTACCGATTGAGCTCAACCAATCTATGCGAAGGACAACTCTGAATTCTAGTAAAGATATGGATGCTACGAAAGCCACAAAAGCAACGCCGAGAATTGTGAATTCCATACATAAAAGTGTAGTCTGGAGTGAATCTAAACACAAACATTCATTTCTCTAGAGTGAATCTAAACACAAATATGCATTTCTCCTGAGTGAATCTAAACACGCATGCCTTTCTCTAAAGTGAATCTAAACAGATACGCATTTATCGTGAGGGAATCTAAACACACATGTCCATTTCTCATGAATGAATCTAAACACGAATGCATTTCTCTTGAATCAATCTAAACACATATGCTAACAACAAAAAAAACGAGTTAAGCAATGTACTTAGCTGTTTAGCAACATGAAAATATATTTTTACAGTTTTAATGCCACTGACGCAGTTGATGCAGATATTTCAGTTTCTCATGAGAAACACTGAAAAGAAATTCTGTGGCTATATCGATTGACGATCAAGATAAAAGCAATGATCCATGCAGACGTCGACTGTTTCAGCTGGCTGTTATGTGACATATGCCTAGCATGATAACATCAACATGATACAAAGAATTGGATTTTCAACTAGTGACAAAGAAAATAAAACCATGCATCCCTATAGAACTATTAGGTTAATATACATATTTTGTAAAGGATACTTAATCCTTTGCAAGTGCAGCTGATGTAATTTTTTTATAAAATAAAATAAAATAATAGAGAGAAAATTATTATTGACTGTAATGTCAGCTAGCAGCCTTCTTTTTTCTTCTGTCATCTGGATCTTTCCACCACACCAGTCGTTTTTTTGCTTTCATCTGGATCTTTCCACCACCCCAGCCGTTTTTTTTTCTGTCAGCTGGATCTTACCACCACCCCAGCCGTTTTTTTTTCTTTCATCTGGATCTTTCCACCAGCCGTTTTTTTTCTTCTGTCATCAGGATCTTTCCACGACACCAGACGTGTTTTTTCTTCTGTCATATGGATCTTTCCACCACCTCAGCCGTTTTTTTCCTTATGTCATATGGATCTTTCCACTACCACTGCCGTTTTTTCCCCTGTCATCTAGATTTTTCCACCAAACCAGACGTTTTTTCTTCTGTCATCTGGATCTTTCCACCAAACCAGACGTTTTTTCTTCTGTCATCTAGATTTTTCCACCAAACCAGATGTTTTTTCTTCTGTCATCTGGATCTTTCTACCACCGCAGCTGTTTCTCTCCTTCTTTCATCTGGATCTTTCCACTACACCAGCCGTTTTTTTTTTCTTCTATCATCTGGATCTGCCTAACAACGCAGCCGTTATTTCATTCTGTTATCTGGATCTTTCCACCAACCCAGCCGTTTTTATCTTCTGTCATCTGGATCTTTCCAACACTCCAGCCAGTTTTTTTTCATCTGGATCTTTCCAACACCCCAGCTGTTTTTTTCATCTGGATCCTGCCACCACTCCAACCTTTGTTTTACTTCTGTCATCTAGATCTTTCCACTACCCAGACGTATTTTTCTCGGTCATTTTTCTCGTTTTTTTTTCTCTTCTGTCATCTGGATCTTTCCACCAGCCCAGCCATTTTTTTCTTCTGTCATCTGGATCTTCCACCACCCCAGCCATTTTTCCTTCTGTCATCTGGATCTTTCCACCACACCAACCGTTTTTTTTCTCTGTCATCTGGATCTTTCCACCAGAACAGCCGTCTTCTCCTCTCTCATCTGGATCTTTCCGCCACCCCAGCCATTTTTCCTCTGTCATATGGATCTTTCCTCCACCCCAGCCGTTGTTTCACTCTATCATCTGGATATTTTCACCGCCCCAGCCGTTTTTTCTTCTGTCATGTGGATCTTTCCCCGTTTTTTTCTTCTATCGTCTGGATCTGTCCACCACCCTAGCCGTTCAACTTCTTCTGTCATCTGGATCTTTCCAACACCCCAGCCGCTTTTTTCTTCTGTCATCTGGATCTTTCCACCACACCAGCCGTTTTTTTTTCTTCTGTCAGCTGGATCTTTCCACCACCCAAGCCATTTTTAACACTGTCATCTGGATCTGTCTACCACTCCAGCCGTTCTTTTTTCTTCTGTCATCTGGATATTTCATCCGTTTTTTCTTCTGTCATCTGGATCTTTCCACTGCTGCAGCCGTTTTTTTCTTCTGTCAGCTGGATCTTTCCAACACCCAAGTCGTTTTTTTCTCTATCGTCTGGATCTGTCTACCACTCCAGCCGTTCTTTTTTCCTCTGTCATCTGAATCTTTCCACCACCCCAACCGTTTTTTCCTTCTATCATCTGGATCTTTCCACTACCCAGAAGGGGATCTAATCACCCCTGGGAATCCTAACTCTAGAACATTATGTTCGAAAGAAAGAATAAATTGCAAAAGATTAGATAAAAACTAATAATAAAAAAGATCTAAATCTTGATCTTCTTTTTAATACTTTTAACTTCAGCAACGGAATGACAAAGTTTAACATGAGACTTACAAGCGACTATCAACATTATATTCGCTAAGCTTAGCTTTGACTGCCACAAGGTCACAGAAATAGAGCACGTACTGAGGACCAGGATCTTTACAGTAATAATATGTGATTTTGTTAGCATTACACCATATCGGGGTGAGGTAAAATATTTAGCACAATGTCACAGAAATAGGCCAACCAGTGTGAAAGAAACTCACAATAGTATGAGTAGTCATTAACTTTCTATCCCGGTGCTAAGGTATGACATATGACCGGTTTAATGTGAGATGCCCACACCTGTGTATAAGGACAACAATTGACCTGTCCCTGCCACAATTCGAAGACAACGTGTTTTCTTCGACCCCACTTCGTTTAGTGCAATTGGGGTAAGTGCTGCTGTAGGTTTTCTCGGGATTAATCATCCCACATTACATATCTGTGAACTACCCAACGGAAGAAACACAAAGAAAGAGAACAGTTACAAGATTTTGATCCCAACATGAAGTAACTTTAAGTATTGTTAACACCATTTCCCATCATGATATCGGCGATCATGACACTCCACAAGATCCTTTTTTGATTATATATAAATTACCAAGTGGTTTGGATTTCAGTGTTTTCTTTCTAATGATTTAGTTGTTTACCCAGCTATTTAACACCTAGCTAGCTGAAATTGTCCATTAGTGCGAAAGTGAATGCAAACAGACTAACCCGGAATGTGAACTCAGCTCATCCTTTCCACTTTTCGCACTAACATACTTGACACTCTCCTCAAATGGTAAATGAGTTAGAGGATGGAAAGAGTAAACGCTGAAATCCGAAGGCGCTTTGCCATAGTGGAAGATGCCTTCCAAAAGCTAAGCAAAGTATTTCGTTAGAAACAAAGAAAAGACTACTGAAATGTTACGTCTTATCAATCCTGCTATATGGCAATGAAAGCTGGACAATTGCATCTCAGATGACAAAAAAAACTTGAAGTAAGAGAAATGTTGTTCTACAGAAGAATGATGAGAATAGCATGGATGGAACATTTAAGAAACGAAAAAGGTTTTGAGAAAATGCAAATAAAAAGGAAACTTAAACTTAACGTAAGTAAGAGACGGTTAATATTTCTAGGACACATAATGAGGAAAGCGAGCTTGGAAAATTTGATACTCACAGGACAGATTGAAGGCAAAAGGGACATAGGAAAACAATGCATAACCTTCCTAGTGAGCTTGGAACAGGTTTTAGGAGAAAAGTTTAGGAGAGCAAGATTTATGAGAGATAACAAGAAGACCAAATTTATTAAAAACAAATAAAGAGAGGAAATTGTGGAGAGTCATGATCGCCAATATCCTGAAGCAACACGGAACATAAAAGATGTCGCAATCGATATTTGTCTTCCTGGATATAGAATTATGGATGTTTTAAATTGAACTGTGTAACTGAAGTGTATATTTACACGATTTACATTTTTCAAACTGTTGTCCTCATTTTGCTGACATATTCACGGCGTTTCGGCCGTTGTACGTTCTGGTCTTCTTCAGGTGATTGGAATTTAGAACTGAACCCTTTATTTAGTCCACGGAGATAGATTGGCCTCCTTCCTCAAGGTGCTCATGATCCAATGGATAAAAGCGTTGGTTGAATCCAGTCACTTGACCCAAAGAGTTGTGAGTTCAATACCTGGCTACGGCAGTGTCGAACAAAAACTTGGAGAGTTGTGTTAAAGGGAGATAACTGAGACATCCGGAAGAGGCATGGCACGTGGAACTAGAACAATCTACCATGGTGGCCGATATTAAGTGTTCAGTTCGAAATTTCAATCTCCTGCAGAAGGCCGAAACGTGCAACGACCAAAAGGTCGTGAATATGGCAATACAGATGAGGACAACAGTCCGAACAATGTAAAAGGTGTAAATAATAACAATACCTCATCTCAGAAATATACACAGATGTTGAAGTGTATATATTTGAAGAACTGCTAGTAAGCTAGCGTTCTGAATCTTCCACTTCTTTTTTCAAAGTTTTTTGTCAGGTCTGAATGAAGAAAGAATGGTTTCTTGGAACTGTTCTATTTTATATATATATATATATATATATATATATATATATATATGCTGTAATGGTGCCAAGGATGGCAGTGAAAAAAAACCCGGATTATCAGCTTCCAAACCTTGTTTTGAGACTGCATTTATTTATTGGATTATTTTTTGTTTTTTGTTTTTTTTTTCTTTTAGGAGAGAATTCTTCGTTTGGATTTGACAACTGCACATCTAACATTTTCTCATATTTTTTCTGTTCTTTTTCCTACCTTACCCCACCGCCTTCTCAACATTCGACCCCCTATCCCGCCATTTCTCGAATTTGGAAAGATTTTCTGGAAAGGAGATGCAGAAGGAAATTGCCTTGATCTTTCTTCTAACTACTTCTCCCCCCTCCTCTTCTCCCTCTCCCTTTCCACTCCTGTCTGTCTGTCTTTCTCTGTCACTTTTTTTTTTTTTTAGCCCAGACTATATATAATAAATATTTAAACAGAAAGAAAGCAGGAAATAAATATATTTATTGGCAGCTGGAGACTGAGAAAATAGAGAGACAAAGACTTAAGACATACTGACAGACAGAGAGAGAGAGAGAGAGAGAGAGAGGAGCCTGGGGGAAAGAGGATTTAATGCTGGAGAAATGAGGCGATGGAGAAAATATTTGGGGAAACGTATCGAATACTGAAACACACCTGAAGAAGAGTGTACAACGGTCAAATATTGTGAGTATAAAAAAACTAAATACGCATAGAGGCCTAACTTCCTCCTCTACAAATTACCAACAATAAAAATAATTTTCACAAACACCCTTTCGGTCGAAGCAAATGGAATAAACACTTTTATATGCATGTAGAATATACGTCAACTCATAGACATACACACACATATATATATATATATATTTTTCATATATAGTGGCAACTTGAATTATTGTTAATCTGTATGGTATGTGTTTATTTTATTATATTGTTTATTGTTTTAGGCTCATAATATTGCAAATTTAACTGTCATTGTTACAATGTATATGTCTGAAATGGAAAGATTTTTTAGAAAAAATCTATACATTTGACCAAATTAAGTACTACATGTTAATCAATATAAAACGGGTTTTATATAAATATAATTTCGGATACTTTTTGAACTAAAATCGTAACTTTAATAGATACACACTGGAGAATTAGGATCCCATTTATTTTACTCTTAATTTAAAGTACCCTGTTAAAATGTAATAAATACATCCTGCTTAATATAATTTACAAACAGAATAAACAAAGTTTCTCTGGATATCTTAATAATTATTTTATTTAAATCTCTCGGGTAATTTAATTTAAAACTCTTTGGGAACTAACTTATACGATAAATTCTAAATCTTTCGCTGAGTTCGGAATATTTTTTAAAATGTCCGTAACCAAACACTATTTTTTTAAGATAAGTTTATGAAGGTTTGTTAAATAGAATATGTATACATCAGATTCTTAGCCAGTGTTTCTTAACTCTCATTGACTTAACAATATTTTCATTCAACCTCTAAATGAAAATGCAACATTGTTGCATATGTCATATTAAATCCGGTTAGCACAAATCTTAAAGTCTACTGAGAATAAATCCGGGGACTACTTATATATATATATATATATATATATATATATATATATATATATATATATATATATATATATATTTCCAGGATCATTTCTAAAGATGATCTTCGCCCTGTTTAACCTTCTAATTTTCTGTCCTGGAGGAACAAGGTGCCTCACGTACGATTTTATTTTCAAGCCTTTTTTCTCTGTTCTTTGGACTGTCATAGATGAAACTCCTCTTGAATGGACTTTGAAGATGGAAGCCAGAGTATGAATTTTCGTACCATTACTGAAAGCCTGAATGTTTTTTCCTCTCACCATTGCTCAGTTGGGAAGATATAGTGGGGCTGACAAAACGATTTCAACTTGTTCTATTTCTAGTTGTACAACTCAAACGGGTTTCCATTGATTTTTACGGTAAATTGTGTCAATGTGCTAAAATCTGGAAAAAAGGAATTCAATTAGTTTAGTGTTTTTTAGATATTAAACATTTTGTGGGACGGACAATTATGCTGTTACATGATTTGGGCAATTTTATTTTTTACAACCCGTTACACACACACACACACACACACACACACACACACACACACACATATATATATATATATATATATATATATATATATATATATATATATATATATATATATATATATATGAAAGTAACTCATTTCTACAATTCACTTATTAAATACAGAATTCCTTTCGTGGAATTTCTAGTAGATACTAAAACAATAAAAGTTCAACATTCTCTCATCGAAAGTGAGATCAAACTATCCAAGGATAAGATTAAATATCGCCTATATATTGTCGATATTTTCATACTAACGGAAAAGCAAAGATGAATTAAATATCCTGAAAGAAACATACAGGGTGTCCCAAAATAATGTATAAAACTCTTAGAATCGTTATAATTTATTTAATTTATGTATTTTGACTTGTAAATATGATTAATACAAGAGAAAGAATACACATTTAAAGAATTTTAGAGTAAAATATACAAAAAATCATAGGAAATAAACTTTAGTAAGATAAAATCTACTTGGGGCAGTGGTTGCCGTTCTGTTCAATACACTTTTCATATCTTGAAGAAATAAACCTACAAACGTCCAGTATTATTTCCTCTGGTATTTGAACACATTCTTCTTCAATTGCTATTCTCATTTCAGCAATTGTTTCAGGTTTCCTGCTGTAAAACTCTGTCTTTTAGAAACCCCCACACAAAGAAATCCAAGGGTGTCAAATCTGGTGATCTAGGGGGGTATTCAACTGTCACTCTTCTTCCAATCCATCTGTTTTGCAGATTTTCATTCATATAAGTTCTCACATCACGCTAATGTAGTATTAACTATTAATATTTAAAGAGTCTATACATTATTTTGGGACACCTTGTATATAGCTGGGAGAATATAAACATTGCTACATTTCAGAAAAATGTTAGACAATTGAAATACAAAGTCGAAAAATTCTGTCTAATGTCTTTCATCCGCTATACAGTCCTTATAGAAGAACCACATTACGCAGAACTTTTTCACTTTGTTCTTCAACTAACATATATACATACAAACATACATATATATATATATATATATGTGTGTGTGTGTGTGTGTGTGTGTGTATATATATATATATATATATATATATATATATATATATCCGTTTATGAAACTCTGGAGTCTGGATGCTGAAAGTAGTATCAATCAGCTAAAGGACAAATTTTATAATTGTATTAATTCAATACACAGAATTAGGAGACCAGCCAATCACGCTACCTTGGTTTCAACTTTTTGGTATCTTCAGGTGATCAGGGTTAAATAATTTCCTAAAGCTTCGTTTTGAGTTCGTTTGAACTATGATGAAAATATGTATATATCATACACCCCCCCCACATCCGATACAATTTCAATACTCTTGCTTTTCTCCTGCCCTTCTATTACGCTGCACGTTGTGCGTATATTTATTCAATTTTTAAAAAGTAAAGTGTTAGGAAATTATTTAGCTTAGAGCACCTGAAGATAACGAAAGGTTGAAATGAAGAATCTCCTAATTTTTTTCACATTTAAAATCTCTGCGTTTTAATTTTTTATTTTGATTTTTTTTCTTTAGATGTGTATTGAACACATCTAAAGAAAATACTAATACTTAATACTGCTGTCTCCTGGTCGATGTCAACTCCGACCAATAACTTTTTTTATAATTATATATATATATATATATATATATATATAGAGAGAGAGAGAGAGAGAGGGAGAAAGACATAGAGACAGAAACAGAGAAAGAGACAAACAAAGAGAGTCTACCAAAAATATGTGCCTATTTCAGGAAAGGAAAAAGTTGTCTTTCTTTATCAAGCTGCAATTACACGACAGATGGCATCGCATTGGCGGCCATTAGAAAAGAAATTGAAAATGCATATGCAGCAATCCCTCTGGACACTTTGACTAACGTTGCCCAAGCAGCAGTTCGCCGTACTAATAAATGTCTGGAAGCTAAAGGCCACCATTTTGATCATGTCATTGGATTGTCGAGTCCAAAAGTAAGTTGTATTAATCTCATGATGTTTGAATAAATTTAGTATTACAAGATCTATACCAGTTTTTCCTTTCCTGAATTATGCATACATTTTTTGGCAGTCTCTCTGTAGAAGTTTTTATTACTATAAACGTTAGTTACATTCTGTATACGTATTTGGGATAATAATCCTATTATCTTAAACAGTGAAATTAATTTCAACCGGCAAAGAAATCAAGAAGTCTTGCTAAAGAAAACGATGTATTATAACAGGCATCACAACTGTTTTCCTCTTTTCCATCACGCATTCCACTTTTGGGGTTGAAATGTGACTTACCAATTACGTCACAGGAAACCTTCATAAAAACTACTACTAACTACTTAACGAATTCGCATCTTCACTTTTTAAAATGATTGGCATATAAACGCTTGCTCATATCATCAATAACGTTTATAAAAATAAGGAATATTTGTCAGATAAAACATTCAATTAATAGTTTATCTACGTTTAAAACATATATTTAATTTTAGAAATATATATATATATATATATATATTATTATTATTATTATTATTATTATAAAAGACTATAATAAAAACGTGTTGAAATCGCTACACAAAAGATTTGCTGTTTCAATACTTTTGATTGTACTTCTTCAGGCTATGGTAAGTAATTCGTGATTAAATGATTTTTAAGGAAATTTAAAAACAAATTGATACCTCTTTCCCGAAAGTTAAAGGGCGAGGAAAATAAGATCAGATGTTTTTGTGTATCGATTTCAATATGTTTTTATTATAATCTTTTATAATAATAATAATAATAATAATAATAATTATATATTGCTCTACTTTGTATTGACAACTTTTTTTAAAGTAAATGCTACGAACAGTGGAATTTTAGTCCAGCTGTTCTTTCCCTCATTATATATATATATATATATATATATATATATATACATACATACATTTCTATCTTGGTGTGCGCACGTGAGTATCTCTACACGAACATTAATGTATATTTAACTATTCGTTTCTCTGGTGTTACTTTGTTTTCACTTTCTGTGTTTATGTGCGCATGCGTGTTAGCGTGATTCTAACTCGCCACACCTTAGCTTCATTCTACTTGAGCTTTCATTTTATTTTATTGATTGATTTGTCTTTATGTACATATATATATATATATATATATATATATATATATATATATATATATATATATATATATATATACAAAATATATATATATATATATAGATAAATAGATTGCTCACGGGGAAGAGAATGTTCTCCACCCTTTGCAAAACAGACTGAAAGTCAGGCGAATACACAGCCCAGCGGACAGACAGGCACAAACAGACGTCCACCGGAAGAAGCAGAAATTTCCAGATGTTTTTATTCTTCTTCATCCGCATCACCTCAGCAGCCAAAATTTTTGAGGCTGCGAAGAGTAAGTAAAACACTGGGTCACTGGGGGCACTATGGTCTGCCTTCTCAGAATTCCTTCATATCAAGTAGCAAGTATTGTCTGGCCGATGAGGAGAAAATCGAGTCGAAGCAGAAGTTGGCAAAGAAGCGGAAGCCGGAAGAGGAGCCAAACATGGAGGAGAAATAAAAGTCATAAAAAGAAGTGGCAAAGATTAAAAGAAAACTAGAAAATAAAATATAAAAAAAGACGAATGAAGATGTGGAAAGAGAAAGATGGCTGAAAGTCAAAAGCAAAAATGGCGGAAAGTCAGAAGGTGAGATGATGGAAATACGGTAATAGGAGTGGGGCTAGAAATGAGGGGGAAAAAGGCGAGAATGGAAAATGAAAAATTGCTAAAACGATTCAAAAGTCAGAAGGAAAGATGGTGGAAATAGTTGAGCGTAGGAAAGATAAAGAGAGTGTGAATGGATATTTCAAAATGTAAAATAAAAACAATTCGCTATTTTGAATTCCTTAAACCGAAATTTTTAAAGGAAACATTTATTTTGTCACTCTACATAAACATAATGATGGTTAGAGAAGGTATCTACCAAATGTAATAATAAAATTAACGTAGAAGTTAGAATAATTATAGAATAACTTATGAAATAGACGTATGATTTCACTTCAATACTTTAAACAACGTTAAGGTCGGATATGATATCAATTCGAATAATAACAAAAATGATGAAGAAAGTTGTTCTTATAATTCACGAAATAATATTTCCTTCATATTAACTTCCGTAATGACAAAATATGTACATGCTAGCACATCAAAATAATTATCATAATCATCATTATTATTATTATTATTATTATTATTATTATTCAGTATCTATGTTTCTGAGATGAGGTATTATGTACATTATTTACATTATTCGGACTATTGTCCTCGTCTTTGTCGTCATATTTATTGCAGCGTTTTGGCCCTTCATTATCTGTCTATATTTCTGAGATGAAGTATTATGTACACTATTTACATCATTCAGACTATTGTCCTCATCTTTGTCGCCATATTTATTACAAAGTTTCGGCCCTTCAGTATCTGTCTATATTTCTGCGATGAAGTATTATGTACACTATTTACATCATTCAAACTATTGTCCTCATCTTTGTCGCCATATTTATTACAACGTTTCGGCCGTTTTACGCTCCGGTGGTTGGAATGTCGAACTGAACCCTTTATTTCGCTCACTGGAGTAGACTGTTCTAGTTCCACGTGCCATGTTTAATGGATGTCAGTTATCAGTTATTTCCTGTTAATTTCCCTCTGAAAGTTCTCCACTGCCTTAACCGGGTATTGAACTCACACTCTTTATGTCCTTTCACTGGATCTAACTAACGTCTTTATCCACTGTGCCATGTGTCCTTGAGAACAGTCTACTCCAGTGAGCGAAATAAAGCTTTCAGTTCGACATTCCAACCACCTGAAGAAGGTCGGAGCGTACAACGGCCGCAACGTTGTGATAGATATGGCGACAAAGATGAGGCCAATAGTCCGAATAATGTAAATAATGATAGAATATTTTATGAAATAGAGTTAAAGATTTCACCTCAATACTTTAAACAACGTTAAGTTCAATCCGAATAATAAGCAAAATGATAAAGAAATAACAATGATATTTCCTTCGTATTAACTTCAGTAAAGACAAAATATGTACACCTCAAAACAATTATCATCATTATTATTATTATTTAAAAAAATTTCCGTTGAGATGTATTTACTTATTTACTGGATTCTTGTTCTTTTTTGTTTTTTGTTTTTTTTATGAGAATTCTTCGTTTGGATTTGACAACTTCACATCTAACCTTTTCTAATATTTTTTTCTGTTTTTTGTTCTTACCTTAACCAACCGCCTTCTTACCTTGGAGCTCCTATCTCGCCATTACTCGAATTTGGAAAGATTTCCTGGAAAGAGCGTGCCGAAAAAGGAAATTACCTTGATCTTTCTTCTACCTATTTCTCCCCCTCTCTCTCTCTCTCTCTCTCTCTCTCTCCTTTCCACTTTTGTCTGTCTTTCTCTCTTTGTCGCTCTTTTTCCGCCAAGACTATACTTAATAAATATTTAAACTTCAGTCAAGACAAAATATATACATGCTAGCAGC
This sequence comes from Acanthosepion pharaonis, assembly GCA_903632075.3. Classification (NCBI taxonomy): domain Eukaryota; kingdom Metazoa; phylum Mollusca; class Cephalopoda; order Sepiida; family Sepiidae; genus Acanthosepion; species Acanthosepion pharaonis. Next base: position 3,020,322 of record CAHIKZ030001913.1, read on the forward strand.
TCAAAACAATTATTATTATTAAAGGAACATTTTTCAATAATAATAATAATAATTATTATTATTATTATTATTATTATTATTATTGAAAAATGTTCCTTTAAAACTTATTCTTTGGTACGTTGCTGGCCGAGTGCCAAGCAGACCCCCTCGGGGCAAGAAGTAAGTAATGATTTCGTTTGTTAGTCATGCATTCAGTCATATGTTGCCAGTATCTATTATTATTATATAATAATTGTGCCTGCCTTCATTAGTTCTCACGGCCATTACGCCCTGTCAGTACCTCATAAATTATGGACTATTCCATTTTGATCGTGTGCGAAGACAAAAGACATCAAAGACGACATTCGGTTTCAATCAGAAAAGTAAAGAAAGAAAAAAGAGTCGATATAAATGTTTAATGACTCTTTCAGTGAAATGGGAAAGTTGCCAATTTCAAAACTTTTCATTTGTACCCCTTTACTTCTGAAAATAACAACAAAAAGTCACAATTATGATTGTTATTGCCATATTTTGATAATAACGATAATATTTCGATATTTAACGATGCGAATTCCTAGGGATATTTTATTACCGTGGAACTTGCCATGAGCTTATTCAATCATTAACTAAAAAATTAATATTCCTTAAAAACTTCATAAGGGAAAACCCGTGAAGTTTTCACTGGTTACAACTAGTTACCTATATACTAATACTAAAAGTCCGTGATTGCGTGTCTGCTTGTGTCGTGCACACGTTCGGCGCATAATGATTTACAGGTAAGTATTCTTATTTTAAGTTTCTTCAGACAATTTTTTAATTAAAATATTGTTAAGTTAAAGACAGACACAAAGAGATCCTGCTTTGCCGTTTCGTCCAGTTGTTTGTAGAGTAACTATTTATATTTCAGCTTTCTTTAAACAAACAATATTTTAATTATTTAAAAAATATTTTTTGACATATTTAAAAAATATTTTCAAGTAAATAAAATTTCAAAATATTTTTTATATATTAAAAAACTATTTTTAAGATAATTTAAAAAAAATATTTTCAAGTAAATAAAATTTCAAAATATTTTTTATATATTAAAAAATTATTTTTAAGTTAATCTGATTTAAAGTTTATCCCTGAAGTTCAATTCCTATTAAATGCTGTAAACAATCAGTAAAACTTTAAAATTGAACTTGTAACACAGACCAATGATGGCGCGAACGAATTAACGAATATTTAACTGAATTATAATAAAATTTACTTTCATTTCAATGGAACGTTGAAATCGACTTCAATGTTTTTTTTAACATAAATCATCAGTTACCCAAACGGGTGACGGTTAGTCTAGTTATTATTATTGTTGTTGTTTCCTTTTATTTCTGTTGTATACACATTTCTTTCTGGGTCCCAACCTGTGACCTAAGCTCAGAAAGTTTTTAACCAATCATTTTTGAAAAAAAAATGAATAAAGAAATAAAAACCTAAAATCATGCACATTTTACATAGATAAAACTTTTCGTAATGTTTGAGCTGTACTTGTAAGTATAATTTTTTTTTATATTTCTTTAATGTATAGTCTACCAGGAATCCCTTCATTGTGTCTATTGGAACCTTTTCCAATCAATCCGAGGGCTCCAATTACATCTGGGATTATTGATGTCCTCATGTGCCACATTTTTGAGATTTCTATCTATTTTGACAGTGTTTTTTTTTTTTTTTTTTTTTTAAGATCTTCAAAGATACATTATAATCTGCAAGAAATGCCATATCAATAAGAAAGCACATTCTGTTTTTGTAGTTTTTTTACTACAGTGTCTGGGCGATTAACTTTTATTGTTCTATCTGTGTGTATTGTAAAGTCTAATAAAATTATTACAGATCCTATTCTCTGTAACCGGGTCTTGATGTTCATAATAGTTTTCTTGTCATTTCCTTTCCGTAAAAGTTGCAGATTTTCCAGTGTAGATATTGGCCAACTATATCATGCTGACTTTTATATTCAGTGGGTGCTAACACTGTAAACTGAGACAAGATGATCAATTGTTTCTGCATATTTATCACAGAATCTGCATTATTATTGTTATTATTATTATTATTGCGCGGTTTTTGTTTTCAAATGGAGACTCTATTGGTGATCTCCATCAAGCTGTGCGACCTCAAACAGAGAGCACCTTTCATAGAATCTTTGCCGTGCTGAGCAAAGCAGACTTCTGAAGCAAGATAGAATAGGGTATTTTATTCTGATTTTCTTTCATGTATTTTTTTTTAGACTCAGTGGTATAGACCCCAATTCTCTATTGATAACTTGGACAATGAGGACGTATTTTCTTTGTCAACGATTTTAGACTTGCGGACATTAGTTGGAAGGAATTGGTCTAGTGGTGCCCTAATAAGGCCTTCTGTCACTCACCCAACCTTAAGACTACTATTTCTTAGCCACTTATGGGTTTTGCAAACATCGATGTCTGGTTCACTCAGACGCATTGAGTACTTTCCATACAAAGGTTTAGATCTACATTTTTGTTCAAGAGTCTTCATATAAGCAGCTTTCGCCAGAAATTTAATTTCCTTCGCTGCAGAGATAGAAGATTCAGGATTATTATTAGCTTTCAGACAATTTTCTTTTTTCAACTGGAGACTTTCATTATACGACCTCAAAAGGAGTGAAGCATTCGTAGAATATTTTCAGCCATGGGATAAGGGTCTTTATTCCGATTTTCTTCACGAAGGTGAATCTAGCGGGAGGTTGAGCCATTGTAGCTGATCGGCGATCTTTGTCTCGTCAATAGATACCGGGTCCATCACCCTGAATAGGATGTGAGTGAGAAGGGTCGGTCTAGATTTGCTAGTTTATCCCACATTCTACTTGTTAGGCTATTCGGACAATAGACTTGTCTGTACCCGGATGATTTTCGGTGCTAAGCCTAAAATGGCTGGACACTGGAAGTTCAATCAGTTTTTATTGGATAAGCGGACCTTCCGACAACAGCAGACTAGATTAGTTAGCGGGAACTAGTTTTTAGGCTCAGTGGTAGAGACCCCGATGCTCCACTGCTAACTGGGACAATGAGGACGCATTTTCTTTTTTCTTTATCGAGGAGAGTGACGTCTTATTTGGGGGCCTCCAAAATCGCCCCTTTGGATGATTGTCTTTTTCTACTTCTTCATCTCATTATTATTATTATTATTATTATTATTATTATAAAATGTCCCGACATTCCTTCAGGATTTAATCGATCATGCGCTCTCATAAAACAACAGAAAATTAAAGTTTAAAAATAAAGTTTTGATTAAGAAAAAAAAGCAAACAAAATGGCGGAAAAAATAAAATACAGATTAAACAATAATTAAATACAAAAGGAGAGTTAAACGAAAAATTGGTTTATCGAAAACAAAAGGAAAAAGATATTTTTTAAAAATTAAACAAACTCATGTAAAAATGTAAGAAACAATAATAAAATAAAAAAAAAACCTCAATGAAATTCCACACAAGTCTTTCGCAAATATTAAACCTCGCCGCTCAGAGCAAATCACTAGCTTCTCCCCAGAAATCCACAAATGCATGCTGGGATATTTTTCTTAGCCAATAAAATAAACCGGTTTGCAGTTTAACATGACTACCTTGTCAAGAAGTTAAAACGCTACGATCGCTTGTCCGAACTGTGTGTTGACACCAATTCTTAATTTGTGAACTTTTTTGCCATATCACAGTTGCTTTGCCTTGAGTATATTGTTTGCTTTATATTATCTTTTGTCTTTTCTTTTTCTTGTTTTGCTTATTGCAAAGTTTACCAATTCTGTTCTTTGGGAGTGCTCTTACTTATTTTGTATTTGACCATAACTACTCACTCCACATCTTGTCTTTACCTAGAAAGGTGATCGCTTGGGAATACCTGGTTGTGTGGGTGGTGTAATGGATAACGGCTCGGAATTAGAAATAGAAGATCTGAGTTCTAATTCCAGTCAGAATATTCACTTATACGCGAATACCCTTGGGAATCCACCTATTCTCCCCACAGCTATGGATCAATTAGTAAGAATATTATCACTAAAATCATTACCATTTCCCAGGAAGAAATTCTTACAATCTTAAACTATTTCTGCCTTTAAATAAGCTGCAAAGAGATGACAAGCCGTAGAAAACGCCTCAGTCAAACTCAGCAAAAAAATTAGTTTAGGCAAGAGTCTGCTATGATTTAATTAGTAGAACTTGTATCAATAAATCAGTATCAGGTCCAAACAAACTTTTACAATCTATAATCTTTTTTCTGGCTTTAATCAACATGCAAAGGGATGATAAGACATAAAAACGAATCAATCCATCTTAAGCTATCACATTTTTAAAGTTAAATTTCAAGATTTTTATATTTACCGTAATTCTCTATGTATAATACGCATTTTTTTCTAAAAATAATAAGCAAAGTTAGGGATGCGTATTATGCACAGCTAAAAAAAATCTTTAAAAGAATTGCTGTTTCATAGGTCGATTTCAGTTGCGAAATGACTACTCACCACAAACATGCAACAATTTGACACTAACATTCGACGATTGCGACCCCATAAGGATGTCAAATACAATCATATTTACCTAAAATACTTAAAAATGTAAAATAAAATAAGAATTATCATAAAACTAAATTAGAATAATGTTATTCCATGTTTAAAACCCTTTTTAATAAGAGTAGGAAACGCTGGCCGTAATGATATTGTTGAGGTACAATTTATAGGGTTTGATTACCAAAAAAGGGGTGCGTATTATGCGTGAGAAGAGGATTTTTCCACACTTTCAGCACAATTTTAGGTGTGCTATTAGAATCCTTAGATTTCATTTTACGTTTGGCTACTGCTGTAGAATCTCCGTCAGCTGTTTCCAGCTTTTTGCAAACCTAACCAACAAACGACTATGCAACTTTTAGGGAACGAGCAATCTCTGAATCACCATCTACCGCCTCTACATCTGGCTTTTTTTCTTTTTTTTTTTTTCATTTGCTGAGTTAGTGTTGTAGAATACGGCAAGGGTGTGTTGAGATTAGAGGAAACACCTAACCGATTGCTCTCCCAAGAACTACGGAGTAACAGGAAGCGAATGGAAGGAAACCGGAGGAAACACAACAAATCCTCCTACACCACATCACGGCTAGCGGCATGTAACTTCAGGAACCAAATGTCCACGGGAACAACTTCACAAGAGACCGAGTCTCGCTAACTTTTATTGACAAGCGACAGTTGACAGAAACCCGGATCGAGAGAAGTTTCAGAGAGGCTCGTATATGGACATGCCAAGCTGTTCTGCTTCTAACTGAGAAAACATGGTTGTAAATGTTTTTGGCAAACATGGCCACACGCTATTCAGGACTTCTTTTGCGTCTGTACTGATGCGCGTTCGGTACAGCTTGATTTTTTTGTCAGCATTTATCTTAAGAAAGATGATAATAAGAACAAGTTAGTAAATAAGCTAGAGCCATTAAAAGACGTGCCCTCAAAGAACTGAGTATCCCCCTTATTTGACAAGCCCGTCTCATTCACCAACCATTACTTGCTCCTTCGCTAATCTGTCTTTGTGCCAAAGAAAGCTTAGCGTAGCAAATCGTTAATCATTCTAAAATATAAATTCGGATTATCTGGTAAATAAAATAATTTTATTTTCCATATTGCTGCCCAGTGTGGGTTAATTAATATCCCCGAAGCATTAATCGACTGGCTGATAGCCAGTAGTATTTTAGCTCGAAGAACAGTTGCCAACTGCGCAAGGTCAGACTCTTTCTAGTACGGATGTCTTAAAAGAGCATAATATTTCCAAAAACCGGTTTAAAGTTTTGATACCGATACATCTGTGTCGCAGTAATAGACAATAGAAAACAAGAGGATTGCAAAAAGATAAGCATAAAAAATACAAACATTAGGCCGAGCATAGATATATGCACCGTAGAGAAAATATTAACTCTTGTAAAAAGGAATAAAACCTGATATTTTCAGAATTCAACAAAGACTCAAACATCTATAATTGAGGTAAACATTTGAGTATTTGAATCATTGGGCTATCTATTGATCTTAAAAATATATATTTTGGAAGAGACAAGTCTCTAAAAATACTAAGGCCTTTCCAAAATATTTGATCTGAATAATCAGCATATTTACGCTATATAGATGTTGCTCTATGAATATATCACCGCAAAACAATATTTCCTGATGGTATAATAAGAAATTTGTAGTAATTTCTGTAAGTAAATGAGGTTCTATTCCTCCGACGTCACTCGTACAATATGGAAAGCTCTTTCTGAAGACACCGTTCTTCAATTCGCGTACGCGTCACAAGCGTAGAAATCACCATTTACTTCAGACTACTCCAACCCTTTTTATTATGTCCAAGCCTTGGCCGGCTGACCACTCAGCGTTATTAGTCTTCAGTTAGAGTGCCAAAATGTCATCATCCAGTCCGACCAATCTCAAAACTGGTTATGTCTTGAGAATGTCTGATGACAGGATGCCCAAGATCCTAATGTACAGCCAGTTAGATCAGGGCTACAGGAATGTAGGACGCCCATGGCTAAGATACAAAGACAAGCTGTCAATATACCACATAAGCGCTTAGCCTTGGAGCGGGTAGAATGGAAATCAACGTGTTGTAGTCGACTCAGCAGTTTTCAATCTGCTTGTCTGAGTCGTCTTCAAGAAGCGAGAGCAAGATCTAAAAGGTCAGATTGCTATTGATCGAACCGCGCTAGGCTGTATAAAAGCCCACACTTCAGAATCATTCACTTCCGGAATAACTAAGTGGCTGGGGAAGATTCATAGCATTTTTCAAAGGGACAAAACGTCGCGTAAGGAAATTATTATTCTCCTCTACACCAGATGCGAGCCACTCTGACTCGTTTACTTCTACGTAATTGTTCACTACACCTGATATTGTGAACAATTGTCGCTTAGGTCTGAAACAGAAATGTCATATAAAAGAAAAAGAAAGAAGACGAGAAATATCTAACGATATTATAATTTATATTGTTTTTATAGCGATATTATATGTGTGTAATAATAATGGAGGTGTCTCCGGTCGTTTTTCGGTGAATGAGAGTCCATCAACTGAATTCTTAAAACTAAACAAACAGACGACTATTTGCACATATGATTTGATTATAGTGGCGAAAACTTGTGCAGAAATGGCCACACGTTTTGGAAGAATCGAATACAGAGAACTGATACACAGCATTCCACAAGATCCTCGAAATACCCTCCTTAGGTTTCGAATTCAGAGTTGTTCTTCTCCTTGACAGATTGCTACCTGAAGTATATCTTCTAGTATTTGCCCATAGCTGAGTGGAAGAAGACACGGATTCATATCCTCCTCCTGCTGCCGGATGTAGTTTATCGTCATACCCAAGACGTTAAGTAGAGTTTAGAAGGAACCGGAAAAACGATAATTAACAGGAAACAAATGATAAACGTTTATTCCCATATAAAAGACCTGGGAGGAGTGTGAACCGGGAGATAGGTGAAGCTGTCCTGCTGCTCCTCGTACTCCTTCTTCTTTTTTTCTTCTACTTAATAATAGTAATAATAATAATAATTGAAACATTAAGTGTACATTGATTCAGAAGCGTACTGAAGTGTGGGTGCAGGGCGTGCGACGGCCCCGAGCATCCAATTAAAGAGGGAAATAAAAATTTAATTTTTGAAATTTGAAATTGTCTCTGTTAACGTCGTTGTACAAGAGCCCTAATCCCACAAACTGATGTGAATGGGAATCTGTGTTTTGATAAGCGAGACCGGAGTAGCCCCCACCGAATTGAGTGTTAGGGGCATAAAATCAAACAGCTTGCCCCGGCCATCATCAACATTCTGTACATCAATGCATCGATTGAAATGTTGTACCAAAACGAAACGAGTCAAATCTTCTAAGCCATCTTTCCTCATTTTATACCCAGATGATATGTGTGAATCGGACGATAGGAGAGCCTATTTATTTTTATTGCGAGGAAAAAAAAATAAATATAAATAAATAGTAAAAATTCAGAGTTTAAGCAAAGACGTTAGAAGTAAAGAGTTTAGTTGATTTTGCTTAGCGACATATCAACACCTCTGTGGGTTATTTAATGCAGAAATCTAAATATTTTCTGGCTTCAAATACAGACAAAATGTATTGCTATAAAATATATTGTTCGTAATTCTTCCATATCGTAATGATTTTTATATAAAAATGTATTATTGGTATTTTTACTGCAAAAATGTATTTTTATACGTTCAATGTGTTTGAGAGTTCATTATTTGCTCATAACTGGGACCCTAACAGGTGCTACCACCCCGGTTCAAGGTGAATCTGGAAACAACAGCAACTAAGAAGTCGTTCCACGTTCCTCAAGCCTTCAATTTGCCGATCAGAGACCTTGATGCCGGATGTAGTTTATCGTCAGACCCAGGACAAAAATGTTGAGTAGACTTTAGAAGGAAGCGGAAAAACGATCATTAACAGGAAACAAATGATAAAAAAGACCTGGGGGGAGTGTGAACCAGAAGATAGGTAAAGCGGTCGACTCATATTTCGAAGAGAATAAATATTAAAAAAAATTGAATAAATAATCAAAAATTCAGAGATTTAGGCTGAGACGTTAGAAGTAGAGATTTAAGTTTAGAACCGGAAACGGAATCAACAAAACAAATAAAAAAAAACAGGAAACAAATGATAAACCTTTACTCCGACGTCATTGCAGGGAATATCACCAGATTTTATGTTACAGGAGACTGGAACGATCACAATTAAAAAAATTTTAAGTAATCAGTTGTTTGTCATATAAATGTGAAATAGGAACAGACATATGCTTGTATGATTTTAATTATAATTTTCCAATTTTAGAATAAAGTTCTGAATATTGTGCTGGATAAACTGCCCCAAGTTCATATTTTTTACTTTCAGAAGGAAACTTCGGACAGCTTATTCATGAATGAATGCTGTCTACCAATATATATATATATATATATATATATATGTGTGTGTGTGTGTGTGTGTGTGTGTGTGTGTGTGTGTGTGTGTGTGTGTGTGTGTGTGCGTAAAATGTGTATGTCTATAAATATAAATATATATATATATATATATATATATATATATATATATATATATATGTGCAATTTATATATATATATATATATTATTTATATATTATATATGCGCAGTACTTATTGGAAAGTGCTCAATATCAGTGATAGAGCTAACATATTTAGTTGAACTGATTTGAGTTTCACATCAATCCAAATAAATATATATATATATATATATATATATATATATATATAGAGAGAGAGAGAGAGAGAGAGTATCAAAACTACTTTTACAAACCTTGGGGACGCTATCCTCGCACCAAAACAAGGACAAATGTCCACAAAAATATATGTACGGTAGATGGCGTTGCTATGTAGACTAGGTCATATTTGCCATTCGTGTACATTTGTGGCTAGTCTGTCATCAACGTTTAACGAGCGTAGTAGTGAGTTATCTGAGACGTTTTCCGTTTAACAATGGCAGGATATTCATATCGTGAGCAGGCATATATGACTTTTTTTACATGCGGATGGTAATGGACGTGAGGCTGGACGGATGTATTAGATTGATTTCCCAGACGGACGGCAGCAGAGTCATCCAACCTTTGTTACTGTTCATCGTTGCATTGCCGAGACAGGATCTGTGGCACCACAAACTATGGATCGAGGAATACCAAGATTC
>CAHIKZ030001913.1:3032500-3067500 GCA_903632075.3 Acanthosepion pharaonis
CCTGGTTTTTATCAAATTTTGATTCATTTTCCTAATATGCGTCTGATATATATATATATATAAAATTATATATCATGTTGTCCCATATATATATATATATATATATATATATATATATAGAGAGAGAGAGAGAGAGAGAGAGAGAAAGTTTATAGTAGTTCCAACGAGAGAGAAGAGTGTATATTAAAAGAATATACACACTTTTCTCTCGTTGGAACTAATTTATAGCCTCTTCCTTTTATATATATATATATATATATATATATATATATATATATATATATATATATATGCACTATATACCAATTGACCTCTACTAATTTTCGATACCTAATGTTTAAAAAGAATTCTTTTTAAAATGAAAACGCATTCTTAAAGCTTTCATTTTACCTCAAATTGGAAGCTAAATAATTAAATTTACTATTTCCAGAAAGCAAAATACTCTGGGGTATTTCAAATAGAAATTATAATGATTGGAATGTCGACTTTTGTAAACAAAAGTTAATTCTCGGCATTAAAATTTTCTAATAATAAAATATACTTCTGTGAAATTTTATTTGAGGAATATTAACTTATTTGAAGTATAATTAATCTGATTTGAAAAAATATTATTTAATTTACGTTTAAATTAACAGAGAAATGGATTTAAAAAAACAGTCTCGTTGATTATGCAGTTGTCTCTGTCACTTGTTACAGACACTGATAAGGTGCTGGCATGATAATTGTTGTTCTACGATGACTTTATCTGTTAAAACATAATTTAAGAAATTGACGAGTGAGCCCATTTTTTATATAATTCTTAAGAAATTAAGTTCGACAATTTATTTATTAAAGACATTTTTATGTTTAACGTTCTTTTTTATAGATACAAGTATTTAAATAAATGCTCTGTTTATAATAAACAGTATTAAATAACATTTACCAGCCTGAATGTCCGAGAAATTTTCATAGAAAAAATTCGTCCTTTGACAGGATTCGAACCTGCATCCTATACGGAACCGTCATTTACGCTGACGTGCCTTAACCGACTCGGCCACAAAGGAGCGTAGGCAAGTTTATTGAAGTTTATAAGCAGTAAATTCGACCTTGCCTACCGAACGCTCCTTTGTGGCCAAGTCGGTTAAGGCACGTCAGCATAAATGACGGTTCCGTATAGGATGCAGGTTAAAAGGATTTTGAATCAATTGCTCTGTCTACAGCTAAGAAAGTTGGTCTCCTGTTTCGTGCTAGACAATATTTCTCTCCAGAATCTGTCTTTTAAGTCTACCATTCGCCCTTGCTTTCATGTCTTGTATGCTGCTACTGCTATATATTTAGAGATTCTTGATAAAATCCATAGAGGTATCTGCAATGTCCTGGCATCCCGGATACTATCAATTTCCCACGGCCGTAACCTAGCTATCCTGTGCCTTTGCTATGCATTCTTTCATGGTAATTGTTCTGATGAAGTTTACCCTATGACGCCATGAATTTTTTCATCGCAGTACTAGTTTGGCGGCTAGGTCTCATCATTTTACAATCGAATATATAACTGTAAGTTTTATGCTAAGAGTTTCTTCTATCGCACCCCTTGCTTGTGGAACTCTCTACCGGCTTCTTGCTTCCCAGTTAACTTTAATATTCAAAAAGTTTAAATGCAATGTCAATTGTTATCTTCTGTCTTTTAAATTCTTGTTCTTTTATTGTCCTCTATGTATAATATGAGTATGAATCTTGGTACCATTACTGAAGACCTGAATGATATTTTCCTCTCACCATTGCTCAGTTGGGAAGGCAATGGGTCTGACATAAAACTATTTTAACTTGCTCACTATTTAACTGAATCACTCAAAGGGTTTTTCAGTAAAGGATGAATGATGTCAAGATGGCCAATCTACTTATCTGAAAACCCTGAAAAACAAAACCCAATTAGTTTAGTGGGTTTTTAGATATTAAACATTTATTGGGATGGACAATTATGCTCTTACACGAGTGAGACAATTTTGCTCTTAAAGCCAATTTTGATCCTGGTTTGAAGCAATCGGATGTCTAGTCACACTGATGAGCTGTGATACAGCAAAACAGTTTATCTGTGGATGATATATATATATATATATATATATATATATATATATATATATATATATATATATAAATAGCACTTTATACCATAAATACTACATCTTAAGACTATATTTCTTCATATATAGATAGATAGATAGATAGATAGATAGATAGATAGATAGATGGTGTATTTTTTAATTATGAAGATGAATTAGATATACTGGATTTAAGGGGTCTTATATATTATATTTCATTTTTTCCCTCGTTTTTTTTATATAGGTGATGATGATTGTTAATATTTGACGTAAATTAGATGATGATTTTAATTTTAATTTTTTTCCAATGTATTTCACTAGGTGTCAGTTGTACTTTCCCTCCCAACTCTGTTCATTGTGTTGACATGTTGCTGTCCAACTTCTCTCTTTAATAATACAAATCCACAGATAATTTTTCTAGGTCAAGCAGTTTAGACTTTACGTCTAAATATATATAGGCAGCAATTTTTCATTAATGCATGTTTCATTAAATAATATAGACAACATTTGTCTATTTATTTAAAGTAAGTCCCTTTCATATTGTCTGATAAGATTAATAACATTATCATTGAAAGACGAAAGAAAATTACAATATTGATACATGTTTAAATCCAATCTAAGCTTTCGGCTTACAGAAGCCATTATCAAAGATGACAATGACAATCAACCAATACACGGACGAAACAATAATGATAATCTGTTTTTGTTGCATGAAAAATTTCAAAGCAACGACTAACTAGTATATAGGCGGAAGCGAAAATCGCATCGCAGCTGGTGACCACACGAGAGTGAAAACGAGAATTATTAAGCATGAGAAACCGTTGGTATAAACCAATGGCTTCAGTTACCAATTATAGGCATTTATGAATATTTGTGGAGATTTCGTAGTTTATTTTGTTCAGGTTAGGTTTCAACTGTTTTACTTAAAATAAATAGACAAAACTTGTCTATGTTATTTAATCAAACATATATTTATATATATATATATATGTGTGTGTGTGTGTGTGTGTGTGTGTGTGTGTGTGTGTGTGTGTGTGTATCAGGGAGCTATAGACAGCTATTGAAATGACACGGCTCAATATCTATCTATTTTTTTGGTGGGGGTAGAGAGGGGGAACATAGTGTGTCGTTATTTTGCAACAAAAAAGTTTTAAATTTTTGGTATTTTCTATAGAGCCATATTGAACAATCCATCTCACTTGACTGCTTGGCGCAAATTAAAAAAATGTTCTTGAAACAGCTGAGAGCAATTAGCCTGGCTCTTAACTTGATTGGAAACTCGAAGCGATGGAATTATTAGTAACACAACCAATTCGGTAAGGAGTGCTGTCTTCCCACCTAAAAAGGTACCCAAAAGATTAAGAATTATACTGGTCGATATAATCATAGTTTAGCATTAATACCCTGGTCTGTGTCATAGAATTAATCCGCCTATCGGCTCCGACTCCAGAATGTGCCGACTGCACCTCTGCAGAGGGGTAAGACCCACACCCACCAACCCAAGGAGGCGCTCTGGATGTGACGGTAAGCTACATCCAGCAGCAATGCTTTTGAGGAGCATGGGACCACCTCTTACTTGCTGGTGATCCCAGGTCTACCCTGGCCCGGTGACAACTTTTAGGGTCTGTCTATATTATGATATATTATATCAGGTATTATGATTATTTACATTATTTACTTTATTCGGACTGTTATCCTCATCTTCATTGCCATAATTACAACGTTTCGGCCGTTGTACGCTCCAGCCTTCTTCACGTTATTGGAATTTCTAACCGAATCTTTTATTTCACACATCGGGTTAGATTGTTCTAATTCCACATGCCATACCTCTTCCGGATATCTCAGTTATTTCCCTTTAACTCAACTCTCCAGGTTTGGTTCGCCACTGCTGTGGCATGGTATTGAACTCACAACTCTTTGGATCTAGTCACTGGATCAAACCAATATCTATGTATCCTTGAGTTTGAATAATGTAAATAAGGTAAGCAACATGTTCGGATTTCAGCTATGGTCAAATAGTTAACCCCAAAACTTGGTTCAAACACTATGAAAGTATAAAAATAGGTTTTAATACCAGCAATACATATGCCTTTAGTCGACCCATGCTGTCGATATGTTTCTTTTCTTTGTTTTCACCTCTTCCAATATTATTTTATTGATAATTAGTTTGTCTTTGCACCCGTAACTTCCTCTTTTACATCTCTTTTGTTCTTCTGGGAGAAGTTTTTTTTTTCTCAAGGAAGTTGTATGTCGTGTCTTTATGATAGAAATGAGGATCTTGTACATTGTTGGTAAGCAGGTGATGGGTCTATAGTTCTTCGGGTTCTGCGTCTCTTCTGTTTTTGAGAGTAGGTATATTACTCACGTGAGCCATTTGGGGTATTTTTCTGGGTTTATGATTATATCATTGTATGCCCGTGGGAGGTCTTGATGGGTGCCAGATAATTTGTTTTTTTTTTTGTTTGTTTGTTTTTTTTTATCCAAAAATTGATTATTGATTTATTCCTGGTGCTTTTCAGTTTTCGGTTTTGCAGATGGCAACTGTTGTTTTAGTAATATTGATATCCGTCCATTTTTGGCACTCTATATGTGTTTTTTCCTGTTGTTGCTTGATCCATGTAGCTGTTTCATTGTGCATTTTGTAGTTTTCCCACATCTTACACCAGAACTCTTCGACTTCCTGGATATTAGGTGGGTCACTTATCTCTATTTTATTTTTAGCAAATTCTCGATAGAGTTTCTTGGCATCTTCTTTGAAGATCTTATTTTCCCAGAAGAATTATTTTCGTTTTTTCATAATGCCTTATTCTCTGTACCGTTGCATGAATTTCTTGTTTCAGCATCCCTTTAACATTTCGTACGCCAGTCTTATTCTTTATGTCAAGACTTCGTTTCATTTGTCTCTTTTTTCTTTCCTGTCATTTTGAATCTCTTGACTATTTCAGTTAGAAGTGAAAATTGTCCTCGTTGTTTATTTCGGTTTCTATTTTTTCTTCCCAGACTGGCATTTTTCTTTTTCGTTTACGTTGTGTTTTTACTTTTTCATTTATTGTTTCTGTGATCGTTGCCGAAGCTGCGTATATAAGATGATTCATTTCTGACAAGTTCAGCGGTCTTTCCATTTCGTCCCTTACTTTATTAATTTCTTGGTAAGCAAGATTGATGGCTTCCTTTCTTATTTTTGGAATTGTCGGCCTTTCTTCGATAGACATTTCTTTTATATTCTCCTATTTATATCGGACGTGTTTTTGTCATCTCTGTTTCTTTCTCATATACGTCATTATCTTCCTTTATTTGCTTGTGTACCCCAGAGGCATTATTACAACTGGTTTCTATTTGTTCCTCTGCAGGTGTGTTATTTAGGTTGTTGGCATTTAGCAGCTCGATGTTAACGTTTAATCTATTTTTGATGTTTTTTCGAATGTCTTCGTTTTCTATGTCATGTATTCTTTTTTCATGATGATCTCACGCCTGACATTGTCTAGTTTGTTGGCATCGATGTTTGAAGGATGTTTTTCTCGCCAGATATTATAGTCGGCTTTGATCGTTGTTGTCGTTGTCGGATTTATCGTAGCGTTATAAAATGCTATCATTATTTCAGTATACTCTTCCTTAGAAAATTTATTATTGTTCTTTTTGTGGGATTTTCTTTTAATGAATATAGAGAGCCCCTTTTAGGATTGTCTTCGGCGTTGTTTTCCTCTCGTTCAAGTTGGATAGAGTTTGTTCCAGTTGCAAACATTTTGATCCCAATCTACTTCCTCACTGGAGATCGTGGTCCTTCTTGACCCGCGTGACGACCCATGTGGTTTAGCAATATTTTTCGTTGTGTCAGCATTATAGTTAGTCGCATTTACCCATACGTTGGGGCTGGTTCGTGGGTACCAGAGCATATCCATACCATCGTGGATCATCCACAGGCCATTTTTATTTAATTATTTTTTGTTATTTATTCATTTTTTTTTATTGTTATTACTATTGCTATTAAGAACCACAACGGTAACATCTTCATTTATAAGCGTTAAGAGACATGATGTGCTTCACCAGACACCGGCATAACTTCAATTTTCAACGAAATTTTCTTTGACTTTTTTTCTCGTACGTATGAAACTATATTCAAGTCGTCCTAATCTTATTACAAGAATATGTTTTATCCATAAATACAATTAATATTTATTTACTAATAAAATTCAAAGAATATTTTATTATAAGTATTTGTATTTAATAGCTTATAAAATAGATATAGAATATAAATTACTAATAAAGAACATTAAAAATATCGAGAAGTCACTATCCCCACCACCACTATCACCATCATCACCATTACCACCACCACCACCATCAGCACCATCATCACCATTACCATCACTACCATCATCACCATCATCACTATTACCATCACTACCATTATCACCATTACCAACGTCTCCATCATCACCATCATCATCATTACCACCACTACCACCATCACCATCATCACTACTATCACCACTAGCATCATCACCATCATCACCATTACCAAGACCACCATCATCATCATTACCACCACTACTATCATCACCATCATCACCATTACCACCACTACCATAAGCACCATCATCACCATTACCAACACCACCATCATCATTATCATCACCATTACCACACTACCATCACTACTACATTTGCATTCTGCTTTGTTTCTCTTTCTTCTTCCTATTATCTATCTATCTATCTCAGCCTTTTAATATCTATCTATCTATCTATCTAATACTAAAAGTCTGTGAATCGTGCATTTGTCGGCCGTCGTGCGTATAATAATTTAATTTTCTCTCTACCTCTCTGTTTCTACCTCTCTCTCTCTCTTTCCATCTCTCTTTCTCTTTCTACCTGTCTCACTTTCCTACTCTCTCTCTCTCTCTCTCTCTCTCTCTCTCTCTCTCTCTCTCTCTTTCCATCTCTCTATGATTCCGTGTTTTCAGTTTTCATTAAACAAACAATATTTTAAATATTAGAGAAAAGAAAATATTTTTTGCCATATTTAAAAAAAAATTATTAGAATATAACTTTGGAATATTTCTTAACATATTAACTTTTTTAACTTTTAAGTTTTTTTAACTTTTAAGTTAATCTGATTTAAAAAAAATTCTAAGTGAATAAGATTCAAAAATATGAGTTGTTTATATAAGTATTTTTATTTTAACTTCCTTCAAAATGATAATTTCCTTCTTTTCCTTTCTTTTTTCCTTTCAGTTTTGAAATCAACTTCAATGTTTTATAACCATCAACCTTCAGTGACCTAAAAGGTCACGGATAGTTTAGACAGTAACAAGAGTCTAATAACTGTCCAATGCTGCACCTGAATCAGGTAAAAATTAAGATTTGTATCAAAAATGAATAAAAAATACCTACTGATTATTTATTAGGTATACCAACAAATAGTATAACTTAGTAACGTGTCTCTAAAATTAAAATATTATTAATCTAAAAATTAATTTATGGCTACTAATCACTGTATATATATATATATATATATATATATATATATATATATATATATATATATATATATGTGTGTGTGTGTGTGTGTGTGTGTGTGTATATATATATATATATATATTTAGATGTGACAGGCTGTTTCATGCTAGACGCAATCGTCAGGCCACGGGTGCTGTTTTTCTCGGCTATTTATATATACAGATCAGTGGTGCATTGTGGGTAGTCTATTTTGGCGGTTATTTTGCCGGAAGTTGTTTATTTGTTTATTTATTTATTTGGGTTAGATTATTTTGCTTGTTTTTATTTATTTTTTTTTTTATTTTTTTATTTTATTTCTTATATATTTATTTCTTTTTATTTTAATCGTATATATATGTATGTGCACTTGTATGTATGTATGTATGTATATATATATATATATATATATATATATATATTCATGCATACATACATATATACAAGAAGTGCACATACATATAGATACATATATATACAAATATAATATTGTTATCATCATTACTATGACAACAATTATTATTATTATTATTATTATCATTATTATTATTGTTGCATTCTCCTTCATTTCGTCTTCCTATCAGCAGTATCCGTTTTGTAACTTTCAGCAATTTGCTTCCATGACTGCTACGAAGAGGAGGAGACGCATTTTTTAATTCAAACAGCGGCGCCGTTAAGAGAAACAGATAAAAAAAAAAACCTTGGAACAGCAAAGATGGCAACTACAATGGCAATGACAATAACACATCGCTCACTTTTTGAATGGTATAATAACTAAAATTAAATTATCATTAATTTAAAATATAATTTGCAGTAATGAGCAAATTAATATATATATATATATATATATATATATATATATATATATATATATATATATATATATATATAATTAGAAGAAGGGATCCTCGTGTGTTTTTATAATATGTAAATAAATAAATACATTTTTTACGAAATATAATCGCTTTATTAAGTTTTTTTAAGTCAAATTTAAATAAATTATGATTTATAGTCACATAGATTTAAATTAAAGTCAGTTGATATTTACGTTGAGTTATATTTACGTTGAAATATATATTCTTTAAAATGAAATAAACACAAAAATACGACTAAAATTAAATTAAAATCCGAAAGGAAATAAAAAATGACATAAAATTCATTAAAAAAATACGTTAAAATTCATTAGGAAAAAAATATTTTACGCTGAAATATTTACATTTAAATTCGTTGTACATTTTACCGTAAATTTTTACGCTTCTACGAGAGCCTCGAAAAACACGTGATATACCCTTGCAGTCCAAACGATCATTATTATTATTATTATTATTATTATTATTATTATTATTATTATTTTCTTTGATTTCTGGCGTTTACACATTTCTTTCCGGGTCCCGCCCAGGGACCTAAGGTTAGAAATGGCGTCATGACACTTTCCACTGACAAAAAAAAAAAAATAATTAAATTACATAGATAAAGCCCTTCGTAAGATGTGGGCTGTACTTGTCAGAACAATTTTTAGTATCTCCTTGAAGCATGGACTTCCAGGAATTCCTTCAATTAGTCTACTGCAATCTTTTCCAACCAGTCCTAGGGCTCCAACTACAACCATATGCCACATTTTCGAGATTTCTATTTCAAGGTCCTTGTATTTTGACAACTTTTTGAATATCTTCAAAGATACATTGCAGTCAGCAGGGACTGCCATGTCAATAAGGAGGCACCGTTTTTGTTTGTGGTCTTTCATAACAATATCTGGCGGGATTGGCCTTGATTGTTCTATCAGTGTGTATTGTGTAATCCCATAGAATTGTAACAGGTCCTATCTCCGTAACCGGGTCTGGGTGGTGTTCATACCAGTTTCTTTCAGTTTCCTTCCTTAAGTTGCAGATTTTCCAGTGTAGATATTGGCCCACTCTGTCATGCCGGTTTTTATTCAGTGGGTGCCAACATCGTGCAACCTGATACAAGATGATCAATCGTTTCTGGATATTTATCACTGAATCTGCATTTTGGGCTGACACAGTATTTTTAGTATATGTGCTTGATAATTCCTAGTTAGCAAGCATTGGTCCTGCGCAGCAAGGATAAAACCTTCAGTTTCCCCTTTCAACCCTGCACTGCAGCCACTGATGGGTACGGGTTTTGTCTCAGCTTGTTTGGTACGGGCAGCAGTATTGGCCAGAAAGCGGTTTATCGTGCCATCGTTTCTGTAGCTGGTCGGTTGCATTCGTCTTTGCTGTCTTTTTTAAGTATTTTACAGTTTCAGCCGGTGTATTGTGCTGAACTTGCATTTCTACACCCATTTGAAACTCCTTATTATTATTATTATTATTATTATTATTGTGTGTGTGTGTGTGTGTGTGTGTGTGTGTGTGTGTGTGTGTGTGTGTGTTAATACCAGAGGTAGAAATGCTAACTTAAATAGCCGTATTACGGATACATAAAAATATCTTTTATTATTAATATTAATCTTTCTCAGTGTTCATTTCTATTCCATTTTTATGAGATCTTTATTCAGTAAACACCGGTTTATTTTACTGCTCACTTCAAAGAACCCAACCCTTCCTCTCCCCTCCTATAATTGTTTGCGGTGGGGGAGGGGATTCACGCTTTCACTTCTTCCGTGACATCGAAAACACATGGCTGTGCCATTTTTCCAGCAAATAAAGATAAAAAAAAAAGGCTTCAATATCTCTGGTCTGACTTCCTCAGTTTAATCTTCACCTCTTTTAATTCATGCCACCAGATTTGGGGACATTTTACTTTGTCCCAACCGATCACTAATGGCTATGCTTTTTAATGTATGGAAGCCTAAAAGTAATAATGGCATCCAACTTTCCAGGAACCGTTTCTATAAAGGCAGGCAATCTTTAGGAACCTATTCTGCTTATTTTCTTTTCACTCAGAGAATGGAAACTAATTACTTTATGGTATCAAAAAGAATTAAATCATTTTGATAAATTAATAGAAAACATTTATATATTAAGATATTTCTAGATTGAAATTCTGTTCTCATCATATTTCTGTTCAGAAGTACGATGCTTTTTGACACTAATGTCATCAGCTGTGTTTTGGTTTCTTAGCCACATTCAAACTGAATCGTTGCAGTCCCAAAGATTCAATGGAAGACCCATCAAATTAATGACTAGAAGATTTATCACCTTTTTAACTTCAAGATAATTTATTCTGACAAAAGAAATCATGTTCATCACAGAAAACCCTCTTTCACCCTCTGCAGAACTTACAGCAATGTTATTAATTATATGTTTATATATCGGCTATTAATATATAAGATTATTTTCGGATGATCCAACAACCGGTTCACTAAGCTTTTATAATTTTAAGATTTGGTTGGCGCAAACCGGTAGAATACCCCCACTGCTTAAAACGAAAATTAATGGCTCTTCACAATTTCCTACCATTTGTAGCTTTTAGTAACTTTTTAGCTTTCTTTCCTTAACCCTTTTCAACCGTCCATTTACTCAAGTTATTTTTGTCCCTCTTTCTATCTATCTTTCCTTGCAGTATCAAGTCCTCATTCTCTTTTATGTATACGAGAAATTTCAAATATCTCTTCACCGAACTTAAACAAGGCTCTGGTTAATATTTAAATGGCTGCTTGTTGGAGAATACGAAACGGAGTAAGCTAGGCGAGAGGCATAGCTAAACTGGCGATGAATACAACTTGTATTTCTACTAACAAAGGGCATGTGGATATGCTTCTGGACTGACAAGTCGGAAGATCTACATGGAGAGTGAGACTGAGAGCCAAATTTTGGCCGCAATTTTAACTTGGAGAATCAAAACATTTAAACCTCTCTCTATTCACCCTTTATATTAATCTTTTTTTTTCTTCTCTTCTCCTATATTGTCCTTTTTCTTTTTTCTTTTTCTTATCACTTTATATCGCTTCTTTTTCTTTTCTTTCCTTTCTTTCTTTCTCCATACTTTTTCAAATTTCTTTAACTTTTTCTCATCACTTTATCACTCGCCTTTTCCTTTTTTTTTCTACCTACATTATCCGTCTCCTTTTTCTTTTTATATCACTTTATCTCTCTCCCTTTTCTTCTTTCTCTTCATATTATCCCTCTCCTTTCCCCTACATTTTCCATCTCCTTTTTCAATTTCTATACAATTTATCTCTTGATTTTTTTTCTTTCTCCCTACGTCATCCAACTCTTTTTTCTGATCATTTTATATTTCTCCCTTTTCTTCTTTCTCCCAACATTGTCTTTCTCCCTTTTTCTTTTTCTCATCAATTCAAGCCTCTAATTTTTCTCCCTTTTCCCTATATATGGCCCTCTCATTTTTCTCATCACTTTATCCTTCTCCTTTTACTATATATATTTTCCCCCGCCTTTTTGTTTTTCTCATGATTCTATCCCTCTTATTTTTCGTCTTTTTCTTCCTCCATTTTCCGTCTTCTTTTTCTATTTCTTTTTCCCTGTGTTTTTTTCTTTTTTTTTTCTCTATATATTCTGCCTCTCCTTTTTTTTCTTTTTCGTGTCTCTTTGCCCCTCTAATGTTTCTTCTTTTTCCTTACATCATCACTCACCCTTTTCTTTTTCTTATTACTTTATTCCTCTCCATTTGCTTCTTTCCCTTTAATTGTCCCTCCCCTCTTTTCTTATCATTTAATCCCTTGCCTTTTTCATCTTTCTCACTTAATTATCTTTTTCTTTTTCTTAGCCCATTGTCACTCTTCTTTTTCTACTTTCTCACTACATTACCACTTTACTCTCTACTTTTTCTCCTTTTCCTCTATATAATCGTCACTTTTTTTCTTTTTTCTCATCCTTTTATTCTTCTCCTTTTTCTTCTTTCTCTTTACACTGTCCTTCTACTTTTTTCATCTTTCACTTTACATTGTCCTTTTCTTTTTCTTTTCACTTTATCCAACTTCTTTTTCTTTTTTTTCCCCTACGTTTTCCATCTTCTTTCTTTTTTTTTTATTTTATTTTACTTGCTTAAACCCCTCAATTTGTGTACTGCTTATGTTTTCTTTGTTCTCAAATTGTCGCTTCTCTCATTCCTTTACCAATTTTTCTTTGTGCTTCTTCATTCCTTTTTTCTTTTATTTCCCTCTTTTCTTCTTTCCAATTTTCTATCTATCCTTTTCTTTTTAATTTCTTTTCTCACCTTTTTCTTTATTTCTCCTCCTTCTTCCCATCACTTTTGCTTATTCCCCTTTATTACCGGATGTCACTTCCTCTTCTTTGTTATCATCGTCTGACTCGTTCTATCTCAATGTTCTTCTTCGCTCTCTCTCTCTCTCTCTTTCTCTCTCTCTCACTCACTCACTCACTCTCTCTGTGTCACTTAGCCCAACCCTTCTACTGTTAAACTCCCCATTCTCTTTCCCCACTTTACAAACATTCTTTCTAGCTATTTCTGTTCCCCCCACCCCAGCTTTAGTTTCATTCCTCTGATCCTTCCATCTACCCCTTACATTTCATCCAGTCACTCCCCCATCCCAGACCTTCGTTTCTTCCTCTTTTCCACCTCGAAATATGTCCCCTAACCCCTGTTTTCCAATTAAATACACTCCAGCTTCATCCAACGAAATGACTAAATTATCTTTCATGTTTAGTTGACTCAGTCTTTCTTAACGATGTTTGTTTTCCTCTATATTTGCCAATCCATAATACATCATTTTATATATGCCGTGTCTCTTCAGGACGTTGGCGATCATGGCTCTCCACAGCTTCACTTAGTCTCCCTTCCAGTACGTTTTCTTTCATTCATTTACACAAGCTTTTTAAGTAGGTTACTTTCTGTTTCCTTCTTGCTTTTAGTATTTTTTATTAATATTTTTATGGTTGTTACATTCTCGACCCACTGTTTCCTCATTATGTATCAGTGAAATAAATTTCAACCACCTCTTCTTGATACTAAAGACAACTGATCTTTCGGTTGCAATTTCACTTAAAACTTCCTCATTGCCTACATGTTCCTTTCATGGTATTCTCAGCATCCTTCTTTTAAATCACACCTCTGTTCTCAAATCTCCTCTTCATCTGTTTATAAATTCTCCAGCACCCACGATCATATAGGAATTTTGATATTACATCGAAGTTCAGAACTTTTTTCTTTGTTTCTTAAGAAATCTTTATAAATACCATGTTACACCTTTTAAGGACAATTTTTACCATTCCAACGTGGCTTCGGATTCAGGTGCCGCATTTTCCATCTTCTGTTTAAACACTTCGCAATTAAATTTCTGTCTTTGCTTCATTTTGATATCTCTAAATCATAGCTCACAATTTTACGTCCTGTTCTCTTATAATCTGTGTTTGCTTCTTTTTTCCCGCCTTCCGTTAATAGGGGACAAGAGAATTGTTTTAAGCCAATCTTCTACTGTGGTAGGCACCAACTCAGGCACATTTGACTTTTGTTCAAGGCCCAACTGTAGTTTAAACTGCAATTATCTTGAGATGACCTTAGTTACTGAGAAAGAGTGGATCATCTGGTCAGATCAAGATTTTGAACAAGCCCAGTACACTCAAACCCTCAGGAACAATGACTTTGTAATATATATATATATATATATATATATATATATATATATATATATATATATAGCATTCCTTCTTTCATACACATTTTATTGATAACGACAGACAAGGTGCTTTTATTTAGTTTTTTATATAATTTCTCATGCGATCTAATAATGTTTTCTTTGCAGATGATAAATTATATAAAAACTGTCCGAATGTTCTTTTTATCCGAGCGCTTTCGGCTATACATTTAGCCATTTTCAAGGATTATATTTTAACTGTTAAAATTAGAAATAGTTTTTTGTGTGTATGTTTTATGAAATGTTTTCATTTTTCAAAACACGGTCAAGATATTATATCCATGTTTAAAGTTAATATTATTAAGTGTTGGTTTGTTTGTTTTTATTAATAAGGCTTCCATTATTATTAGCCTTTTTTGCATGTAGATTATGCTATTATATTAGTGTTGTCAACAAATATTGTCCGAATAGTGTCCGGTCTCCATGAATATTTAAATGAGATCTAATTGAGCTATTGTCAGAAACGTGTAGAGTGAGTCTGCGTGTCAAACATATTGCCTATATAATTATTTACGAATTTTGATTGATCAGGAATACAATTCTTTAATGGGCATTTAAATTCGTAAATAATATTTTCCCTATTTATTTAATATAAATAGACACCTATTGGGGTTTAGTACTTCCTAATGATGCTTTTCGAAATCTCGTTAGGCTGTAACGTCACGGCATTGTTGTCACTGGTTGATATATATATATATATAGCACATGAGATTTGATTATAGTGGTGTAGGTTTCGTGCAGGACCGTCCACACTTTTTGAAGGGCCGACTACAGAGACCTGGTGCACTACGTGCTACAGGGTCCCCAAACGACCCTCCGCAGGTTTTGAATTCAGAGTTTTCCTTCTCCTAAACCAGTTGCCATCCATCCAAGGCTATAGAACCCAGTCTGTCCTGCTATTTACCCATAGCTGGAGGTAGAAGAAGAGGATTCACACCTTTCCCAAGTATGTAAGTGAATTCGAACTCGGCTCTACGATTCCTCAATCCAAGCCGCTATCCATTACTCCACCGTGCTTCACATAACGAAGAAAGAGGGCTTAGAAATTTTGATACTCACAGGATACATTGAAGGCAAGTGGGACAGGGGAAAACAGGACATGACATAGAGATCTTAAGTAAATGTAGGTACCTCCGTAGAAACGTGATACCTAAGGTTTAAAATTAATTAAGAAAAATAAACAAATCTGTTTCGAAGTTTTTATTTTAGTTTTAATTTCACGCTAATAGATTAAATTTAACATTTCCAATAAGTAAATTACTTTTCTGTATTTTAAAATTAATTTAAATTGACTGGAAGGAGTTTTCATTTTGAAATTAAAATAAATTATGTTAGTGCTATTTTAGCCCTCTTTCATAGCGATATAAGTCTCTTTATTAAAAAAATCTTTCAAAAATGAAATATACTTTTCTGAAAATTTATTTGAGGAATATTAACTGATTTACAGTTTAATTAATCTCACTTGAAACAAATATTACTTACTTTAAGTTTAAAGTATCCTAGGTATGCACAAACATGCACATAAAATAGAAAAATCAACTTAACACCAACAAAAAAGTGCGCATAAGTTATATTTTAACGTAATATATAACAAAAACGGGAATATTGAATATTTCTGATACCTCCGAACAATGGATTGTCTACGAACCTCTGAGTATATATATATATATATATATATATATATATATATATATATATATATATAGATAGATAGATAGATAGATAGATAGAACTTTCTTGGTTGAGGAAACTGACCACTATCTAAACCTTTAACATCTAAGAGCCATCTCTCTCTCTCTCTCTCTCTCTCTCTCTCTCTCTCCTCCCCCCCACTACCAAGCTAAAGTATTCGTCCGGTGTACTTTCGCCATTCGCGAAGCAGGTTTTCGTTCTGATGAGCTGAACATCTCGCTGTTCACGAAATAAAAATTATAAATGAAATGGATAATTACAGTTTCCGTCTTATTACCATTACAATGCTCTGTAGTTTACATTGAGCTCTCCCTCGATTTATGTCCTCCTCTGATATTGAGCACTTTATCCCATAAATATAGCACACTTTAAGACTATATTTCTTCATATATATATATATATATATATATATATATATACAGTAGCGGCCATAATATAAGGAACGGAAACAGCAAAGACATAAATATGTGTATTACTTAAAAAGAAATGCATGATTAGTAATGAAATTTTTACCGAATAAAGATTAGGGTGTAATGCATAAATATTATACAAAGTTACAAAAATTTACATAAGATTTTTTTAAATTAAGATTAAATGGAACAAAGGAAATAAGCTACTGGACAAAAGTTAAGGAACGATGTTAATAATTTGCATAAACTTTTAATTTACATTGTTAAAAAACTCGATGGAGCTTTTCAACAATAAGTAAAACTTCATTTAATTCTACACGCAAAGCGCTATCTTTTGACGAAAAAAACTCATTATCGCTAACTAATTAAGAAGAAAAGTCATTTTCAGAAATTTCTGATATTGTTCATAGGTCTAAAAGCGTCGTTCATCGTGTAATCAGCAGGTATAAAATAAGAGAAGATCGAAGAATTGTTAGAATATCTACAAAAAAATGTTTTGAAACTGCTACATCAATTGCCCGTAAATTTAATGAAGAGACAGATAATAAGATCTCAAGGAAAACGGTTGCTCGCAGGTTAAAAAATGCAGGATTGCATGCCCGTATTCCAGCTTCGAAGCCTCTCATTTCAAAGCGAAACCAAAGGGCCCGCCTGGAGAACATGTTGTTTGGACTGACGCACAATGGGATACAGTTCATTTCAGTGACGAGTCCAAGTTTACTATATTTGGTTCTGAGGGCAAAACTTACGTACGCCGTAGAACAGGTGAAATACTGTCTTCTCAATGTGTCAAGAAAACCGTTAAGTTTGGTGGTGGCAGTGTGATAGTGTGGGGAATGATTTCATTTGCAGGAGTTGGCCCTATCATCTGCGTACATGGCAATATCAATGCTGAGATTTACAAAAGGCTTCTTAAGCAGCATGTAGCAAGATTACACCATAATCTTTATGAATCTCCTATTTTCATGCAGGACAATGCACCTTGCCACAAGGCTCAGAAGGTTATGGCTTTATTTGAAGAAGAAGGAATCGCCCTAATGAAGTGGCCAGCCCAGAGCCCTGACCTGAATCCAATAGAAAATTTTTGGAAGATAATTGGAGAAAGGGCTCAGAAAAAGAAACCCGGAAAACCAGGATCACCTATGGAGTTATTGAAAGATGAATGGGAGGAATTACTGCTGATTTTTGCAAGAAATTAATTCGATCATGTGGTCGACGATGCAGAGATGTCATTGAAAATGAGGGGATGTTTACCAAATATTAAATTTTGTTGATATTTTGGTCACAATCAAGTATTAACAAGATCGTTCCTTAACTTTTGTCCAGTAGCTTATTTCCTTTGTTCCATTTAATCTTTATTTTAAAAAAAACTATTATGTAAATTTTTGTAACTTTGCATAATATTTATGCATTACACCTTAATCTTTATTCGGTAAAAATTTCATTGCCAATCATGCATTACTTTTTAAGTAATACACATATTTATGTCTTTGTTGTTTCTGTTCCTTATATTATGGCCGCTACTGTATAAACATACATACACACACACATATTGTGTCTATTTACGCAGCATATTGTCATTCAAAAAGGTTTGGTTAAATAATTTAGACATTTAGTTTTCGTTGTGATACTTTCAAGTTAGCGGATTAAGTTTTTGTTAAATTTAGAAAATTGAATAAGAAAAATACCAACATTTTTTCTTACGAATAGTTTTTATTTTCCCAAGTACTTTCAATCAAATCTACTGATTTTTAAATCTACCAAAAAAAGTAATCCGCGAACTTGAAATGATCACAACGAAAACTAAGCGACATGTGTCTGAATTAATTAACCAAACTTGTTTGATTGTTTGAATATATATATATATATATATATATATATATATATATATATATATATATATATATATATATAATTTTTTATTTGCGCAGCAATCTCTCTTTTATACATGCTTCATTAAATACAACTAACAAGGTACTGCAGTTAAGTTTTTTATCTAATTTATTTGTGTTCTTATAATTTTCTTCTTTTCTAGGCGTAAATTATAAAGAAATTATCCAAATGCTTTGCGCTTTCGATTACCCTTTTAGCCATTATCAGGGATGATTTCATTTTTACATCTAACTGGATATATATATATATATTGTTTTATGTATGTATACAGAGATATAGAATCGTTTTATTTTTCAAACATGCTCAGCACATCGTGGCCGTGTAGATAGTCGATCATATATATATATATATATATATATATATATAATCTTACATTGAACGTTCTGTTGGCCTTTTTCTCTTTCTAAAAATTTATTCAGAGCTACAAATGATAGGAAATGGTGAAGAGCCATGATCAGCAATGTAAATCTTATAACGTATTAGCGTGTAAAAATATATAAAATGTATGATGCGATTCTCGTATTGATCTCGGAGACAAGTTTATGAACAAGTGATTTACGGGAGGCACCCACCTCTTCTCTATTCTCTTTATTTGTTCATTTTTCCGTGCCCTTCTTCTTATTGCATTCTACTCAAAACTTTGTTTTTTTTTTGTTTTTTTTAATTCTCTTGCCCTTCCTTTATCTTTTCGCTTTCACGTGTCTTTTTCTCTCGCCGCTTCACAATCGTCTTTCTCTCCCCATTTTTTTTTTCTCACTTGCACGCTTTTTCGCTCGTTCTCTAAAGGGACTGACCCCAGTGGAAAGATGCTTTTATGATAGTCAGTGTCAAATGCGTGTGAGTGATAAATGCGAAACTACTGACACAAAAAAAAAATTACATTACCGACTCCCTTGCCCAATGAAATCTGTTTGATATGAACAAGACGTACGATTCGCCTTTTTCGTCCCTCACCGCCACCCAGCGACATCGCGAATTTCGACAACCGCCCCGTCTCAGACACTTACTAACAGAGGCCCAGCCTTGCATGGCTTTGCTATTGTCATGGTTGCCAGGGTGGTGGGGGTGGTGGGGGTTGGTAATCAAACGTAGGGGTTGTGAGTGGTCTTCACAACAAGGATCGTCCAAGCAGTGTCCATTCTTCTTGCACTTAGTCATCGCATATTTGTCCATTTACGAAGAATGACCGCCGCCGAAAAGAGACAAAAAGAATAATTCCACATGGCCGACTTTGAGCCCGCAACAAAGACAACGTGCATATTTAAACGCACCTTCACACTCATAGCTATAAATGAAGACATAGATAGATAGATAGATAGATAGATAGATAGATAGATAGATAGAGATATGTACAGACTGAAAAAGGATAGATAGATAGACAGATAGATAGATAGATAGATAGATAGTAAGAGGCACCTGCACACGCAGAGCTATACATCTCTATATAAATTAAGACATAGATAGATAGATAGATAGATAGAAATTAAGAAAGAAATTAAGAAAGAAATTAAGAAAGAAAGTAAGAGGCGCCGTTTATGGAGTGCAACTATTTAATCTCTAATAAACGAAATATATAACACATTAATTACTCCCAAACTAAAATAATTTAGATATCAGTTCGCATAAAAAAAATTATAAAGATCTTTTACTTTTTTTCATCTATTAGACATTAAATTATGCTACTTAGGGTCCTCCATAACTAACTAATTATGCTACTTAGAGTCCTCCATAACTTATTATTCGGCTGGTGAATATTTATATTTATGATGTTTCTTAAAATTTAAATATTAAAAAAAAAAATAAATTTGCTCTTGTCTATAAATATTAGTTAAAAATAAAATTCATTGTTTTCGCCTTTTCTAGTATTGATGGTCGTTTCCTTCCTAACCTTTTCTCTCTCTCTCTCTCTCTCTCTCTATATATATATATATATATATATATATATATATATATATATGGTGTCACAGCCGAATGGTACAAATCGTATAACAGCAAAACAGTTCAGTTGTTAAATTAAGATCTGAACCATTGTATCTTAGAAATGATTAAAGATATCTTACTGGAATTCTCCGAGGCTTTTATAACACTATTGGACTCTACTTTGAACAATAAGAATGTATATATTACTTTCCGAGCTACACAAATGAATCGTGATGAAATCATCATTAATTAATCATAGCTAAGGATCGGAAGCTCATGTAGGATTGAAATCAAATTCAAATATACATATGTCAGACGTCGACATTTCATTCATTTTAAACAACATAATTGCATTTAAGGATTTTTGTTTGTTTTTCCAAATTTTTCTTCATTCTGTCGGATCTATATCCATTTACATTTGCTTACACACACACACACACATATATATATATATATATATATATATATATATATATATATATATATATATATATATATTCAAAAATCATTTCCCAACTTATTCGATATAATCTTTGCCCTCTCTAACCGTCTAACGTTGTGTCCTGGAGTAACAAGTTGCCTCACAGTTTCACGTATAATTTCATTTTTAAGTGTTTTTCTTTTTTTTTTAACTCAGAGGATTTTTCTGTGATTCTTATGACAAATAGTGTCAAGATGGCTAAACGTCTGAAAACCTGGAAAAAAGAAGCCCCATTAGTTCAGTCGTTTTTTAGACATTAAATATTTTGTTGGATGTACAATTATGCTCTTACAGGATTTGGACAATTTTTGTTACACCCGGTATATAGGAACAGCAACCTTCAAACCATGATCTGATAATCACTTATGCGTAAAACTGACATTGTCATTGCAGTGTTGTTTTCTAAATCCCCACTAAAACATACACTTTAGCTCCGATGTTAAGCCCTTTCCTTACAGGAATATAGGCACATTTAAACGATATATACAAGAAAGCAAACTATTGGTAAAGGCAACACACAGCCTGCCGAGTGAACAAAGAAAAACAAAAACCAGGAATTCAGAATCTAAAAGAAAAACCAATCAAATGTAAAAGGAAATGTAGGCAAATTGAGGAAAAAAAACAAACAAAAGAACAAGACCTATCTATAAAACAATAGACAGATGCCAATGTCTGAAAGACTAAGGTAGAGAGATTACGCAAGCCAGTGATTAATCTAAAAATAACAGACAAAGTTCAAACGACTACTTAATTTTCTCGCTACCGCCATCGTCAGATGACCAGAACGCAAAAGAATGCGGGAGAAACGCAATATTTATACTATCTGAACATCGGGGGGGGGGGAGAGATAGAGAGACAAAAACAGGGGACAATAATTGTCCTCACGAGGAGAAAAAAAAGAAAAGAAAAGAAGTGAAGAAAAAATACGGGGGTGAACTTATTTAGTCCCGGCGACTCTAATCTAACCACCGAATACTAGACGTATCTCAATACATTAATAAATATATTGTTTAATAAATAAACTGAGCGTCTATTCAGATACGTGTATCCGCAAAAATAACGTTTAAAATGATACAAATCTCTTGATACAAATCTAAAAAAATATCTATTCAATTATATTTGTTTATCTATGGACACAAAATTATGTCCAGATATGAAAAAAATTCAAGAAATCTATGACAGGATAAAATTTGCTTGAAAGGCATGAACTTGACGTTTTCTGACCGTTTGTTCCTTCGTGACCAAGTGATAAGACGTGCCAGGCTAAACGCTGGCTCCCTCTTCCTCGAGAAATGCAGGTTCCATTCCTGCTGAATTTGATAAATAATCAAATCGCCTACTAAAATACGAGTATCCATTAAAAAACAAATAACGATTAAAGTGCTAGAACTAGTTGATCACCCACCTGATTCTCCAGATTTGGCCCCATCTGACTATCATCTGTTCCCCAACATGAAAAAATACTTTGCTAGGAATCAGTATCGTAGTGATGGTGATGGTGATGGTGATGATGATGTCATATATGCTGTTGATGACTTTTTTCATCAACAAGATGAAAGATTCTTCACCAGTGGGATCCAAGCACTGTAACACCAATGGAAGAAATGTGTGGCTCGCAAGTGGGGACTATGTTGAATCAAATCCCATTAGAGTATCTTGGTCAGTCTATGAACTTTTCAGCCGAACATGATATTTAAGATTCCATCAATAACTTTAATTAGTATGAAAATGTCCTTAATTTAAATGACGAAAGCCAAAGAGCCTTTCCGTAACTAGAAAAAAAGATACTGAAATATGTTTACTAATATGGAGGAGGCGAAGCAGAATTTTCTATGTGGTTTGACAAATTTCGTTCGGCTTCCTTATTAGTCGTTCACATATGGAAGAAATTGATCAGCCCCCACCCCCCACTAATCTCCGAGCTCTCTACACAGCTGTGACCATCATTGCTATTGCCATTACTACTAAGCCAAACTAAGCCAGTCTTCATCCAACTCCAAAGGCTAAGCAGAGTATTAAGAAACAGAAAAACTTCATTAGAAACACTGTCCTGCGTATGATAATAAACTAAATCCGGCAGCAAGTTGGTTTTGAGAAGAGTGGAACGAACTTTTAATTGACATTTTTCCCAGGTCGACCCTTACCCGGGATGGTAGCATCTGTTAGTCCCAGCTGCAGACAAATAGGGATTTAGTTGAAGACATGTAATTGTGTTCAAATTATTTTGATTTTGGTATTAAATAAACCATAGTGGTTGATATGTCGCTAAACCAATTCAACCAAGCAACCAACATAAAAATTCATGACATTAATCAATATAATATTCTACAATTACTTAAATCAAACTGCATTCCAAAATAACTTAAAAAAAAAACAACATAAAACACATATCACCGTAATTGGCCACACAACCTTGTATATACAGAAAAGCAGAGAATCATCTACCATGTATTCAATTGTGAAAGCTGAATAACATATATTCACTTCAAAGAAAATTAAATTTCGATATTAAATGGCACATAAGAAGTTGATATGCCGTTAAACAAATCAACTAACTAATGACACGTTACAAAGGATATGGCAGTGAATTCTGGACAATCCCCTCAAAGATGAAGAAGAGACTTGAAGCAACAGAAATGTGGTTTTTCAGAAGTATGCGGAAGATACTATGGGCCGAACATATGGGAAACGACGAGGTTTTGGGGAGAATGGAAACAAAAAGGAAGCTTATGCTTCACATCAGGAAGCGGCAGTTGGAATTTCTAGGGGCCATAATGAGGAATGACGGCTTGGAAAATTTGATACTCACAGTACAAATTGAAGGCAAGAAGGACAAAGGAAAACGATGCATAACATACTTAGTGAGCTTGAGTAAATGGATGTCGGAACAAGGTTTAGGTGAGATAACAAAAAGACAAAATTTATTAAGAGAAGGACAGGAAATTGTGGAGAGCCATGATCGCCTACGCCCTGAAGAGACACAACACATAAAGAAGAAGACTAAACAAAAATGTAAATATCTAGGAAATGTTTTAAAAGAGTATGGGAAGTGTGGCACTGAAATTTAAAGGTGTGTTGGGATAGGCAATGATATGTTCCCAAAGCTAAGTAGAGGAATAAGAAATAAAACAAAGAAAAGCGTAGTGAACTCTTACGTGAATATCTGTCTTCCTATATCGAAATGAATGCTGGATGATCTCCTCAAAGATGAAGAAGAGATTTGAAGCAACAGAAATGTGGTTTAACAGAACGATGTTGAGGATACTATGAACGAAATATATGAGTAACGACGAAGTTTTAGAGAAAATGGAAACAAAAAGGAAATGTATACTTAATATCAGGAAGTAAAGTTGAAATTTCTAGTGCACACAATGAGGAAAGAAGGCTTGGAAGGTTTGATACTCATAGGACAGATTGAAGGCAAGAGAGATCGTGAATTTGAATAAATGGATAGCGGAACAAGGTTTAGGATTAATAACAAAAAGACATTATTTAAAAACCAGGAATAACAGGAAAATGGGGAGAGCTATGATCGCCTACGTCCTGAGGGGGATACGGCACATACAAAAGAAGATCAGCGCTTGCAAGATCGAATCATCCAATGGGAGATATACAGGCAGATTTTACAAACTTTTGGAACATATGTACGAATCAGAGCAAAACATTGTAAAACGTTGAACTGACAAGGGTTCTATAATCAAGTTGCAAGAAAAAGAGACACGATTGATGGTTAGTTTGACATTCGCTAAAATTTGTTGGAAGACTTCTTTTTTTTTACAGTAAGATTCATCCTTTAGATTGCCTGGGAGCCACTCGAGGTAGAGGGTTACGTTAGGAGGCCATTTGTAAGGACTGGAAGATAACAGTTAACCTGAGCCTTGAACAAATTAAGATTGTAGTGATCGGGGCAACATAGTGTTGGGAATGGGCAGTGATTCGCGGGAAGAAGAATAGAATGATTTTTGTAATAAAGTTATTTGATAAGCCAAAATGAACATAGAGATTTGGGGATATAAACAACACAAGGTTGTGTTTAGAAAAAAAAAGCATAAAACACAATGTAAAAATGGCATCTTCACACGGAAGCATAATGATGGATTCTTCATTTAGTGTTGTGGTAAAGTTTAACGTAAATCCCCCTAAAAATGATATTTTAAAAGGACGATTTTTTCCCTTGACACCGCTGTTGATTCATACATTCTCTTTTCTCTCGAGAATTGGCAACTAAAGAATTGAACACTATTTATTTAATTCGATTGTTTATTTGTAAATAATTATCAGAATAATTTTGTATTTACAAGTTTATAAAAATGGCAACTAACTCAATCTAATATCTATTATTTACCTCAATAAAGGAATGTCACTTGCAACAAACCCCGGTGCCTGGGCTGCAAACACATCATCACTTACAACTGTTACATACGATCGGTATTCACGTGATATTCAGACCACCTACTCTAAGCTGTGACAGTTCCAATCTCGTATATTTACTTTTCTGTCAAAAATGCGAGAAACCTGAACAGTGTTCCGTTTACGGTTCAATAACCACAAGAAAAACAACAGAGACAACAACAACAATTTTACCTATCTCTGTACACTTCAACCAACCTGGTCATAGCATCGACGATGTCGGATGTATGCTTTTAGCGTCTGGGTTCTATAGTCGGGAGGATAGACGCAAATCGGAGTTGAAGTATATCCTAAAAGTAAATTTCCACATAAAGGGACTAAACAGAGACTTGGGTTTACTAAGAGAGTATAATTTCCACAAGGAAACCCATTATCAGCAACACCATTCCTCGGATGTGTAGGCCCTCCACCCACATTTTAACTCCAAGTTTTAACAGCCATCTACTAATTTTTAGCAGCCATCTCCTACCTACTATATTTTGATGTTCTGCCACCTATGATTCCCCACATTACGCACTGTTCAGTAATGGAAGTATTGCCCTGTACACTGAGGGTTTCCTTCCGGTTACCCTCTTTTATATCATCTTTGGTTTTATCATTAAAGTTCCTTTATATATAATCTTATGTAAAGAGTGCTGAAGGTTAGTGTAAATACAAATTAATCCTGTATATGTATTCATATTTTTACGTGTATTGAGATTCAAAAGTCTGTTGGTCTTTTTCACGGATTTTGGTTTTGGTTTGACTGATAAACTCATCGTTTAGAGCTTCTTATTTTATTTGGTCGTGAGTTACAGGGAGTTCCCTTACTGCGTTGCTTAATGTGGTTTTAATTTCTCCTTCTATTTGAAAAGAAGCAATCACAGTATCTTCAAGAGGTTCCCTATGTTTCGAGATTAATCTGGATAGTCCAGGGTTTTTTAGACGGTAGGAACTCCATCTTGAAGTTGTAATTTAAGAGGATCGTTCCCCATCTACGTAGTCTATTTCATGTATGCACAGGCAGACCTTTTTTAGAACCGAAAATGGTAACTAATGGCTTGTATATATTTGCACACTGTCATGTGCACTTATGTACACATGTGCACCTATATATGTATACGCTTTTCCTCTCTATGTTTCCTTTGTTATTTTTATTTTATTTTCTGTACCCCAACTTTATCGAATTCCAAATTTTTATCCAAAATTTTTTATCTATAATTTTTATCTATTTTATTGTTCCTTCAATTTTTCTTTCCATTTCATTTTATTTAATAATATTTTATTTCTATATATTCCATTTTTTCTCTTTGTTTTTTTCTCATCAATTTTTTTCTTAACACAGTCTCTCTCTCTAAACGTGACAACTTGGTCACACAATTTTTAGCTACAACTGGCTACACGCGAGACGTCTTTTCCCCTTCCCAAATTATAACACTCTTCATCTATGTTTGCAATCTTACTCCCCCGCTAATAGTAATCGACTTGCCTAACGCTTTTACACCGATCAAAATTTTAAATTTAAGTTTATTTTTTTAAGTTTCGCACAGCGAGATATCAGACCTTGGTTGGGTTTTTTGCTAGTAATATGATTTCTACCATAAACTACACCGTCTACAAAAACATCTGCCGGTGAGTAATTCCCATTTCTCTGTTTATTTCTCACTCCGTTGAAGAAGGACACAGTCGTGTCCGAAAATTCCGAACTTAAAACATTTCTTTCTGCGCTTCATTTTTGTCATATGCTTAATATTTAATAAATGTTTATCATACTGACTATATTGGTACTCTTTCGTATGTCATTGTATTATTAACTAACCTATATATTTTACATATCATAAGAAACACACAACGTTTTTGTTTGGTTATAATGTGGGTTTTTTTTAGTATATATATAATATTTTATTCTTCATTAATTCAGCTACACGTGTTTCTGGTCTCGTTACCTTCTTCATGTAAATAAAAGGAATATTTTTTTTAAAAGGAATAAGTTTTCATTATGTTCTTTTAATATCTCATTGTTCGTTTTCTGTATTTGTTAGTGAGCCTTGAATTCCCCTCTGAACTGATGGTAAAAGTGAATTTCTGTCAAAATGCTAATAAAACCATTAGCTTTGCTATGAGAGCTTGTGATAATAGATGTTTTGATGAGAGATGTCTTCCTATTCCTGTTAGCCTACATATGTGTTATGGCCTTGTTGGGTCCAGAAATAAAAACACAAAGAGAGGAATTGAGTTAATAAATATATTAACAGAAAAACAGTAATACGATCATATACAAACGAGCAAGAATATTAAGTCCGACTGTCATATCTAACTGCTGGAAAACTACCACTTTCTAAAAAGCAATACCTGCTTTTATTTGTAACTTGGGAAAGTCCATCTGTGTATGGGCAATTTACCATAATACCCCCTCCTAGGTATTAACTCCGCAAGAGTCTTAATATCATTTTCTCTTTGGATTAACGACGATAAATTCCGTCATTTTCTTTTTCCTCTTTCAACGGCATTTTTCCGGAGCCGCTTGTGGTATTGGCATGTCAAAAGTGTCATCTTTAACATGAATTTTGTCGTCATCTTATTACACCGACCAAGACCCCCAGAAAAAAAATTCTGGAAAAGTTTCTTTTAAATCTTTTATTAAATTTTCTGCCTCGGTGGTTAGATTTTCGAGTTTTTGGCAAAATAAATTAATTGGCATATTCCACAACTTAAATTTCTACATCCAGTCGGTGCCAAATAAATTTTCTGTATTCTTTAATATATACAGTTTTAGTTTTAACGTCCTTCCATGAAAAGTTACATTTGTGATAAGTTCTCCGTCAAACTTGATTTTCTCCCCTGTCACGGACCTGGCCATTTTATTAGCTCTTAGCTTAGTTGGTTTTCCCAAATTTTTCCAAATGTATAGATTTATAATTGTCAAATCTGACCCAGAATCCAACTGTAAATTGATATTTCTATTTAGGATTTGTACTTACACATATTTTCTAATGTTTAACCCATCTTGTTCCACCGATTTTGTGTTTTTTACGCAGCTATTAACCTTTTTTTGTGCTCGGCAATGTGAGCTCTTGTGCTTGATACGGCTACAAGTTAGAAACTTCTTATTCCGGTTAGGGCAATCTTTATATCAATGTAGTGACCCACAGCCGGAACACAGGTTCGGAGACAAGTTGTCTTGTTTATTTTTGGATTGGTTTAATTTAGAGGGAGAATTAGATTGTTTTCTTTTATTTTGGCGTAACTTTCTTATGTGTGCTATGCCAGATTCCTCGATGTTTTTCAAATCTTAGCGTACGTTTATGAATCTCTGACAGTCTTCCGCTTTTTGTTGGAGAGTAAGGTTTGGCTCGTATTCCAATTTGTTCTGAACTCAACGTCTAATTTCAGCGTCTTTAGATGAAACGAGTCCCTGAACAAATATCAGACACTTGAAATTATTCGAACTCAATTCTGACAGTTTAAAATCGTCGCATTGCTTGGTCACTATCCTTTCTGGTTAAATTCATACACTTCCATCTCTTATGAAAAAGGGAAGTTTTAGGACTAAAAGTTCTGTAAGAAGTTTAACCGCTTCGGTAAATATCAGTTCGCTTGTTTTACGGGGTAAAATATAGTTCACAAATTTGGTGTGCCTCATGGCCCCTAGTTTTCGAAGTAGTAGGCGAACTTTCTTAGAGTCTGCCCAATTCGCACAATCTCTTGTACCTTCTAAAATAGGAAGCGAAAGTTATATCCTCATCCGGAGAATATGCAAAAATTGTTTAATGCGCCCCAGATCATGTTTTGTGAGAACGCATTTTCGTTTTCACTAATTTGTCCCCTGTTTGTCAGTTCAAACAAATTTCTTTGCTCTTCTTGGGTTTGAAATAGACTTTCTTCAAATTTTTGTTGTCTGATTTCGTTTTTTGTTTTTTGTTTTTTTTGGGGTTTTTTTTTTTTTAATGCGGCACTTTCTTCTTCAATTCACTTTTGAAGTTCAAGCCTTTCCTTTTCAGTTTGCTTTAGAATTTCAAGCCATTCTTTTTCAGTTTGTTTTTGAATTTCAAATCGTTCTTTTTGTATATCCAACTGAAGTTGTTCCATTCTTTTTCGCTGTTCCAGTTGTTTTTCTCGGCATTTTAGTTTCAGTTGATTTTGTTGTTCATATTGAAACTAAAGAAAATCGAGTATGGCAGATTTGGACTCGTCCATGTTTCACTGTGTCTTTTTTAATGTTTAAACCGAAATAGAATTTAATGGAAGAGAGAGAGGGGGGAGAGAAAAGAAATAACTTTAATTTCTTACTCACTCAGAAAATCACGAGTGCTTTTTTTCTCTCAGAGACATGAATTCTCAGAAAGTTCAGTGTAAGTTAGTTACACATTTTTTTCCGTTTTTCAAGTACAGTTGAGTAGAACCAATATTGACAATTTCCACATAGTCCTTTTGTGTTCTCGTCGCTAAGTTGTTGTGGCCTTGTTGACACAAAGACATAAAGAGCAGAATTGAGTTAAACAAATATACTAATAGAAAAACAGTAATACAATCATATACAAACGAGCGGGAATGTTCAATCCGACTGTCAGAGCTGACTACTGGAAAACTTTCTAAAAGCAATACCTGCTTTTATTTGTAACTTGGGAGAATCCATCTGTGTATGGGTAATATACCATAACAATATGAAAATTCCCACCCCATATATATATACTCTCTTATCATACGCAATCACCATGTACATATATGCATATGTATATACACAGACACATATACATACACACACACATACATACATACACACATAAACACATTCTTTCGTGTGTGTGCCCGTGAGTAATCTGTTTTTCTAGTGTGTGTATATATATTTTTGTTCTCCATGGATATCTGTTTGCGCGTTCGTACGTGCATGTGTGTGTGCGGCCCAACCAGCTACCATATGTGTATGCTGTGTGTCTATGTGTGTAGGCTATGATCTATTCAGTGCTGGTTTAAATTTGTCTATGAAGTTTTGTTTTTTTTTCCTGAATTAGTAGTAA
Organism: Acanthosepion pharaonis; assembly: GCA_903632075.3. Lineage (NCBI taxonomy): Eukaryota > Metazoa > Mollusca > Cephalopoda > Sepiida > Sepiidae > Acanthosepion > Acanthosepion pharaonis. The sequence continues at coordinate 3,062,452 of CAHIKZ030001913.1, forward strand.
AGAGTAGCTGTCTGTTTGGTATATTGGCATATTTTTAAATTTGCCTTGATTGCATTTGTAGATGTGTTGCGACACAAAGAGTTTTCTGTTGTCGGATAATTTGATGCTGCTTTTGTGAAGGGCAACTATGTTGTTAAGTACCTGGCTGGTGCCTATTTATGAATTCTTGCATTTTGTGCATTTGATTGAATAGATCATATTTTTGGAGTTGCAGTTTAAATTTTTATTTATTGTGAATGTAATTGTGAGGTTATCAAAAGTCTAGGAGTTCCCTTCTATAATGACATCACAAACCCCACATCTTTTTTTGTTGCATTTTGTATTTTATATTGTGTTGGTTAAATTTGGATGAGGTTAATATGTGTTTCAGGTTTTTAGATTGGTGTTTGCTTTTAATTATTTTGGTTGTTTTTAGTGTATTTTTTCATTTTGTCATTCTTGTTAAGTAAGTCTAGATTTTTTGTAATTTGTGGAAACAGTTCTGGGTAATTCTTATTGTATGTTGAGACATATGGTAGGGTTTGTTCGACGTTACGTTTTTTTATATATTTCTTAATTGGTCTAGAGGTGTTTTTTCTTCTAGTTCAAAACCTTTGTTTTTTAGTGTTGTAGAGTAGTCTCGTTTTTTTAGAGATCTATATAGTTCTTCTAGGCGGGTTTTTCTGGGGTGTTTGTCGATCATAATAATGCAAACCCTACGTGCTAGTGAATAGGAGATGAATTAGGTAAACAGGCAATCTCATTCTGGACTGAAAAACATCCAGAAACACTACATCCCATATTTACTAAGGAATTCATTATCAATAGTATAGACCTAATTCTAAACAAGACACTTTCGAATTTCAGAAGAGAAACCATATCCAAACCCTAGGTACTACAATGGGAACGAACATTACCTTACCTAGAGGAAAACCTATATGAACAGATAGAACAAATATATGGGGAAAATATAAAAACCCACTTCACTAAATCGTGGAAACGATATTTAGATGTTTGCTTAATTTTCTGGAAATGCTCAAAGAGCGACATTAACCAATTCCCACTGTACTTCAGAACTTAAACCCCAGAATCGGAGATGACTTCCTCTCGAGTCTATATTTCTTCAGATTCAATTCAATATTCAAATGTTCTGTTGCTGTTCTTTTTCTTTTACTGTCCCTCCTTGGTTCACTAATTTCTGGTGGCGTGGGTACGTCAAACATGTCATACAATATTTCCATCAGTACCTCTTTTAGTGGACTTACTAAATCAGTGAATCTCTGTTTTAACTGATTAAGGTGTCGCTTATGTCTTCACCTTTGTCACTGTACTATGTACGTCATTTTGCCGATACGTTTTTATAACGCCATCTTCCCAGAATTCTTTTCCATGTTGATACATTTTTAAAAATACCTTATCACCAGGCTTAAAATATTTATATTATTTTGATTCCTTGATGTCCTCGTCTTCTGTTCTGGTAGTAATTTGTTAAATACGGACTTAATCTTCTTGGCGAACATCAATTCTGCAGATTCCAGACATGGTGTTCTGGTTTGGTGTTATTCTGTAACCACTCAAAAATTATTGTAGCATTTCTTCATCTGACTCCTCTCCCTCCGTCTATTTTAGTGTCCTTTTAAAAGTACTGACAAACCGTTCCGCTTGTCCGTTTGATCTTGGATGATAAGGAGGAGTTGTAATATGTTCCATTGCAAGTGATTTACAAAAATTCATTAGACGTTAGCTTAAACGACAGAGTCAGGAACACCGAACCTTGCAAAAATCTCATGCAGGAAATTTATCGTTACCGCAGTAGTCGGTCTTCTACATTTTAATATTTCTGGCCATTTAGTGTAAACTATCGACTACCACTAGATAGTGTTCCGTTTAACGGTTCTACGAAGTCTATATATATTCTGGACCATGGCATATCGGTTTTCGGCCAAGGTTGAATTTTGATAGGCGATGACTTCACTGCATGAGCACAATCTCTGCACGTTTTCACTAAATTTTCGATATCTTGATCCATTTTTGGCAAGTAGGTATAACACCTCATTAAGGATTTCATTCTAGAAATTCCTGGATATCCTACGTGGAATTATTTTAGTATACGTTTTTGCAACGATGCTGGCATCACAATTCTTTCTACATTCATTTTGATTATAAAGTTGTCATTCTCTGATTTAATTCTTATTTCCTCCAATGTTATGGACACACACTGCCTCCCATATATGTGGTTTCATCTATGGTCACTTTCGTAATGCTCGTTGTAGTAGAGACTTTGTAATCGCAGATACAACTATAGTACGCCGTTGAACAATATTGGTATCAGATGCATGCGAATAACACTCGCACTAATAGTACTTGTTCGATAATACTCGCTCGCAAAGTAACCACCGAATAGTGATCTGAATAGAGAAATAGTATAGTGAATAGTGTAGAGAATAGCGCTCCGTATAGTAATAGAGGATAGACTAGAAATAGCGATCCAATTAGGAATAAAGTATAGACTAGAAGTGGAGATCAATTAGACACACACTATATAAGTTTCCTCTATGGTCACGTGGCCTACTTAATTTAAAAATGGGATCTTCTGTGTTTGCTCACTGGCGATCTATGTTCAAACTCAAGTGTCAGTAACGACACTTTATTCCTATATATATATATATATATATATATATATATATATATATAGGATATGTGGTCTGTCAGATTATCTTGCCCAAGACACACAACTTCTACTGTGACTGAAGTAGATGTGGTGCCCCTAAGACTCTAATGTGTTATGGGACTCGTGATTGTGATATATATATATATATGTGTGTGTGTGTGTGTGTGTGTGTGTGTGTGTGTGTGTGGTTATTTATAAAAAATATATAGTTATTTATAATAAATAACTATTGCTCTACTCTTGGTAATGAGCCCTCTTTTAAATTAATGCTATGAACGTTTGAATTTATATTCTTTTCGTTCCCGTTACATTTCATATATATATATATATATATATATATATATATATATATATATATATATATTCATTCAAAGGAAATAAAATCTATTGGTTCAATCTTGAAGGTTTTGTCCTCGATCTGAAAAATAATGTTTTGTAAGGTGACTCCATAAATAGGCACTGAATTGGATAATGCAATAAAAAGAAAACAAACTTGATCGACTCTGATTTCCCCAGCCACCCCTCATCACCACTTGGCCAAGACGATGTCAAACTTTGGCAAAACCTAAATATCGATTACAAGTCGATTGATTAAAAAAAACCTTTGTAGCAGTTCAGATTAACGCACGCTTCGATTCACGCCAGTGATTCGGCTTCGCTATTTGTACAGCTGTTTAAGCTGGTTCTCCAAGAGAATCGTCAAAGCGTGAAAAGATTTTGAAATCTATTTGGCAGTCAACGCGAATTGCTGCTGCTGATTATTCTTTCTTTCTTACTTTATATCTTCAAGTTGTATCAGAAAATTTCAGGATTAGTCCTAAAATATACTTTACCTATTTCTACAGTAAATAATACATATATCTAAAATTTGCCACCATCTCCGATGAATTGATTCGTTTTTTATGACTTATCAACCCTTTGCAGGTTATATAAAGTTAGAAATTATGTTTAGATTGTAAGATATTTTTGGGGAGATAATAATAGTTTAGTGATACAAGTCTTACTAATTAACCCATAGCTGGAGGGAGAAGAGATAGATTCATATGCTTCCCTAGGGTATTTGCGCGTAAGTGTATATAACGAAGCCAACTGAAATTGGAATGAGGCTTTCCGATTAACAATTCCGTGCCATTATCTATTATCTCCACCCCCGCATCCAATCTTACAATCTTGCTATTTCCAAGCGTTCACCCATCAGGGACTGACTAGGCTCAACGTGGCTTAATTTTCCTGTTCGTATCTCCGTCGAAACAGTCATCTTTGTAATATGTACTACGATCCCAGAGCCACTTCCAAGATGGCCACACTTCCAAGATGGCCACACTTCGCAAGTTCAGCTTTTCTGTAAGAGTCTTCTGGGAGTAAATTTCTTGCCCTACATTCGCTTTGCTCACAGTCGCAAAGCCTATCGTTATCTCCATGGCAAATGTTCAAACGTGATCCATTCTTTAGTGCCATTAGCTCAGAAATTTGCAGCCAATATCCGCCTTGCTACATCCACAGCATTGAATCACCGTTATTCCCTCCCTATAACATTGTTAAGAAGGAAATTCCAACCAAAAACCGCTACGATGCATTCCTAAACACTTTACTTATTTCATTAACCGACTCGAGAGTTTTGCATAAAACCGCTCGTCAGGATCAGATGGTCTGATCAATCAATTGAATTATTACCAGATTTCGTATTTATACTACACAGAAAGAAACGCGAATAGAATATTTCAAATTTATAATCTGAAATAAATGCTAAGGTAGAATCCGTTAAAACATTGACAAAATTTAAATATTTAGAAGCAATTAAAAGGTTCGTTGTATTCAAATTTACCGATTATTTATTCATTTTAGTAAAAGGATGAACCCAACATGCAAATACCAAATTTAAACAAGTACAACAATTTCAATATCTGTGAAGTGTTTTAACCGAAACAGCGAAAGTAAAAGGCGCACCGATAGGGGCAAAAAAGAACATCGAAAAGCGAAATTATCAAGAAACCATACAATTTCGCTAGAAACGTAGAAAAAAGTACTTAACCATTATACAATATCAGTTCCCCTATATGGGAGTGAAAGCTGGACAATCTTATCACAAACGGAGAAAAGACTTAAGGGAACACAAATGTGGTTTTACAGAAGCATGATGAGAATACCATGGACGAAGTTTTAGAGAAAATGGAGACAAAATGAAACATCAAAAAGCCACAGCTGAAATGTCTCTCATCATGAGGAAGGAAAAATATTTTATCCAATCTTAAAAATAGCAAAATAATTACAACCACATCCAAAACTTTTGTGGATATGATCAGAACCAAAATTATCCATAGCAATAATGATCTTCAAATAAAATTATAAAATAAACTGTCACAAGTGCTCTTCACATTACACTGATGAAACTTACAGAA